>VXBJ01002367.1:294415-551541 GCA_013400055.1 Nycticryphes semicollaris
GGCGGAGCGGCTCTGTGGGCGCGGCGGGGGGACACGGGGACGGGAGGCGGCAGCGGCAGCGCCCCGCTGTCACACCCCGCCGCCACTGCGCGAGCACCCGCGGCGCTGCTGGGGTGTCCTTGTTTCCTTGACCGTCGCTGCGCATAGCGGGCGTCTGTCGGTGGAGCGGCCGGGCTGCCCCAGCCGAACCCTGCCGCAGAGGTACGGGAGCGGGGCAGGTCCCTCGCCTCCGCCGGGCGCAGGGCTCGGGGTCCAGAGGGGGCCGCCGGCGGGCGACACCGGTGTCGGGATCCTGCCCCGGCCAGGGGACGAGGATCGGGAGAGGAAGGACGGAGGCCGCCCCCCGCGGAGGCCCTTTCCCGCCGGAGCCGTGAGGCGGCAGCGGCGCTGAGCGAACAGCGGACGCGGGCGAACCGGGCGCCTCCGCCGCCCTTCGCCTCAGCTGCGGCCGGGCCGGGCCTCCCGGAGCCACAGCGGCGACAACCAAATCTCATCACGGGAAACAAACAAACAAACAAACAAAAAAAAACCGAGCAAAAGCCTGCTACAAAATTACTTCCATCGTTTTGCCACAAGTTAGAAACGTTTTGACAAACTGTTCCCTGCTTCCTCAGAACGGAATTACTTCAGCTATCAGTTCTGGGCATAGGTGAGCCCCAGACACCGTATGCTACACCACGGTAGGTACTTCCAACCGCTGGGCAGAATACCTACCTTTTCTCTAAAGTGCAATTAAACGTTGACTATTGCTATTTAACCTTAGATTTTCCCCTCCACCTTTGCCACACCTCTGTGAAAGTACCAAAGGCACACAAAAAGCCCCACTAACGCAAAGTAGATCAGAAAATCAGAGAATGGCAAACTGCTAGACGCAAGCTGATGTCAACCTATAAAACCGTACAGATTCTTGGCAAGGCCAGGAAGAAATCAGCAACTTAAATTAACCAGGATATACAGAAAGAGCAGTGAAAAGGAGCCTCTGACATGGGCAATAGGCAGCAGCAGGGCTAACAGTGCTGCTAAAACGTAACAATCTTCATGTCTGCATCCCATAAAATAGAAAAACTGTGTGGAGAGGTAAAATAGAGCACAGTGGAGTACCCGTAGCTGGGAAAAGCGTACTGTAAATGCCTGATTAGAGAGAAACTACAGCAGAGTTAATTTTCCGACTGCAACTGTAGTTTTGTAACTGTCAACAAAGAGCAGGAGTTTTAAGGGGCAATCCAGAAATCAGCAGGGAAGTATCTCTCAGCCTTTCAAGGTTAATTGAGAAGAGGGGAGAGCTGAGCATACTAGTAGAGCTTGGTAAATTACATGCAATGCTGTAGCTTGAGGACTACATCTATTCACAGGGGTGAAGAAGATCCACGTAACCACAACTTCTCCCTGGCCTCATCTTTTTCTACGGCATTTCACAGATTTCAAGATGTGTCCTTGTCTCGAATGCTGTGGTCTAAATCTTAAATGTAATATGCATGGTGATATCTTGATTCTGCAGAGAGACTTCTGCACAGAGATACTGTGATAGTCATTTTACTGGAAATAATCTCTCTGCTTGAAAATAAACCAGATTGCAAAAATGAATGCTAGAGATGTATTAAAAAGATTGTTGCAGTTAAGTAATGAGTTGTCCCTATCAGGAAGAAAGACTGCAAATTACACTCAGATGGGAAACAAATCTTGTCAAACTACATTTTGATGCAACGGAAGTTTCAGTGAAAAAGGTAATGGAATGTCTGTAATAGCTGTCCATAAAGCACATGACTTGATCCTTATGATGATTAAACAGAAATTAGCAAAAACCAAAATACATTTAGCCCATACAGTTGAAAATATTTGTAAATCTTCATCCACTGAAGTATTTCTAATAGTGATGTACAGAATATTAGAAAGCTACTTGATATACCAGCAACTTGAGAGCAAATAAACAAATGGCTGATTAAATGCCATGCAATAAAGAATTGTTGATGGTCAATTATGATGGATACGGGGTAATGGAACAGACCAAGCTCAACGCCTTGGTAAGGTGGCCTCATTTGTTCAACAGAAATGTTGAAGTCAAGGTCAGGTATCTAGTGAAAAAGAAGGCGGGTTACATTTCAGTTTGGGGGATTGTTTTCTGGACGGCAGTTCACAGTGCACAGCGTTAGTTTGTCATGGTGAATAAGTGAGTAACTGTCACGGGTTAGTAAAGACGACAGCTGTGAGTGGATGGATAGCTGAGAAAGCATCAAAGCAAAAGTAAACAAAAAGTACATGTCTAGGCATTATTAGTAAGACCAATACAGACTTTGTGTCCACAGTTAGGATTAATGAGAAATACATAACAATTAGAATAGTTGAGAGATAATCATTTTATGTTTTAGAAGGATAACCATGTCTTCTCCCTAAAGCGAGAGTCCTAACAAGACAGGGAGCCATGGTCTCTCTTCCTCTTGTTCTCTATTTAAATTGATCTTGGATTCTTTTAGATGTGGTGATGCAGCTTCGATGGAAGAGGTTTGTTCCCATGCCTTTAATCTGGTGGTAAGGGCATTCTCCTGGGCATGGGAAACGTGAGCCTGAATATGCATGAGGCTGAGGAGAATAAACCAACTGCCTTATTTCTTGGGTTATCACTTTAGCTACTGGATTAGTAAGTAAATGGTGACCACAGGCTACTTCTCCTCTAGCGAATTTTAAATCCTTTAGTTCTTCAGAGGAAAGAACGTAAGCGCCTACCTTCAAGAACAAGTCCAAGCAGCAAATGCTAAGTAAATACAAACGTATCTTCTCCGACTTTAGTCAAGTGCCTCGAGGAATGGGACTGCAGGGGTATCACTGCCCTGTTTCCTGTTTGCTGTATTAATTACTGCCCCATGCCCAAGGTGCTTAAAAGGCAGGTCTATGATACACAGCCTAGAACCAATATCTTTGGAGTCTCTCTCAGTATCACACTGTCACCTACAGAACCTGCTGACATAAGAACATCTTGTCCACTTGCAGAAGGACCGGGGTTCTTGTTCTCACAGTTCTTTGAAAAACTAAACTTCAGTGTGATTTGAAAGCAAAGGGAAGGAAAAAGGAGACAACAGAAAAGAGTTGCAGTTTCCTGGAGATAAATGCTGGATGCTTGTCCCTTTGCCTTTTAAGCATGTGTTTGAATTTTCTAACCTGGAACTGCTGATTTTTCACTGTGTCCCTATATATCATTTATTCCTCTATTAGTATGGAGCTGCTCCACCACACGCATTGCTATGGCTTGATCAAAACAGGCATAATTAAAGACAGTTTCTGGAAGCTGATGCAATGTAAATGCATTGTACAATGAAGGTGAAATTTTAATACTGCAGCTAATTAATGACTGGAACATTTTACCTATGGAATGCGAATTCTGTTTTGCTTGGAGCCTTTAAATAGAACTGCAAATCTTTCTGAAAGATATGTTGCATCTCAAATGTATATTATGGGCCTGATGGAGTGGTTACTTGGGTGAAGTTCAGGTCAAGTTCACTGGCTGGCATTACACAACCGGGCACAGCAGGTGATAAGCATAGTTTTGTCCAAACCTGTAAGCTATAAATCATGATATGTAATGATCCAGCCTATCAACATAGGACTCAACTCTTCAGAATAAAGAGAAAGCTTATCTTACCAAACAATGCCTCTCAAATGCCTTAACACCTTGTAAAGAGGATTATTTTAATTAATTGGTACAATTTCCCACATTTATTATATACACTGGAATATCACTAGTTGTACCTGATTTAGATGTCCTATTTTCATTCTTAGTCCTATGCCTGCAATTGCACAGTTAAGAAATACAACCTCCAAACAGTAGTCTGAAATATTAAAAAAAATACAACAGCCCAAGAAACCACGTGGGAGTATCTGTTCCAAGGAAGTAACCACACAGTGGTATGGGAGAAATACCCGAGTATCATGCAGTGAGTTACCAACGGGGGAGGAGCCGCAAGATACAGAGTTGTAACACACTGGAATTACCATCTTGGGTAATTCAGTAAATGTGGTGCACGTTTGACATTAAAATAAGGGAGTTTGTGTGACCTCATAAATATTGCCAGAAGCTGTCCGTAATTTGTCAAACAAAAAGAAGAGAAAGGTGCCAAAATCATACTGGTATTTTCAGGTAGATTCGTGTCCCTTTAGCTCTTTTATTTTTCCCCCTTTCCCTTCTCCAGCCAGCCCATCTACCTTGTAAGAATTATAGCCTGTCTTTGAAATGTCTCAGATGGAAGTACGGAGCAGGTAGAAAGCTACTTGCTATATGCTTGAACGGCTCTGAACAATTCAAAGCCATCAACAAGTTTGCAGTTCTGGAAGAAGAAGTGGAGAAAAAAAGATGGTAAGTCTTTGTAGGTAATACCTGCTCAATGGAAAGTAAAGAAAAAGTGCAGACTTTTACAAGGAAGAGAACAGCGCTGTACTGAAATAGGGATCATTCTTGTGTAGAGAAGCACTGTTGAATATGCACAACCATCCCTCATAAACCCTCCAGCCCCCTCCACAATTCAGTAGAACACTATCTGTCTGTATTGGTGCAGGTCAACAGCATGTTCTACATACGTGGAACTCCAGACTTACCCAACTAACCCCCTTTTCATCTATTATCTTTGCTGATCACAAATACTTCGAAGGAATGCTGAAAAATGGCTGCCATCCTACCGGTTAAGTGGATTAGTGCCATCTCTCAGCAAATGATGAGCTTTTGCTCACCTGCCAGATCAAGAGGAGAATTAACTGGGCTCTGGGGAAAACAGTGTGTTCAAATTGTCCAGCTTTCAGGAAACAGCACCTTGTGGGTACTGAATTTAGGTATCGCTGTTGAAGAGCTGGTGGGATGCACAGCTTCCAAGGAGTTTCTGTGCTCAGGATTATCATGCGACAATCCTAAACTGCTAATACTGATGTGGAACCAAACCCACAAATACCAGGGCAATTCCCACCCGTGTGAATCAGGACCCAGGTCTCTTACCTTCTTCTGTCTATCCAGCTACTGGTGTCATACTGGTTTCTAATATAGACTTGAGATTCCGGTTCCCGAACACCGAAATCTGTCTTCTCATTACTGTTGTGACATAAGCAGCACATACAGTTGGTAATTAGTCCTTAGTTTGGTTGTGCAAGCTACTGACTGCTCTTGAGCGTAATTGCAAGCTATTACAATGTTAATTCTCTTAGCCATTTTAATGACTGTGACACCACAAAAGACAAACAGTTTCACTTGTATTTCTGCAGTAATTACTGAGAGGTAAAGAAAAAGTATATGCTTTATGTAGTTGTCCATATATAGAACTGCCTTTGCATTTTTGGTCTGGGAGAAGGTGATTGCGATAAAAACCATGGAGGTCAGGGAGCATTCTGGTTAGTAACAATGAGTTCACTGAGAAAGTCAATGAAGGAGAAAATCAACATTTATTTCTGATAGCAGAAGTATTTTTGCTCAGTTCTGCATGAAGTGTTATTGGTGTGGCTGAGGAACACCACAGATAAATACTCTGCAGGAGAGAAAATGTGACTAAGTTTGGGTAAACGGTAACACAGATACTTCCAGTACCTGGTCTAGGTGAAAGGTCAGTTAAAAGTTGTTAAGTGGTAGAATAATGTGTCTGGAACAATACATAGAGAAGAGAAAAAGAAACTCGCACGGTGTGAAGTGTGAATTGAAATTAGTTGAGATTTAAAGTCCAACTCCAAAGCACTACTAAGTTGGCCACCTGCTTCAGCTGTAAGCTGCAGAGACATCATCTACTGGAAGGTGCATGTGAAAGAACACAAGAAAGCATGATGAGAACCAAAAAGAAAAAAAGCCATGTCCAATATATAAAACAGAGCATGTGATTTGTGACAGTTTACCCTTAAAGCGATACACTCCTCTCCCCACATAAACTGCCAATGCAGACTGCACTAGCCACCTCTGTGCCTTTTAACAACCACCACCACTCTGGAGGTCAGGGCAGGATTTAGAGGGGAGAAAAGCCCAATTTGTTACCCCACAAGACTATGATATTTTAACTTTCATAGGTTCACCTGGCAATAGAAAATAGAGCAGTATTTTTAAAATTTTCTTCGTATGTAAGAATTACCAAGACAATGAGAAATATTAAATAATAATAAACAAAATTCTCAGGACCGGAATAATTTTTTTTTCCCAACAGAATAAATTCTGTATTATTGCATAGCATTTTTTAATAAAGTAATGAAGTAATAGAGACTATGTAACTGATGTTTATTTTAAGTAAGCTATAAGTTAAACAATTTTATTTTTATTTGCTTAGCTGTAATTTAGCCCCATCTTTCAGGAGCAATTTTTATGCTCTGGGCCTTCTTCTACTCTCTGTCCTTTTAATGCAAAGTATTTTCCTTGAGAAGAAGTTCTGTACAAGCAGAGCAAAGCATTCCCTTGCTTTATTTATCTTCTGATGAAATCCAGCAACTCAATTCAGGATCAGGGCCCTGTTTTTGCTACTGCCCAAACAAGATGACCCAGTCCTTTCTCTGTGAAGGTCATGGTTTAAGTGCCCCATTTCCTGAATACTGTATGAAAGAAGGATGATGAACTTAGCTGTTATCAGTTACTTTGTGTGACGAAAGGTGCAAGATAAAGTTTTCATGCCTGATCTCTTTTCATTATCTCGTGTTAACCTGCAGTGAGCAGTCCATAAGGAGCCCAATATTTAATGCACTGGGCAATAGATTTATAAAGTGATACGGTATACACAGTTTATTTGCTGTAAATACTTATAATGCAAAGAAACACGTTCATTTATCACTCCTACCACTGACAACTCCTGCAGTGCCTAAAGAAATGAAGGCAACCACAGAAGAGTAGGAACTCAGAGCAGGACGTATAATCCAGAAGGTCTGTTAGAAGATGCAAAAATAATGCATTATAGCAACTGCTAATGAAATACCTAGATTCCCAAACATGTTCCTTTAAACGGTTGATAAATAGGAAAGAAGACAACAAAACATAAGAATTGTGAGGTTTACTATGTCTACATGTTTTATGAAGTTGAAATTTAAAGTGCTGAAAAAGGTAAGAGAAGAGAAGGGAAGTAACCCAAGGAACTCCGAGAATATATACTCAATGAGATTAGTTTAATGGATGTTTTCTTTTAGATTGTTCTCTTTGCTTTAACTTATGTATCTCATAAAAAAATCCCTAAGTCATGTTACACAAAATTTGCCAAATT
This sequence comes from Nycticryphes semicollaris, assembly GCA_013400055.1. NCBI lineage: Eukaryota > Metazoa > Chordata > Aves > Charadriiformes > Rostratulidae > Nycticryphes > Nycticryphes semicollaris. The sequence continues at coordinate 301,612 of VXBJ01002367.1, forward strand.
GGTGAAATGGCATTGCCTTCTTTTTTTAATGTCACTTCACTGTTACTTTTCTGTATTTTCAGGCAGTTGTGTAGTTTGCCATGCTCATTGCAGACATCATTTCTTTGTACCCAAAGGAACTTGTCATTGCTGGTTAACACACCACTGCACCAAGACTTACTAAGCAAGATACTCCATTCTCTCCCAAAGACATACAGGAATATCCCTCAGTTACTTAAAATAATTGCCTGGGTATTCTCACATTAGTCAGTGGAAAATATGAAAATGGCAGAACTTTCACACTGATCCCTGTTCTCTGCATTCTCCTGTCCTATTAGTTTTAGAAAGGTTTGGGGCATCCTTTATACTCCTCATGTCATGAACTATTCCCAGGCTAATTTCTGATCTCAGGAAAAAAAGCTTTAAGCTGAGACTGTCAGATCCTCAGTGCCAGTGTATAAATGGGATATCAAGGTACCCCAAAAAGAGAACTTAAAATTCCCCCACTGTTTTCCTTAGGAACGTGAAACTTAGCTTACTAATACCATCATTACTTTTTTTTTTTTTTTCAATTACTGCTACTGAAATAGTAAACTGAAATAGAAACTCTGAAATAGGTGTTAAATAGAAAACCTGTACAAAACAAAAATAAATATATAAAATCAAATACATTTTTTACATTGCTAATAAGATTCTGCAAATGGAATTCACTCATCACTGAGTTCATCATACACAATTTATCATACAAATGCTGCAGTCTCTCAGGTCTGATGACCTGCTTCACCTACAAAAAGAGTAAAAACTGACTTTTCCCGCATTCCAAATAAATATGACCCTAATTGTAATAAAAATATATACCCGTTAAGTAAGAAGACACAATTTGTACTAATTCATTAATGCATTCATATTCAAACTTCAACATGTTTCTAACAATGGGCCATAAAAAACTTGGTGTCTGGCCACGACACCAATTATTACTACTGGCATAATTAAGCTCGCCTCTTGCAATTAATCACCTTGACTGCCAACAAATAGTATATTTATCTTCATTATCTTCCTACATGCAAGTCTTTCCTGTTTGCTCTACGGCAGAAGCTGATGCCCCTGTTTGGGTACAGAGCGGACAGGAAGTCCGAGGAAACAGAATGGGAGGCGTAAGGTGCCCATCACCTCAGTCCCTGGGAGCGGGAGCTGGAAGAGCAGGGCATCGCTCAGGAACACTGCCTTGTCAGCTGGGGCTGGCAGAGAACCGGCCAAGAAGAACTTAGGAAGTAAATCAGAGCACACCCATTTGGGCAAGGAACTCCGTGTGTATAAATGTAACCCCACACTACAGCCATATCAAACCTCAGTATCTTTCAGACTATGATTTTGTACTTTCAGCTTCCTTGTATATTTTAATTAAAGACAAACAGAATTCTGGACAATACAAATTATTTTTCTCAAATGAGAAAGAAAAGAGGAGATGCCAGACTCATTTATTTGCTTTTGTTTGCATCTCTTTTTCTGTGATTATTTTAACAAATGAGTTTACTAGCAGGAATGTTTGGTAAAATAATGAAGCAAATATTGTTAAATATTGTGATTATTCATAGCAGAACCTATAAGTTATGTTTCTCCAATTGGAAAAGAGAAACGTGTTGTACGACCTACATACCCATTCAAGAAAAGCTTGAATATTCAAAAAGCTCTGCTTATGAATGAATTACAGACAAAAATTATGCATAGATATTATTCAGCAAACAGTTTGAACATATACATCAGAAAAACTAGTTTATTTGGAAAACTTGCAAACACAAAATGGAGCAAAGAAATTATTCATTATGAATTATTTGCACAGCATCTGTCTTACTTTCTCATGTTAATTGCCTCTGCTAAACCACATTTTCTCCCCCTCACTATGTAAATTTAAATGATTTTGCATATTTTCTGAATACCCAGTAAATGCAAGTTTCATTACTTTACTGCTTATATCTTTTTTGTCAGCCTAATTATCCTAGAGTTTATATAATTTTAAAATTTGACCTACCAGCTTCGTGTAGATTGCCACCTCTTCTTCTGGATTTTGAGTACTGCCTAATAGAAAAAAGAAAAAAAATTAAAATATGCACTTCAAATGCATTTATGAAAGATCTTGTATGTGTTAGCTCCCACTGTACTTATATATATTGGAAAAACTTGGAGTATGTTTTTAATCACAATACTTTTAATGTAATTATTATGAATCTAGGAAATGACCCACAATCCATTTGAATTAACACAGAGAGTTTTACCTTCTGAGAGTCTACCCCAGACCTTCCCCTACAGTAACTGGCCAAGGTCTATTTGTGCATCCTAGGAGATACCATTCAGGTTGTATATCATTATTCTTTCCACAAATGCAAGCTTATCCACCAGACAGCTGGATTTCCTCTAAAAATATCCATTTTGTCCACTGAATTTTCTGATTTTCTGATCCTTTGACCACCAACTCACAGTGTGTCTCCAAGAAACACCACCAGGAGAAAACATGCACATTATATCACTTTCTTCGCAGTAACTTCACGCTTCCAATAGCGATAGAAGTGTGTTGTCAGAAACTATGCTGGTCTTAGAAATCAAATGCAAGTTTAATCCTTCGGGCCCGTTAACAAACGCCCCTCCACCCCGCCAAATCTGTCCCACTGGGGGACTGAGAATGTCACGTAGGTAAAGCCTCAGGATAGGTTCAACATTATCAGCATATACACTTCCTTACAAAGGCAGATCTGCAGAAAGCATTCTTTTTATAGCTACAAACTTAGAAGCCAAGCTCTTGGAGTAGTACAAAGATACGCTTTTCTAAAAGCATAAAATCTTCTGGTTTGGATTGAACCTTTAATGTATCACAAAACGCCTAACCCCTGAAATGATTTGTTTTTTTCTATTTTATACCCAAGTTACAAAACAATGTCTTGAGGTGGGTCATGCAACTGGGTAAAAGCGTATTTGTTCATTCATTTCTGCCCTGGGCAGAAACCTGGCTGAGCACTTGCAGGAAGTGTTTGGCGATAGCCGTTAGTACGTTGCCAAGGCACGCGAGGTAGATGTTACACCCTGCACATCTCTACTGAAAAAATCAAATTTTCTAGCATCTTAACGGATTACAACAAGGGATCATGATACAATTTTATGATATAGTTGGTGTTGCATCAATACGAAATCTCATTGACTGATGCTCTACAGGTATTTATGGATCATAACAGAATTTCTCTCTTAAGAAGTCCCCCAGTGCGTCATGGAAATCTCAGTACTATTTTTGCTCCTGATCCATCTGCCTTTCTGTAACGTGCCAGGCCCGCGCTGTCAAGATGACTTTTGAAATGAATGGCACCAATAACATTTTGGGCCTTATCTTCACCAACTCATTTTTTCATGACTTTTTTGTAATATACCTTTTGGGTACAGAACACGTCTATAGGGTTTTTCCTCTCTCCAGGATGTGTTGTCCTGTATGCTTTAGCAGTTCAGTGAGCTGAGCTGATTGAAATGAGCCTTGAAATGTTAAATACAACTTGTAATATCAAAGATTCTCATATCAAATAATTTTCTTCCTGTGGATCCTAGGGAGATTAAGGACTCGTGCAGGGACTAATATGTCCACTAACCCACATCAAATACCTCAGCATTGGCTGTACCGTTATCTGTTCATGGAGGGAATGGCTGGAAAATACAGCTGCAGCACTTTTTCATCTGTACATCAGGCACAAGTGGCATACTATCAGGTCCATATGGCAATGAGGGAATGCTATACATTGAGGAATAGTGTGGCAGTGTGACAGAAGCCTTCACTTACAACCCTGAGGTGATGTTTTCTTTGTTACTGGTATAGAAATTATTTCTTGGGTCATACAGTAAGCATGCACGACAACTGCACTTTGATTTTTCCCCCAGTCTGGTTATCTCAAAGCCCAGAGAAAAATGTTGTCTCTTTTTTGTTGTTTTTCCACTTTTGCTTTCATACCTTGCAGCAGTGCCTGTTCATAGCTTGCTTACCTATCTTTATTTCTGAGCTGAATTCTGATGAAGTATGGTTTGAATCGTCCAAAATCCCAACCCCAAAACCACTCCTGTATTTTCTGAATTGAAGAACAGGAATTGCCAAAACTTTGCCTGCTTCCTTCCCACCCTTTGCTTTGCAGATGCAGAAGTGGTACTTGGAGAGGAGAGTCCTCTTTAAATTGTACATGATGGGTCTGGTCTATTTACCCATACAGCCCTGGAATGCTCACCACCGAATTCGGGACAACCATACTGTGCCAAGAGCCTGAAAGGGATCCACAGTCCTAATCCATGCACAGCACACATTTCTGTGCTATAATTAACTGTAATTCTCGTATCATAAAGCAGGAGTATGACTTCTAACTATGCACTTCATGACAGTCTTATAAAAAACAAATATTTTGAAAGGTAATTAGTAAGTAACTCAATGAGAAAAGGAGGGAGATTGTGTTTTCCAAGACTAGCGTTCTAATTGTAAATGCAGTCACACATTGAATCAAATATTCCTGAAGATGCTATTTGAATAACTCCACAAATGACAACAGAGTACAAGTGGGCATTACTCAGTATTGGCAACAATTAAAAGAACTATATTAGGATACAGAAAATAACCCTACATTTATTTCAGGATTCTTGTTTAAGGAGAAAATGTGGAGTCTTGATACCACTGTGGAACAACTGTTGACTGCATAATGGCAATAACAGTACACAGAAACGAGTATTTTAATGGAAAGCATATTGCCATTTTCCTTGCATTAAAAGTCAAAGGCAATTAAAACATAATTTAATTAGAGAATATCTTATCAGCTGTAAAAAGTAAAATTGATTGATACACAGTGTAGGGATAACTTGGCTGCTGCTGCTTGTAAAGCGATGGTGAGGCTGCAAATTAGTCACTTGTTTTTTTTTTATTTGATAATTTTATGTACTTTTATATTTTCTTTCACCACTGCAGGCATTTTAATTAGCTAATGTTTGATTGCTCATTGTTTGGAAATGGAAAATGTTATAAATGTAGTATTCTGAAGAGTTGTTGTCATTCAGATTAAGCATCTAGCATGACTATATCCTGCTCTCTCATTACTAAAAATATTTATCTGATAATCAAATTTTTCTCATGATTCTTTCTGTCTACAGTACTGACCAAGAAGATGGTTTAGTCTCCAGCTTAAACATCACGTGTAGCTGGGAACAGGTCGGTGTAGCTCACAGCAGCTACAAATCAGCAAGGGATAACTGATCAGGAGTGCTGAACACTGACAAAGCAGCTAACCAACTTCCATTTTAAAAAATCCCAGAAAAAAAAGAGATACCAAATATATATACATATTAAATTACCTTACATTCATTAAACCAGCAACATCTTGTTACTTCAGTAGCAATTGGAAATGCAACTAATAAATATTAGCAAAATATCTAGGTATCTATTCTTTTCTGTTCATTTTGTTCTTTACAATTGAAAGAGGTGATGATACAGTTTCATCATTTTTGGGCTATTCCTTTAGTTTCGCACTAACATTCCTTTTCTAAGGAGAGGACATCAGCGGACTAATGTCTACACAGATGACAAATAAATGCATTACTTCCCTCAGAATGAGTACTTCTACAAGGGAATCCTAGGACATTCTCAAAGAACTGGTAAATAAATATATTAATTAATAATTTATATTAAATTGGTCTGCAACACTGACTACAAATCAGATGGCAGTGCTTTAGCAGTAGAACACCTGAACTTTCTTTATAATCCTTCTGTCCACAGAACTTTTCCAGCACTTGAATAGATTGACCGGATAAAGAAAGCAAGAACAATCTTTTGCTTCACTGAAATAATGTCTTCAAGGATTATTTTTTGTGAAGGTTTCTGGTCCTCTTTTACAGATAAAAATCCATTCTTTTTGGATCTATCAAAAATTTTTCTATGTCAGCTAAAGTTTTTCCCTCTCAGGAAAATCTGTATAAAGGCACTTCCATGAAGCCTAGTTTTCTATACGGGCTACCTTTTTTCAAGTGGAGAACTGTAACACTTCAATATGATTCATAAGATAGTTTCTGTTTTGGTCAAAGAAAAGAGATCACCGTACATGTACACCTTTTTAGATTAGAATCAATGGAAGAGGAAAGTTTTTCATATTAAATAGGTTATGAATAACAATGTTCTCATTTAAAAGCAATAAAATACATAGAATCCTGTTTAAATATTGGAACAGTTGGAAAAGAGAGAAATAATTTGAAGAAGTAACTCAGCAGTTCTCTGGCTTCACCTTTAATTTAAAAGAAAAAAGCTAAGGAATAGTTAAGAACTCAATGAGTTGAGTTTCTCCAATTGTTGAAGACAACCGCCCCCAGGGCTATCAGGTTATACATAAATACTTATACTCTCTTCAATTATATAGCAGAAGAGAATGGACAGCCTGGATAGGGTGTACAACATGAAGAAAGAAATCTGGATGAAACTTACATCACTGTGCACTAAAATGGTAATACACTGAGATATGGTCCAGAGAGTTTACTTTTTTTACTGAATTGTTTGTGTTGACATGGCAAAGCCTAGGTTGCAAGGAAGGGAGGGAAGGAGAGAGGATGGACAGGACCAACCCCGCTCTGCAATTCCTACTAATGCAAGGGTTTTGGCGCGAAGTAGTACTTAGGAGTTGGTTGAAGAAGATAATTTCATTTGAAAAGTCACATAAAAAGCTGTAAAAAACAGCAGGGTGGTACTACAGACTCATAAGTACACTGTTAGAAAAATATATTGACTAATAACTAATCTGATCTAGCTGAAGTTGTCCCTGCTCATTGCAGTGGTTTGTACTAGACGACCTTTAAAGGTTTCTTCCAGCTCGAACTATTCTATGAACTAATACCAGAGAGTAATTTATAAGTTTGTGAATAAAAGCACCGAGAAAGCCTCTAGCAACATCCAAAGGAGATGTTTCATGAAAAACAGTGCAGTTATTAGGTCAAAAGCTTAAAGAGATGAAACAGCGATTTGTTATTTCACCAATTAAAAATAATCGGCAAGCGGTAGTTACACAGTCTAATAAAATGTCTCTCATTTTTGCCTCATTATAAAATCTCTGTACATCAGATACTTTGTACTGGAAATTTATTAAAAATATCTGAAAGTACTAGGTTTGCCAAAAAGGTATGATCACCTTTAAATGAGTAACAAACACAAACCTCAGAAGTAATGACAGGCCTGAGAAGCGTCCAGAAGCTCTTAGCTCCCCTCCAACTCATTTGACAGGATGCTGAAACCTTACACGCTCATCTACAAAGATAAAACCTTCCACAGCCTGTGCATAGAGTTGCCATTGTTCTGATCACTGTTGAAAACATCATGTAACTGCTGAATCAGGGTACAAAGGATTTAGCAGAAGTACTAGTTTGTGGATTTCATTCGGTGCTTTCAGTGGGTTTCACAGAACTGGGCCTGGGTACGATCAGAAAGAGCTGCACCCAGGGATTCACACCATCGCACTTGAACTTAAGAATCTACAGGAACGGAAGTTACACCATGAGGATGAGAAACAGGCTCCCAATTTAAATGACTCAACTCTATTTTCGAGTCTTCATTACCTTTAGAGGGAGTCCTCTTAGAGCTCTAAGATGGCCAGCAAGGTGAAAACCTCTCCTCTTCAGATACAAGATCTACAAGAGGAATATCTGCTCTTTGCTTTAGTTTTTTGGATTTGAGGGAGGGTTTTTTATTTCTTTTTTACAAGGAAGATAAGGAATATCTTAGGGAACATATTACAGGAATCAAATTTACAGAAATACGTTAAAGTAGCTTTATATATTGATCATCCATAATAATTTTTGTTTAGCCTAAAAATTCCCTTGGAAAAAATATTTAAGAATAATCTGTGACGTAAAGCTGTGTCTTTAAATATTTCATTAAAAAAACATTTGACTACAGACAATAAATTCTGGGAATGCAAATCTCTAACAGCCTAGAGAAGATGGATGATTTAAATCCATTATCATTATTTCAGCGTGCCAGTTTCCACCCGGGAGTCTGAAGGCAATGTCCACCTTGGGAGCCACAGCCACACAGTTCACACGTCTGTTTTCCCAAATCTCCCTTTCCTGTTTAAGAAGCCTTCTCCAGTGAGCTGTGCTACAACACTAGCAGGAACAGATTGGATGTTGCTATGAATTATATAGAAAAAAAGAAGATTGAGAGGAAGGGTGTGGATGGTGTTAGAGTACATTTTTAGTATATAATATTTCTTTTGAAAATGACAGAAACAGTGGGTTTTTCACTATCTGGACCCATTTCTTTAAACATTCAGAAAACTTCCTAACAAAAAGCTATAAACAAGAAAATAGGGCAGGCAGTAGTACATTTTTGACACATATTTTACTCCAAAGAATCCCAAAGCCCAATGCAAACGCTACGGATCACGCAAAACTGTGGACTCTAGGATAATCACCAATGTCTTAAGGAACGTAACAGAACATTCCCAATGACTGGCTTCTAATGTCGTGAGAGAAATCCTCAAAAGTTCTTTTAGGTGGTGGTAGATCTGATAAAAATGGTAATGGATTTTTGGCCAAGAAACTCAATATAAAGGCAAATAGAGAAGAGATGTGTTAGTCAAACAGAAGTTATTGGACTCGGTACAGAGTAAATGGATGAAATTATGTGATATGCTATAGAGAAGGTCAAGTTACACAATCTAATGATTCCCTTTGGCCTTAAAGCCTGTGATTCTGCGAAACCCTACTCCTGCTGGAAGCCTGTAATCCATGTACCACTATTGATTTATTTCTAAGAGACCATACACAGTAATAATATCCGTGCATGATTATTCACGGTATTTGTCCATGAATTATTTCGGCAAAAATGTGTTTAAGTAGAATTACAACTTGCATGTTTTTGATTTCATGGTGAGATCAAGGCCTAAGGAGGAGAATGGGCATATTAATTTCCTAAAGAGAAAGCAGGATGTGCATTCTTTTGTTCACTGTTTCCCATGTTGGTATTACCAGTGCAGCTTCTCTGTAGCAACATCGGAGACCTGGAACAGAAAAGTCCCAGGTGCTGTCACTGTAACATCCAAAAAATGGTTTTTAGAGACTTGTACCAAATACTGGCACGTTTCTACGTGTTACCATTCGCATCATAGCTCTCACTAGAGATGGATTGGTGAGATCACTGGGAATTTTGGTAAGAAAAAGTTAATTAATGTTCATTAATGTGTTGACTCATAAGGATTTACAGATGATCTCCACGCAAATCAAACATGTTTTTACAAAGGAATCAGGCAGTGTAACAGTGTGACCGCAATTCAGAGTTCATCCACCTCTGATTTTGACTCCTAATTCAGTAAGATGGGCATTTTTTTTTTTTTGTACTTCAGAAAATGATGCAGCTGGCTTTTTGTTTTCAAGCATCATTAAGAAAATAAGAGAAGTAGTAAATGACTACATAAATACTGCAGAGCACTAACCATGAAGCATTATAGCCTAGTAGAGTCTAGTGTTCTATGCTTGTGCATTTCATTTTCTATGTACATACACAGAATTGGTGTCTAAAGAAATCTGTGCCACTTAAAACTGTAATATCCAATCTTAATTTTGGATAAGAAAAAAAATCCAATTAAAAAATCCATCAGAATATACAAAAGAGGAAATCTTGCATTTATATTATGTGCATCCATCTGCTCTTACAAATATTTTGGTTGTTGAGTTTTAAGAGGTTTTCCTCGCTATCAAATTTTCAAAATAAAAACCTGAAAGATACCCGAGGCTGTTCTCCCGTTATTCCTATGACATTCTCTCCTTTTTACTATAATTAATACCAGTATAATGATATTTTGGGGGAAAGAAAACCCTTCAGGTACATACCAGAATACATATCATCCCTTACTAAAATAGAAAGAGGAAAACTGGTTTTACTTTCTAAATATTTTTTTATCTTCTATAACAAATTTCCAAGTTCAATGTTAATAATACCATCACTTGAGCTGTAAATATTTTTTTAGCAGACAATCTGTCCAATAACTATTCTGTCCTATTTACAAAACATCTCATAGAGTGGATTTTTGTTAAAAGAAAGCGTTTGCTATACATACATTACTGCTCCTGTATCGCTTTGTGGTTTGTCAGTCTTCAAATGCTGTTTGCTTTGCTTAGTCCTTGCCTAGTTGCTGTTCATTATTTAAAGCATATAACAAATTGGCGTTATGTGATAATGTCCGAGCTGGCTGCCATGATAAGTGAAATTATATAAATGGCCACGAAGGCATGAATTGCAAATAACTATCTAAGATAAACACGCAGTTAATGTATGAATATAGGTTACATTTGTGTCTTATTACACCAAAAGATTCATACGCACAGTGAAATCACATAAAAACTAGGAACCTTCAAATGTTTACCAATGTTACCCCAACAAAAGGCACTCTTTTAAAACTAGTTCTTTTTCTGTTGTTGTATGCTGAGTAATGCCACGTTACAGTAAAACCAATTCATTTTTAAAATATTCTAAACTAAAGGGTGTTTCCCAAGGGACTGGTCAACAGCTTGTCACCCAGTTTAGCTGGCACTTCCGAAGGGTTGCTCAGGTATTTTATTCCTGTGTTGAGTGTCGCAATTGGTAGCCATTTGACTAGATAAAAGCCTACAGATTAAAGAAACATACAGATTAAGCACTTAGATTTTTTTGTTTCATAACTGTTTATAATTATACTGCCAATGAAAACAGGCAAGGTAAAATCTGTTTCTGAAAAAATATTTGCAATTAGACCGACCAGCAAACATTATTTGATAAGTGTGACAAGCCTGTGGATACACAAGCCTGTTTTTTAGATCCTAAACCACCAAAAGCTAACGGTGGTCATTGATCTAATACAAGGTATGATCCCATCTTCCCCACCAGGACATGGGGTACACTTGCCCCCTCAAGGCACTTGAGGCTGTCCTTGTGGCAGACGGGCTGCAGCCAGGGAGAGTCTGGGAAGTGAGGACTGTCAAGTCAAAGGATCGTAGAGCTTCCTGCATCCCTGGTGTTATCAAAAGCAAGAGTGTTGAAATGACCTGAGCCAGAGTGCAGGCAGACACTAAAGTAAGTGCAAGTGCCTCTTGAAAGTGGCGTGGTATTTTTTTCAAGCATAGTTTATGCCTGTGAAATAACATAGACCTACATATCCTGCCATTTCTTCACCTGAAAAGAAAATTGTAATGACAGGATAATTCTAATGAACTTTATTATGGGAGAGTTTATTTTCACTTCTGAAATCTTACCAGGTATTTCTGCTCCTCAGAGATAATTTGTCTAGGTAACTGAAAGGATTGGAAACAATGCTGAACAGCATACCAACTCTAGGAGTCAGGTAAGATGAAGTATTTAAATCAGATTAAATCAGACAGAGTGTGCCTACCCCATCCCAGTCTCTCACGTACATGTGAACAGTTCAAGGATACTCACAAAATGCCACCACGTTCCACCACTGCAGTATCTCTGCTACAGGTTCCTAAAAGAGGATACCAAAAATCTTGGTCATGCTTTGGATTTGGCTAAAAGCCCTGGCTTTTTGCAGTGGCTGTCTACTTAGTCCTTTGAACATCTGCAAGCAGAGGAGAATAATGAGAGGGAAGGGCATAAATGAAAGGAATGTCTGATGCCCCAAGGCATTCTTCTTGACTGGGCTGCTAGCATACATCGACCCGTGTGGGTTTATATATGCTATTTCTTGCTGAAGTCCAGCAGGATTTTCATTCCAGACCTTTCTGGGAATGCTATTCCAGAGGCAGAAGATACTTCACTGAATCTCATATTAATATGCTATGATGTTAAATAAAGCACCGAAAATCTTAATCAAAGTTATGAGTATCAACAAGAAGTGAAGTAGCTAATAGAAGATTAGCTGCTGAACAAAAGTTTTCTATGATTAATTGTATTATAGTGCAGTAATTTAGTTTCTCTCAATCTGTAACTTCAAATATCTATACTAATTAGTTGCCAACCTACAACATAATAAATGAGATAATGAAATAAAGATGTTTTAAATATCCCTTTCTGTTACATGTGCATATTGCAGCATGTTAAAAGAGAAGATGAATTCTCACTTTTTTAAAGGATATATTAGCATATCATTATGTACATGAATGCCAAATACTAACTTTCTCCCAAGAATAATGTCCAACTGCTAAATCCACAGGAATTTGGAAATAAAACAAAATATTGGAGATTAGATGTTAGCTGGCATGGGTTAAGCTTATAGCAAACACGGAGACATCACACCTTTCTCCATCACATTTTCACCTGCTCATGTGGTGCACATTTCTGCTTTGATGGAAAACTCCTTTGGGTCTTCTTGGTGTAAAGCTGTTGGTGCTTGCAGCAAAATTTGCAGAGCAAGTGATGAACAGAGAATGTTTTCATTTGGCTATGAAGCCAGAGAAATATCTACGGCATTTTTCACAGTTCACGAAAGGGACCATCACTTTTCTGTTCGCTCCATTCAATTTCAGAACAAGTTATACAAGATTTTTTCTTTTCTGAATTTGTTTGGGAAAAAAAATATTTCTTTCTGAATTTGTTTTAGAAAACTGCAGTTCTTAGATTCCAAAGGCATACACAAGAAATGTGCAGTATTCCCCACATGTAAGCTGAAGAAACTCTTAAGGAGCATTGCACAGACTGAGGCAGTATTATTTATTTTCCTGAAAGCAGTGATGACAGTCAAAGCACGAGCAGCGGAGCTTGTTTTATGTATCAACCTTGCATGTTTTCCTGTCAGCTTTGCAGTTTGTCATCCACAGCTTAGCATCCAAATGGCATGAACTTTGAGGGCAGTATGCTGAAATGAAAGACTTGCTGCCTCCTTACAGAGAAGAAACAAGGCCACCAAGGCATAGCAGAATATCTGTTTATTCCACTTCATGTAGCCTGAATTGTGGAAAAATGTTCCATTATTAGCAAAAACATGATATAATTCTGTTAATGGTAGTATAATCTGTTGTTGCAATTTAGAGTGAATCAGTGAGGAATCTGGCTTGTGCAACAGATGAAATCATAAATGAAAATACTAAATGCCAAATCTGATACACAAAAGCAAAGAGTAAGTTGGAGCAGCTGCAATAGCTTCTTACAAATACTTCTCAGAATTGTTCAGCCAGAGCAGTGTTTGCCAGCTGGAGCGCAGTTCTTCCGAGAGGGAGGTGAGATCTCCCTGCTCACTATCTGCAGGAACGCAGCTACAGGAGCATAAACGCACTAAATGGGATGGTATTTTGTTACTGGAATGATTTTCAGAGACAGAAACCTGCTAGACTGCTTTATGGCAGTGTTGCCAGAGAAGTCACTGGCCAGGCTGGAGCACACAGATAAAGTTCAGTCTTTCATCACTGCAATCTTTTTATAAACATTATCGCTTGTTGGGTTTTTTTTTCCCCTCACAGGAGTGTGAGTTACAGCTGTGTGGTCAGTAAACTGCATGGGTATAACCTGCAGAACTTTCTCCTAGTTCTGCCAGGGGATTGAATGGCTGTACACGTCCTGAGCAGTGACACCTATGACCAGAAACTTCCCACTGCATCGTATTTACAATTTCCTTTGTCAGGTTATCATGGAGAACATCAGTTTGCAAAGTGATTAAAATTACCATCGCGTAAATTAAAAAAAGGAAATCCAAACGTCCACCAATATTTAAAACAAGTGCAAGAGAGCTTTTTCATTAATTAAAACTGGCATGCAGGGAGATTATTAGACTGAGGCATACGGCATGTTGGTCATGACGTTGTAATCGGTTTGAATATGCTGAAAACACAGCATGAGACTAAGTTCACACAGACTTGCTGTTATACTGGTCAAACAGCACTGATCAAACTGTTTTATTTGTGGTTTGATCTGAAGCCCACAAGAGTCTGGCTACTGCGTTCAGTGGGCATGGAGTTCAACCCTTGATGAAACTGAGCACTTTAGCCGTGTATAATGCAATTACTTATGTCACTTGCTGAATCTATTATTTCTTGGGGAATTCTTTACATGTAACCTCCAACAGGTAGAACATCCAAAAACCTCAGACCACTTCTTTTTGTTGTTTTCCTTTTCAGCTCTTTGAAAGCCTATTTATTGCTACTTCCTGCTTCTGCTATCACTAGGATCAGCAAAAACAGTGTTTTCCCTAATACGAGAAATATTTATGATATCATTGTGAAAGGCTTTCACATCTCTTAGGTACATTTTAGAAAACGGTATTTCAGCAACTGGTATTTTATTAACTGCTGAGGTGTCACCATATTTTATTGTGAATTGCAGGTGCTGAATCTCATCGTGCATGTCCACAAAAAGGTGGTATCAGGTTTTTTTTATTCCATTTGTCCGTGTCTGGTAACTCTGACCACCATCATACACAATCACACAGAACCACAAATTGGCTGAGGTTGGCAAGGACCTCTGGAGGTCATCTTGTCCAACCCTCCTGCTCAAGCAAGGTCACCTAGATCCGGTTGTCCGGACCATGCCCAGCCAGCTTTTGAATATCTCCAAGGATGGAGATATTCAGTCACTCTAACGGTAAAGGTTTGACTGATGTTCTGACAGCACCTCTTGTGTTTCAGTTTGTGCCCATTTTCTCAGGTCCTGTCACTCAATGCCACTGAGAAGAGCCTGGCTCCGTCTTCTTTACACCCTCCCTCCAGGAATTCATACACGTGGATGAGAACTCCCCTAAGTGTTCTCTTCTCTAGGCCGAACACTCCCAGCTCTCTTCATCCTTCCCTCATATGCCAGATGTTGCAGTCCCTACATCATCTTTGCTGGACTCTCTCCAGTACCTCCAGGTCTCTTTTGTACTGGGGATCCCAGAATTGGACACAGTGCTCCAGATACTGCAAGGGTCAAGTCTGGGAAACATTTATTTACAACAATACATAAACTAAAGCATAATGTGAAAGTATTATGAGAACTTCCAGTTTAAAAAAAACACTAAGAAAAGTGGAGTCAGAGCGTTCCACATACAAACACCACCAGGCGAAGGGAATGAGACTGCAGGATCATAACTGAATAGATGAATACAGAGAACTTTTTGCACTCTCTAAATAAAAGAATAGTAAGTATGTCTGCTGTGGAGAGGATGAAACATGGCAAATCATCCATTAATAACTATCTATTTTCCTTGACAAATGCCTAATTATTCAGCAGAGTAATTTAATGTTCTGTATTAAGCTAAGAGACACAGGGATTAAAATACCCACACATCAATAGGCTCTGTTCAGTATTCCCTAGTCACTCCCACCAAAACATTCACAAACCTCAGCAGGGAATTTTCCTGAGAAGATCAGCTAATAATGTATTGTACCCTGCAAATGAGCCCTTAAATCTCTGAAGCTGATGCTTGTCTACCAAACCACAAAACTGTCTTTGTCTCCTTCTTCCGTTAAGAATCCTTTCTCCCCATTTAC
This sequence comes from Nycticryphes semicollaris, assembly GCA_013400055.1. Taxonomy (NCBI): domain Eukaryota; kingdom Metazoa; phylum Chordata; class Aves; order Charadriiformes; family Rostratulidae; genus Nycticryphes; species Nycticryphes semicollaris. The sequence continues at coordinate 317,026 of VXBJ01002367.1, forward strand.
TGTACCTCCATATATATGCCAAAAAATAACTCCAGCTATTAGATCTAATGAATGAAAATATCATAGTTTAAGGCAAAGTAAAAAATCAGTCTCTAATAAAGAGACTCAAATAGAGCCAATTGGAAGTGTTTATATCCCAGGTGAAACACAAGACTGAAATTTGGAGGCCTGTGGAAATGCTTGAAAAGCTATCAGTCACAGGCACAATAGAACTAGTAAGAAATGCTTCCAGGCTACCAAGCAGCAAGCCTGCAAGGGAAACAGTGGATCTACGGGACCAACAGGAACAGTAAGCAACCACTATGTAGAAAAGTGGCACTGCAAGTAGCTAAGTGACAGCTCTGTAGAGATCTGCCCTCAAAATACCTGAAAAAAATATCTACCTTGAGAGCTAGTGGTCCCAACCTTTTGCTTGACACCAACAGTGTGAATCAGGATGAAATCAACTGTGGGAAAGGAACTTGGACTACTATGAACCCAGGGTCAACAAAAAATTATCTTATAGTGTTATTTTCATGAAAATAAAGATGAGGAAGGTTTAGCCATACTCGAAGAGACTGTACTAATTAACAGGAAATTAGTAATTGCAGTAACTTAGAAGTTACAGGCACGGAATAATAGTGAACTTAAAAAGTAGCTGAACTTGTCACAAGGCATGCTATCATTACTGGAAATCAGTGAGAAATGGGGGTAAAAATGTAGCTGTCTCTAAAAGTAAACAAGCAAAGCCTGCATCAATAACAGACTAACATAGCAACTGAAGGGCAGTATATTCATCAAACACCAAAACAAGTACGGTATGATAGGGTCAAACATCTTTAATCTCCAATTTACTGTATGAAATGAAGAAGCATTCAGTTGGAACATGCGGAGATCACATTCCACATACTCCAGCACATTAAATGTCAGTGGAATTAGCTATGAATCTGACCTAGAAAAAAAACAGCATGCGCTTAAAATTACAGAATATCTACGTTTACATTGCCTTTTTTTTTTTTAACCAAATGTCAAGTTCTGCAAGTTCTGATAAAGTACTGTAGATAATGGTGCTTAATGGTTTTATGGTTTTGACTACTGGGATTACTGGGCCACGCCAGCCCTAGTGTGGGATAAGGAGACAATGAGACGGGAAGACTATTAAAAGCCACACTTCTCTCTTAAGCCTTTTTCTGGTTTTAGCCAGTATTTTGTGTGTGTGTATATCAATGTTTTTATGCGTTTATACCTACCAAAACAATGCAGCAACACCTTTTAGTTAGGCAGTTTCCTTCATCCAGGAATCTGGAAATATTTCACACAATTTTATATAGCCTCACATCTACCTAAGTGTGCTCCATAGCGCTTTCTGCCTTAAGGTTAGATTCAGTAACATACTTACATGCCTAATTTGTAAGAATTTCACTAGACAAGAGGGCAAAAGTTACACTTGGGCCAGGCACAACCAGGTGTGTGTTTAACCTGATCCGCAATGTGCTTTTTGGCCTAAGTTAATTAGCCCCCTCGCAGAGAAGTCCCATACGCAGCTAAGGTCATGGCATTGGCCAACAACCTCTGCCACCCAGCCCAGTTTGGATATGAGAAATCCAGCTGTAAGCATGAGAATTGATGTCACACCAGATTTTGCCCTACTTTCTTTACTATATAGAACCCCATCCTCATGTAATGCATTTTCATTCAATAACCATGTAACATAAAATACAAAACCATTGCAGAGATGAAAGCCAAAAGGAAGAGCTTCCTACACTGGAGTCCATGCTACTACTTGTGCCCTTTCTCACCAGCAGAGTAAGGCTCCAATTCCCTTCTGCATCATGGCAGAACTTCAACTGGAGTATGAGAAAAACATGAGGGGGAAGTCCTGCATGAAAAAAGGCCATAAACTCAGGACCTTCAGTTTTATAGCAGATAAAGCTGAAGTATTGTTGTAGTCATGATAATCTAGGGGTACAAGCCAAGTTTGAAGGAACAGTTACTATCTTTCTACGGGTAACTGATGCAGTGAGACAAAACCCCACCTTTGTTCAGGTCTGGAGGTTTGTTAATAGGCAGAAGGAGCCATTACCACTGCCTTCCAGTGAGCTATGAATGAATACAGAAGGCTGTCAGAGTAGCTGTCAAGGGCAGGGCTAGGAAGCAGGACAGATCATCCCCAAATCATCCTTTCTTTCCCCCTTCTGAATGATTATACATCATCATCTCTAATCACCTCCCGGCCAGTGATGAGCATGCATTAAGCCCACTTATGCAGACTGTATTAAGTATGATTACTCATTACACTGCAAGGTTACATGAAATATATGGATCGATGTATGGCTCCACATCAAAGCTCAAACATTCTTTTGACAGTTGCAAGGACTTGTTTTACTCTACATTTTTGAGGTAAGGGCAATTCAAGTATCATTACTTAACATCAGGGCGTGCTACCCTAACAAAAGCAGTGGTCTCAAACCTGGGGAAGTGTAGTGTTCCCCCAAGACGTTCTCTCCAGCCTTCTAAGGAGTAACACCAGACACTTCCATTCAGCTAAAACTTGTCAGTCTGGGAGCTGGGAAGATGAGCCTGGAAGGAAGGAGAGGGCTCCACTGCTCAGCCATGCCCAGGAAAGCTCGGTAGCTGGCAGCAGGCCTGCAGGGAACACACCTGAACTGACCAGCTCTGGGCAGCTTGGCACTGTCACTGCTGCAGTTTCCAGGAGAGCGTTTTTCGATTTCTATTCCTACATTTCTTTAAAGTTTGTTACTGTATTTAGGGCTTAGGTTCTATTTTTTGTTCTGAACAATAACTTACTTCGTAACCAGTCCCTCTTGCAGCCAATAACTATTGCCTCTTTTGTAAACTGCAGTCCCCCTTGCTGCCAGTAATACGTGTTTTGGGGCAATGATTTAAATGACAAAATGCTTACTTGTAACAACAAAAGAAATGATACAATATAAGCGAAGTTTTAATAACTGAAAAGATCTTTAATTAAAATTGCCTTCTATTCAGGGCCTACGGTTTTATTTAACCAGCTGCCCTATGAAAGTTATTACCTAGAGTTTTCATTTTCCCAGTACACAGCTGCAGAAAAGATTTTATTCTGGTGAATGAAGGGCTGTACAACAGCAAGGACAAAGCTCACTTAAACTAACAATGGAGCCATGGCAAAAGTCATAACCTTCTGCTGTCTTAGGGGAAGCACACTTTCTGAATATAATCTCTCTGATTATGCCTAGTATGCAAAATGCAGTTTTATATCTGCTGCTCAAATAGATTTCAGTATTACCACTGAATACTAATCACTGATGCAAAAACCGTACAGCTCCCTCAAGGCATTTCAAAAATCTTGATTATTTAATCAGTGCTCTTGATTTATAAGGCGAGCTGGTTGATGACTACCAAAATGTGACACATTGGACACTATCCAGATGGAATGCCAGTTTTCATTTGAGGTTAAAGAGGTAAAACTCTACAAGCGAGGTTTTCCAGTACCCTGGACTAGAGCTAGAGTTATATCAGATGATAAATAAAACCTGGCAGTTTGGCTTGCACATAATATTCAAACAGAATCTTCACTGAACTGTCAGTTGTAAAATGAAGTAATCAACTTTCTTTCTGATTATTCTCCATTTCTACTATGGACTTTTTATTTATTTCACGTCTTCCATCTTAATGTCCTCTTATCTTTTTTAAATAGCAATACTTTGCTTTTTTACAAATACGTAAGCGGCGAGTGCTGCCTTTTCAGCAGCTCGATTTCTGAAACAGCTGGACACAAAATTTGAAGAGTTAGGTTTCTTTCCCACATAACTACAGATATATATACATATATATTTAAAAATATTTTTATCTACATTTTTATATATTAACAGATGCTTAGGAATATACAAAAATCATTTTAATTCCTGCTTTAAAATGCAATGTAATTGCCAAAAATTGTTTAAGATGCAGATATTGAAGTTAAATTCATTTCTGAATAGGTTTTACTAACTAAGTTGCTTGGACTTTGACAGTCCCATCCCCATCTTTAATTGTCAGCAATGATACCCTGTTAAAGAAGGTTTCTGTAAAAGATTTCCAACAGTTTTCCTATTAAGACTTTAAGAATAAGAATGACTTCAAATTGAGATAGTAAAGAATTAAATTCTTATTTAGACACCTAATTCTTGGCTTGACCCCTAGAACTTTGGAATCTGATCACTTTATGTACATGTCTATACGGATACAGAGCCCTAACATTTCAAACTAATCTTGAAGGTATGGGCCTTATTAGACACAGTGACTGGCACTTAATATTCAAAGCAAAGTTACAACTACACAGAATTATTTTACCAAATCAGTCCTTTACCTGTGTCCATGCTGCCAGCGGGTGACACAAACTGAGCACCCAGTGCTGGGCACAGTCTCCCCACGCAGGGGGCAGTGCCAGCACAGCCGGGCTCCTTGCTGTGTGCAAGGGAAGCCAGCCTTTGCTCTGCACCAGCCTCTGCTGCTGTGTCTTCACTGTTATTTATATCTGAGCTATCAGTAACAAAGCTAATATATCAATGCAGATAACCACAGGTCCCTGGCAAACGGTCAGCATATCGTTTGGGCAGAACTGAACATATAGCAACCTATGAGAATAACCTCTGTGAACATACAAGCAATTTGAAGGTTAAGAGGTACCCTAGAAGGCTCACTTGGATGTTAAAAGCATCCTCGCATCCCAAAGCAATCCTCTCAAGCCTTCTAAATTGAAAATGACTAAAATTATAATCAAAACCTGGGAACTTGATAAAAGTATTAAAAGGCATCATACCAACAAGATGTGAAGTTACCTCTACACCAGAAACAATGACTGAAGTGAAAGACTTGCCATTAACCATCCTGTGCAGTGGGCAAGAATTTTTTCTGGGAGTTAATGGTCACATGAGGGTCCCATTACCATGTAAACTGAAATGGCCCCTCTCCCAGGAGTGGAGGCGAGTGCAGGAATTCACCTCACCTGGTGGGCCAAGGAGCAGGTGTGAGGCTGCCAGGAGCTCCCACCCCGGGCTCGGGAAGGCGCAGCTCGGCTGCCAGCAGCCATGGGGTGCAGGCTGATGCCCACCCAGCATCCAGCCTCATGTAAGTCAGTGGTGACACAGTCTGTGTGGTCCCTGTGCCCTTGCCCCCTCACTCTCTGCTAGTGATGCTTTCCTGTCCTGCTTTGCTGTACCTGTGCAGCCCGAGATCCAGCCTGCACTGACGTCGTCAGGACTTGGCTCACGCTCTCGGGGTGCATCAGAGAGCAGGCAGCAGTCTAACCCAGACACCCAAAGCTAAAATTCCAACTGCCTTGCTTGAGTACAAGCAGCAGCCCTGGCCGGAGCAGTGTGAAGAGCAGCATGCACTGATTTACACCATGTAGCTGCCCTGCTGACTGCAGCACACCCTGCACACTGTCAAACCGCCTCCTGCCTGCCTCCTGCCTTATGTTCTTGCTTCAGTACCTGGGTGACTAATACTCATAAAACATTGCTTCCACTCCTTGTTTTAAAAAGTTAGCTAAAGCTTTCAGAAGTCTGTATTGCAACAGCCCAGCTAAAGGAAACAGAGAGAAGCACATACGGTGACCAGAGCCCCAGGAGCCCGTCCCCAGCCATTGGGAAGGGGCTGTGCAGGGGTGGCTCTGCCCACCTCAGCTGGGTGCCAGGCAGGCAGCACCACACACGCCAAACTGCTCCCGGAGTTGTAACAAGTGACAGCGTCACCTCCACAGAAGCCTGGCATCTAGGCTTTGGCAAAACCACAGATTTGTATTCTGTTAGGAAGCCAAAACACTTTAAAAAAACTGCAAGGGTTCACTTACAAAATCTGTGTTGTTTGGGTTTGAGCCCTTTACAATTACATCCCTGTATCTTTTGCTGTACATGTAGATTTGTATCATCTGAAGCTTTTGAAAGAATATCTTACTTGACTGGACTTGTGGGCAAGGCAATCACAGGGCAGCTCAAATAGCTGCATTATTTCAATTTTCAATCAGGAAGCCAAAAATCTGCTTGAACCACAGATGGCTATTTCCCTGTCAACATCTAGCTCCTCAGCTGATCTCCCCACCATTTCAGCATCATTCTCTGCAACAGTTTCCCCTGAGTAGGGAAGCTTTTGCACCTTCTTCTTTAAGAGAACAGAGCTACAAGCTGCTAAGCGAGGGCGTTTTGATCGTCTATGAGAATGTCTTATTGAAGACCATGCCGCTGGGTAACATGCTGGGTGACTGCCTCAGGCGCCGAGTATTGCAAGTAACAATGTCATATATATCACAGGTACTACCAGGCCTTCTGCCATGAGTACAGCCTCTCAGAAATAGCTTGTAGGGCTTGTGTCTCCACGTTCCAGTCCCGCACAGCGGCAGCCACACAGCAGGAAAAACGCTGGAGCCAGAACCTGCCTGCGCAGGAAAAGAGGGATCTCTCCCCTGCAGGTTAAAGACTGCTGGGGAAATCATAACCCTGAAAGAGACAGGAACTGGAATTTCTCTCTCCACACAGAACAGGACACCACTGCCCACCTTGTTTTAGCCTTCCCCAAGTCCCACTCAGTCTCACTGTGTGTAACCATGTCACAGAAATCAAAAAGCCTCATGATTTCCCAAAAATCTCTATATAAAATGCAGTCAAGGATACTCTTCTGCTACCATGCCGTTCTGTTTCTGTTATTTTAACTGGGGAAAAATTTCAATTCTCCTTCACTGGACCTAGTTAAGCAAAGTAAAGCCAGTTCTCTGGATGCTTTTGAACCATAAGGAATTCCTGAATGGAAAAGACCCTCTGTTACAGCTCTGGTGTAAAGCCACCAGGCCATTGACTTCTGCCAACTTCTCCACATCCTGATATAGACACATGATGCGTCATCACATATTTATTCTTATCCATGGTCTTAAATTCTTCCACTACCCGCTCTGTTCCTGTGTATACATCTCTCCACATTCTTGAACTTTTTGCTTTCAATTAAAAACAAATCAAAATATCTTGGCAATGCAACTCATAAGAATCATCTTGTGGATGGTGCTTGTGTTTGCTGGACGCGGCACAATAGGGACGAGGAAATTATCTGAATAAGTTCATGTACATGACACTAGCAGCAGGATATAGATGTGTTAGATGAGGACAGAGAGCCAACATATTCCAGGATGCTGTCTGAACTACTAATTTTACTGTGTGGGTAAGTGTACATAAAAGCTGAAAATGTCATGATTCTTAACTGCTGTTAAACCAAGGAGTATGCAAAAATCTGTCCATGTTCAAGGAAGAGCTTTCCTGTTCTTTGCTGCAACCCTATACTGCACTGCTGTAATGGAAACACATCCGATGCAGTGAACTTTCAGGGTTTTTTTCCAGTTGATGTTGCAAAGGAAAAGGCAGGAAAGATCATACAGACTTTCCATTCTTCAGAGAGATTGGGTTTAAATAACACTTCAGCATTTCTGACTCTGAACAAAGGACATTTTACAGAAGTAGAAAGCAATATCCTAATATTACCTTGTAAAATTCTGCTTCACAAAAATTTCCAACAGTAACATCAATACAGATAAAAGCTGTACTCAAAACTTCACAAATGTATTGAAGTATTAGTGAAATTATTAGTGAATTATTAATTATATATGAAAACAATATGAAATTCCTGTTTTCAAGTTATGCTGATTCCAACCTGCGTCCTACACGAGAGGTATGCTATTTGAATGTAAGTAGTAGGAGAACAGAATACTCATTTCCAGAATTTGTATATGCACCACTTACCATCAAAAACAGAAAGTAGCACTAAATTTACTTTATTAGTGGGAAACCTGCAATTCTGTAGAGTTACAAAAGGGCAGTAACACCTCAACCACTGGGAAAATACACTGCAATATGTATATTAAGGGTAGGGAGAGATTATCTACCTGCTCCCAGATAGATTGTTTTGCTTTGCAAAGACAGAGAACTGAAAGACTTTATTCCTTCACTTTACACACACCTTTGTCAGAACTAATAACCCAATTCAAAGGCAAGAAGTTTCATACTACTTAACTGCATGGCCTCTAACATCATGCTGATTGAATTCATATGATCTTATATATTTGGGCATCAGAAGCCCTTTAGTTTTCTTAATTAGAAACTAGATTCAATGCAGCTTGCCTAGAAAATAAATTAAATTCATATACATCACCTCTGAGGAATGAGAAATAGCACTGATTGAACAGGGCTGTTTAAATCTCTGCGGTTGGCAGTGTTCATCAGTGAATTTGTTTACAAAGTGGAAAGAACGAGATGCTGTCAAAGAATGAAAAATAAAAGCTAGATTTCTTGGGAAGGAGACATCCGTCTTTTTCTATTTGCAAATGCTGACGAGCAGGGTTTAAGGAGGGCTAATGTCATCCATTCATCTTAATTAAAGAGTTAATTGCTCGTGTATCCTGATTTGGTTAGCTGGTCTTAGTAGCAGGAAAAGCATTTGCTTCTATGTATTTTATTGACCACTGTAATGACATCATCAGTAAGACGCAAGATTTATTCATGCCTCAGCCTAAACTCATAACTTTAATAGCCTCCTACATGATAAAACTTTCAAGAGGGAAGGAGTTCTTTAGCATGGTACAGAATACCGAGAGGTCTGCTCGGCCCCTGTTCAGAAACTGTTAAAATGTCTCAGTTCAGCTGTCATTGAAGTATTACTTCAAAGTCTAGAGTCATGAAGATAAGTAAAAAGTAATTTTAAAGGCTAGTTCTCAGCAAATGTATATATGGAAATAGCACAGAACATCTAAAAATCGCATATCAAATATAAGCAAGAGACTTATTACTATTCAATTTTTCACATCTGTAGTCATAGTCAAGTAAGCACTGACACAAAAACAGACAGGCGAGGTTGACAGCATGTTCTATGGATTAAAGACCAAATTGGTTTAGTCATATGTCTTACAACACAAAGAGGGGAAACTCAGATCTAGAGAAAGACCAGTTAACTAACTAGGAAGGCTGTGAGGTTTTGCTGTACAACGTCTTTTAACATTTACTGCAATTCCTGATGTTATTTCTTAAAGATTCTTCACAAGAATTCAATTAAATTCTACACAAGAGGAAAATAGACAGTACTACTGCTTTTTGATTAATCAGCTATGTGCTACTTAGAAATGAAATAAAAGAATACATTACAAAACATAATATATGATATTCACTTATCCTGGTAATGAGTCTTCAGAACTGATCTATTTATGTTACGCTACTTTCATAGGATCAATTTCTATTGCTAATAATGCACATAACTTACATGAAGGGTGGAACCGGTCTCTAAGAAGCACTGTATTTAACTCATCCCAACTCAGTCCCACAGGCTGCGAGCGCTTCCTTGGGTTTGTAACAGTCCAGGGGTGGCTCCTGGGCATTCTCCTGAACATCCAGAAGGCACTAAGAATAATGTGATAGGTGCTACAGCTCACCTAGTTTTACAAACTTCATGGCAGAAATCACTTTGTGTTTTCTTTATGCAGTTTAAGCTCCTCAGCTGACTGGTTCTAAGGCCAGCGCTGGCTCCCACGCTTTCTCTGACAGGCAGAAGAGTTTCTTTTTAGTACTGATCAGCTCCCCAAGTTTTCTCAGAAAACTTTCTGTAAAATACAACTTTATAAATTCTAATAACCTCTGTATGATATAAACACAAAACTACATTGCTCCTTTCCCAGAAAAGCAGCAGGCAAGTCCAAGGCACACAACTGAATATGGTGCAGGGTGTCACCCCAGACCAAGGCAGCCATCCCCAGGACTAGGCTGCCTGTGTCAGCTTGATACTGCTTCAAACTGACTGGCCCGGCTGAGAAGCAGCAGGTGGGAACGTGGACACAGGACCATGCTTCAGCACCTGCTCTCCTCTTAGGTCTCTAGTTTGATGGCACGTGGGGTGTGGAACACACCTTCAGACAGCTCATGAATCTCTATATTACACAAGAATGTGCAAAATGTTAAAGGGCTCAGCACTGGAAAGCAGGAGATTTGCTGGCTATTGCCAACTCTACACTGCCCGGCCAGTAACCCTTTAACACGTTGCTTCAGCTCACCCTGTCCCAGTTAGCCCCCAGATCACCTGTATCTCTTTTTAGAGATACTTTGATACTGATTCATGGAAAGGTTCTAACTGAGAGTTAAACAGTAGTATTATTCTGAATGCTTCACTCCTGGAAAAAGCAGCATGATCAACCAATGCATGAAGTTTACAATGCGAGAAGAGGACAACAACTAAGGTTGGATGGGACCTCGGCAAGTCATCTGTCCCAACTCTGAGCTCAACATGAGAGTTGTTCCAGACTTTAAAAACTCAAGGATGGAGACTCCACAACCTCTCTGGACAACTGCTCCAGTGCTGGACTGTCCTCCTGGTGAGGATCTTTTCTTTCTGTCAAGGAACGTCTACAGCTCTGGAGAAGGTGGCCATTCTACCCGGATTTCTCAGTAAGGGTTAGATGTTACTTGTCATCTCCTTTTACAGCTGAGTTCCAATTAAAAAAAAATCTCTTTAAATAAAAGATTGTTCCAGTTTTATTTACACTCCAAGCAAACTACTCAGCCTAGCTTTCTATCATATACTTCTGAGTCTAGTGCAGAATCCTTAAAAACGCTGACAAGAATAAAACTAATAGACCCCTCTGCTGTTTGGGGCTCTGTGCCAGGGTGTTAGCTATCGGAGTCTCTTCTGCACCAGGCAGGGCACAGTGGCTCTCAGACAGCCCTGTCCACAGCCAGCTGCGGCCCTGCCAGGAATCCCGCCCTGTCCCATGCGCTCACCAGCACCCACTCACCTCAGCAATCTCTGCACTGCACTCCTCTGGGCGACCACCTCTGCAGTGGGGTGGAGTAACCAGGCTTGAGCCTTCAACAACATCTTACATGTACAGGTCAGTGACCTTGGAAGTAGTTTTAAGCAGCTGCAACTTTTGTATTGTTCTTAAATCTCTTCTGTTATCTCCCCTTTCTTTGTTTTCTCATCCATATTCTTAAACTACAAAGTGATTTCCTAAACGCTTCAGGGAAAACCTAAAAACGTTCTTGGATATAGACTGTGGACTAGGGGCAGCGACTGATGCTTTTGGAAGCTACATTACATTACATTAAAATAGAATGGGAGTAAAGAGAAAGGTGTAACGTTTTATTGTTCAACAGAAACACTTTGAAAAATGCTGAAATAAAATCTCTAGTGACTTGTGAAGTGTTTAGTTCAGTTGTTTAGCAACAACAGCTTTTGATTTGTAAAGCTTCTACGATACTTAAAATAACCTACAAAAGGGTTTTTTTGAAGTTTTCTTTAACTAGCTAAAACCACCTGCTATAGCTTGAATAGAGAGCAAAAGTTGGTAAGCACAACCTTCTTTTGAGATAGATTTTTGAATTAGTGTACTGTAACTTTTGTACACTATATCAGGCAATGGCTATTGCAACTTCTTACAACATTACTAGCTTACTAATAAACATGTGCATGAAGCGGAACAGCGCATATGAATTATAATTCTTTGGCTGTGACTAGTAACATAAACAGGTCTGATACCATCATTTGAAGAACTGAGGAATTAAATCATCTGAAAGACTGATGTAAAGGATTGGACATGCAAAAAGAGATGGGGAAAAGAGGCTGATAAGAAATGGAACAACATTCTGAAGTAAAGCAATAGACCCACAATGGTTTGTGAATAAAAATAAACATAACCATGAGAAAATGCTTCATCAACGTAAGAGCCACAACAAAGCTGTGAATCTCAAGATAAGCAAAAATTGTTTTTGAAGAAAAAACAGCATGCAGGGTACGACTTCAAAGACTAAAAAAGATCTAATAGAAAAAAAAAGAAGATAAAAAATATAAAAGAAGAGAGACCAAAAATGTCATACTAAGCACAAGTATCCAATTACTCTATGTCCCTGGCATTACTCTGTTAACCCTTTGGTGCTGAAGCTGTGGCACCAGCTTAGAGACTGAAGAGCATGACCATTTCAACCCCACAGCAGTCACCTGTCCCCAGTCAGCTCCCCAGTTCCTCTCCTGAGCTGCTTCTTCAACCCCCCAGCCTGTGTTTCGCCCCACTATCTCTCTCCAGCAGCACACCTGCAGTTCACTTCTCAGCTGGAAGGCACAACAGCTCCCTTGCCCAGCACTTTATCACGCTGTTCTCGTGCCTACCCACTGAATGCACAACTGCCTTTTCTAGAAGAAACCACACAAATCCTTGTGCCCTGGGTGGAAAGCCCACTCGATACTGCGTTTCTAATCACAGAGAATAGGAGAGAACGCATTTGAAAGAGGGACTAAGTAATTAAGTATCATACTGGTTGTAGGGTAAAAGATGCTGCTACTACAAGAAATACTGGTTTGCTACATTCAAAAACACCCACAGAAATTATTTTTAACTGGATTAAAGGAAAACAGGCAGGTAAAGCTATGACTTTATGCAGAAATATACTGCAGCATTGTTTGGTCTTGGTTCTGAATCATTGACACGAGGAGGAATTTTGCCACTGGCTTTAGCACAACAGAACTAGCTATTAATGAACTGAAAAATCAGCTACTGTCTTCTATAGAAATTCAAAATAATTTTGAATCCAGAGACAATATATAACACCATTAATCTAGGATGGTGGGCAGAAATAGAGTTCAAACAGAGCTGGGGAACCTGAAAACTAAGTGGGACCACACAGAAAACTATGGATAGAAAAAGAGATCTAAGCGAAAAATTGGAAGTCGAACACATGTACAATCCTAAAGAAAACAGGAATTAAATTTTTATGGAATTTAATTTCTAATGTCTTTGCATTTGGATTTCTTTTCTTTGGTTGGTTGGTTTTCCAAAATTCCATCCTGACAGCTTACTCCGTATCTAAGGACAGCAGACTCCAGAAACTTTCCTGAGAAAATCTTCATCATGATTCATACACTTCTAAACACCTATTTCACTCCCACATTTCAAGTGAGTTTGATAGTCATTGAAAAAGTATGTATTCTTTTGGTTCGAGACGTAGCATGCCATGAAAACCAAATGCTTTTTACAGAGAGGCCAGATTTCCCCCAGTTTGATTTTAGACAGTAATTTCCCCAGAAAATACCTTCTATATGTAATTAACAATGGCCTGACAACCTTCTCTAGTTGCCCTCAAGACCTGCATGTTTTGCTGCAGACACTATTTGACATCTCAGTTTGCCATCTCGGAAAAAGCCAAGAGAACACAAACTGTCCCAACAGAAAAAATGGCTTCAGAATCTGGAAAATAAATCACATTTCTATGGTGACATGATAAAAATTGGTATGTCTGAATCAAGAGTGTACCTACTCTGTGATTAATTGTAGATGTCAATACATAGAGGTACCTGCAAGGCAATTAGCACTGTACTTGCCTAAATGTCACCTCATTGTAAATACAGAATGGAAATAAATAGACAGATCGGCCTAGTGCATGTTATTTGGATTTGGAATGAGAATCTGAAAAATGTGAACCCTAACTGAGCCAATTTTTTTATTATGTGCTGCTGCTGAGCTATAAAAGGCTTCTCTTGATTTTGGTTGTTTGGTTTTTTTTTCTGGTACACTCTGAGGCTAGTGCCACCCATCTCTCCAAAATGACACGTGGAGGTGTCAAAGCCATCATCATACTGATGAATCTTAACAAAAACTAACCTATCCAAATTTCTCTATTTGTGGCTGCAAACGCTCAGACTGACTCAGGTAGAAATTTCTCCGTCATTAGAGCCCAGGTTGCTACTTGGTTTGATATGCTTTACAGTGGCCATTTAATTTGATAATCTTTTTCTCTCCTTCTTCCCCAGTCTTAGTCATGTGAAGGACCGAGAACAGAAACACAACCATAGGCTGAGAGTTCGGGAGCTGACAAATAGAGGCTGATGTCACTGTTACACAGGACTGAGTATACATTACCAGAATATCTATCAAAACTACCATTTAACTACTCTAAGAGGTAAACAGTCAAGTTGAGCACCCCCACCCCTTCTGGGCACGTGCTCATGTTTTTACAGTGGAGTTGGACCTTCTGGAAAGCAACTATATCTAAAGATTGGATGGGTCTGCTTTTCTATTTCATTGCGTAGCCAAGTTGTTGGTTTTTTTCCCCAGTATTTTTCTCCTTTTAACTATAACATCTTAGCTGCTGGTGGCCTTTGGAAAGCTAGCGGATTGTGTGATGCTGGCTCTCCTTCTTTCCATCTGCTAGCCTGCATCATAAAAACATCTACAATATATATTAAATACTACTTTTTTATGAAAATAATTAGTACAGATGCTACAAGAATCTCACATGATCATAAAAGGTTTTGTGACAGAACTTCTGTGTAAAGCTCATCTAGAAAGTTGGAAATCCTTGTCTTTAAGGGTCTTTCATTAGTAGAACACACTAAACAATGATCACTGCTGTACTATGAGAGACAAATTAATGAATCAAACATTACAGATTTCATCACATCAGCTCATTTGCATTTAAGCTGGTTTCCAGCTCTGTCATGCATTTGCTTTTAAACGAGCCCCTGTGGATAGTGCTGCAATGTTTGATTCATTATTTTGTTTCTCGGTGTACAGCAGTGCTCACTGTTCAGTATACGGTGAAATACTTTGACAATATTTGCTTTAACAATCCATCTTTTATTTTAACAAAGAAATAATAACCCTGAAGAAGGAAATGCTGGCCATTTTGCAACACAGCCCCTGCCAAATCTCCCAGTTGCTGCCCCAGCTCATCGTTATACCACTGTGATATTATCTGGATTAAGTCTTCACAGCTTGCTTTCACATATTCTACAATTTCATAAAGCTTTGAGCCAGCTCTTTGGGCTAGTATTATGATGCCCAATTCAGCTCCTGGGAAGTTAAAGGTGGCTTTAAGCCTTTACTCTCTGATCCTTGGATCAGTCCCAAAGAGTGACTTAGATCAGCCTCCCGGATGCTCAGTGACATTCTGCCACTACTGTGCCTAGTACACCAGTTCCTCCACGGTAACACAGAGCGGGTTGCTTGGCAAAGCCATCTCTGTGAGAGCTGCAAAACTTTGGAATTGGTTTTTGGTTTGTAACAGCTTGAATTTGGTGACCTTACAGTACATTGAAAGCACCATCTGTTTTAGAAGGAAAAAGAGGCATGTTCACTCGCTGGTCAGTGCATGGGAACAACGTTTTGGTAATTAGCTGGGTAGTTGAGTTCTCAAGTTTCTATCTGAACCTCAAATTCGCAAAGCTTATGTACCCAAACAGAACACTAACTATATATATATATATACAGCTTTGTTGTGAGGATCATTGCTCATGTTTAAGGAAATAAATACACGTAGCAAATGAAAAAGATGGAAGCTGGTTTAGTAGGCAATAGGAACTGGAGAAAAAAGCTAGAACTTCCCTTCCTCTAATATGGCTGTGATGGATTGCAAGGTGATAAAGGCAAGCCCATTTGACAAGAGGATATATATGGAGGATGGGACTTGGCTTTTTCATGAAGCTGGCAGGTTTTGATATGTTGAGAAACAGAGTTAAGCAGCACGAGCATGTTACATCATATAGCCATTTTCCTCCCGCTTTACCTTTTTTTCTTTCAAACAACAAGAATCTCTCTGAGCAGCATGTTATACATGTTGAACAGGAAAAAAAAATAAACTGAATTGATACCAAACAAAAGAAAGCCATGAAGACAGAAAGGCAACACCCTAAACCTACATTTCAGAGGTCTTAAATGGAAATGAACGTAATTGCCACCTTTGCTTACTTCAAGGAATCCAGAGATACAACTGTACACTACAAAAAAACACTTGTAAAAGGAACAACCCCCCTGTCTCACTGTCAAACATACCCAGCAAAGCTACAGTATGCCAAGTACAAGCAAGACACTCTACCCTACAGCCATAATAATACAATGCCAGGAGAGCCTACCCTGTGCTGATCAACACACATGGAAAAAAAAAGTTGTCTCCCGTTTCCATCACATCAGAAAGCTGCCAGGAATGACTGTGTCTGTTCAGTGCCTGTGCAGAAAGGCGGGATGAAGTTACCTTTGGAAATAGAGCTTGGCATTTTCCCTAAAATGTATATTTGGTATTTTCTGCAGCAGAAAACTGCTTACAAATGCAATAAATTTGTATTTAACCATATCCTTAGTTGTATCTGCAAGAAATTATATAATGGTCATAAGGTTGGAAGTTTTAAAAATTATTTGAAAGGCTGAAGTAATTTTATTTTTTTTTTTATCAAAAATATACATCATTGGAAACCACATTTTTTAAAAAAAAGAATAATCTCCACATTTTTTTCCTTGAAAGATTGTATTTCACAAAGCAGATCAAATACTCCCAGGAAAAGCTAGGCTGTCTTCATACGAACACAAGCACTCGTAAATATTTTTGCAGAAGGTTGCACAATCCAATTACAAGACAAGTTTACTTTAAATGCCCAGTTAGGTCTTGCTTTGATTTGCAGACATTTTTTCTTGATTTGCGGAAATCACTTGCTTAAACACATAAATTTACCGAGTCAAATATGGCAGCAAATACTCCAAAAAAGCAGCAGTAAGATGGAACTCTGTGTGGAGAGCACGTTAATTACACTTACACTATTGCTTTCTCCCCCACTCTCTCACCAGACTCACATGGAGCTAGAGCAGGAATGATGGAGGAGGAAATAAATCTTGTCATGAACAAATGTGTGCACTGTCCTACTTCTATCATAATCGGAAGAAACTCTTTGGCTGGTTGCTTCTCTAACTCATAAAATACCTCCAGTGCACAGCATGGCTTAGCCTCCTGAAATAGGTGACTTCAGAACAAAGAGTAAATGCTCAGATTTCACAATACTTTGGTCTGGTTTTGGAAATCAACCATATTAAAAGTGCCAGAAAACCCAACGCAGTTACAATTCCATACCCTTGGTAAACAATGGAAAAAACTCCCAAGCTCTCAGACAACCCAACACTCTTAAATTGCAGTATGAAAGATTCATCTTAAACATTAGGGAATTAATTTCTGTTGTCTGAATTAAGGCACTTTGAAGCCAGGCTTTTAGCCACCTACAGAAGGTAACCCTTCTCATTTTAACATGGGTTCAACAACACTCCTGACTCAATGGGATAAAAGTCCAGGTTGGGTCCAGCATTTTAGATGGCAAAATTAGGTGAAGTTAGTCCAAATCTAATGAAATCATATAAATTTTATTTAAGCACAAAAGATTGCTTACGTTGCCTATGCATTTCCATCACTCTTATTTGTTAACAGAGACAGGAGGCTCATCTCTGGCAGGTATCACTGAGACAGAGTTTGGTGTTAGGAGGTGGTATGAAAGGTAGCCGTCATTCCGGTTATCTCTTCCTCAGCTCTTTCCATGTTTGCATCTTCCAGTTTATTTCTCACTAAAGCAAATTGGTTCAACACAAACAGCAATGTGCAAACTAATGGTCTTAATTGTTGAGCGTGAGAGAGTCTTCCCATACTTCTCACTGATATCCTTTCCATTTACAGAAAACTCACATATCAATTAAACTCACCTGTTAATTAAAAGCTTGTCTGGAAAATTCCTTGCTAGTTGGAAGCAAAAGAAAGTGCAAAAAGTATCTGAAAACTGAAGCTTTGAATTTTAATTACTTACTCCCAGGTTTGTTCGTGATCCCTCAGGTGTTGGCTGGGCAACAGCAAAGAACTGGAAAAAAGAAACAAAATTATTCTGTAATTCCTGCTGTGGGGAAGAAAATGTATTGAGAAGGCTTCCCATTTTCTCTTCTTATCTTGTTTAGATTTATTCTTTATTAATGTACTTAGAAGAAAGTATCTACACACAAAGAAAAAAGATTCTGGAAGATTACAGGCAACTACAGCGAATAATTGTTCTACAAATTTCATATTATTTTTTTAATAACACAAGAGTTCCTATTGTGTTTCTCTCACAATGGAGAGTATCAGTATAATTATAACAGGGGGAATAATGTGTATAAATTTGGCATAAGGGCTACAGTTTTTATCAGATCATCGATTACATCTATATATTAAATTTGATGTGATGATTATTTTATATGCATCTAAATAGAGAAGATGTTAGCAGATTTAATAAAAAATTCTGGAACTTGTTAAGAATTTGATCCCTGTTCTCTAGCTACCCATACAATAATAGCTGAGGTTTTTCCCCATTTTCTTTCTATCCTACATTTTTTGACAAATAATCTTTTTCCTTAGCAGGGAAGGATACTTCATCTGAAGTAAGAGAGCCTGTAAAATAAATGAGGAGACGGTGGACAGTTTTTCTGCTTTTTCTCACAACCACATTCAGTTCTCCAAGAACCACAATGGGGACTTTCATTTTTTTATGCCATACATACACATATGTACATCTATTTTAAAAAGTTAAATTATCACTTCAACTACTCTTGGAAATTCACTTGCATACAAGTAGATGACAACAGCATATGCAATGGAAGTAACTGGATTAATATTATGTAAGTTTTCTTCCTCTACATAATTAAGAATGAGTTCCAAAGTGTAAAAGGAAACCTCTTCAAAAGGAATATATATGAAAACAGTTTATTTATAGGTATAAAAACTACATTCAAACATATTGAGTGAAAATAGTAAGCAGGAAGTTAACATACATGAGTGTGGCTATTCAATTCTGATACAGGTTGTAAGACAGTTAAAGGAGCAGGTGCTTCCTTAAAGTGCATTTAAGGGGCTGGTAATGTTAAAAAGCTGAGATTGCACTTGTATTAAGTTTATGATGAGAATTTCCTCATTAAATGACCAAGACTTTATGAACTGTAACAGCACAAGTCTTGTTTTGGCTATTACACTCATCTGAGTGCTACTCGTCTAGCAGCATATACTCAGTTATATATTGAAGTCTTCTGCTCACTGCATTCAACTAAAAATTCTGGATCTTGCACAGTTCAGTATTTTTAAGAGCCTTAAATAAATTAAATTTTTCAAGTGCCTTAGGAGTGGGTGAAGAATAAATCGTAAGAAATTTTGTCATAGTTAAAAAAAGGAAAGCAAGTTGGCCCCTGTTGTCCCTTTTGTCTTTCAAATGGAGCCAGCATCTTGTTTGCTGCAGTTTACTGGGGGACAGCCCTTAGAAACAGAATCTTACTTACAATGGAAAATGCATTGCACTAGGAATAGCCATGATACATTCAAATACCCAAGTTACAATTGCTGAGACATTGTATGAATCTGTAATTCATAAAAGAATGCCTTATGAAAATTCAAGACACCAGCAGGTCTTATGTAGGTTACTTGTAAATATGACTTTAAAAATTAATATATATTCTTGCTGGAAGAATGAGAATCTTCTCTGAAAAACAGACAATGCCATATGTGGCTGAACTTTGACATGAAGATCTGGGGAAGTATTTTCTAGCTAACACAAAGTGCAATTTCAAATGTTTTTATTTAAGAATTTATTCAAATGACAGTTACATCTTCTATTGTTATTTATAAAAGGCTTTCCCTCTCCGACATGGGATGGACCCACCACATTCACTCCAAGGTGATAAAAATACCTCTTGGAATATTTTACATCCCAACAAATAATCTATTCCAATGACAGCAGAATGGACTGCAGGCACCACACTACTACAAGCCATCCACCAGCATCTGGGACAATCAAGGCGGCAGAATAACATCCATCACTCTCATGAAATCCATCTGTCTCATTCATGACAAGTTATGTACAAAAACACGACATGAAAAAGTAAGGGAGGAGAGGTTTGTGACAACTGGGGGCCCTCGGCGTGCCCCAGCCCAAGGTGCATTAAGGGAAGCTCATCAGGGACCTGATTTTTCAGGATACAATGGTGTTTGTCGAGCCAGGTTAGGAATGTCTACACTCACGCTTTACCCAATCTGCAAACTGTATAATCCTTCCGCAAACAACAACTGTTGATTGCGGAAATACCAGTCTGAGAAAGAGAGAAATTGTTATGCACCTGACACTTGACAGTCCCTGATGCAATTAGTAAGTCACTCAGAGTCACAAAAGCCTTTTTATTACCAATTATAATAGCCACTCGCTTATTTCCTTAGTTTTATTGATCCCCTGGAAATGAGGGTGGAGGATAGAAATTCTACGAGAATTTTTCCAATCATCAGGTTTTGCCTCAAACCTAAAGTATGAGGAAATGTCACACATCCTGTTCTGTTTATGACTGAACAACTACATTAGGAGAAACAAACAGTGGGAAAATACATTGCAAGTTTTCCCAATGTTTTACATTGTACAAAGCCTTTAATAAAAACACCAGCTGGAAACAATGATAAGTTCCTAGGAAAAATGGTAAATATTGTCTATTTAATTCTTACGAGTTTTCTCTCTTTAGCATTAGTTTCCAATTGTTGGGTTGGTTAGTTTTGTGGTTTTTTTTTTTACACAAATTATTGAATTATTCTTGAATTATTATATATATATTCTATCCTTAAAATTCAGACATGTTTAAACACCACCACAAAAACCTTAACAATTTTGACGATTTCCAGGAAGCATTTGTCAGTGCACTAACTCAGTTCCAAATTGCTCTCAAAGTGTTACTTAAAGAGCCACAAGAAGTCCTTACTCATGCAGTCCTGTTTTTTTGTTACTCTTACTTGTTGGCATCCAACACAAAGTCCAATATTTTTCTGCATATTACTGTTAATTTGTGCTTCGTGGGGAGTGGTTGTTCTTTTCCTTTATGGCAGCAATCAATGACTACTTCTCAATAGTTATGAGACAGAATCC
This sequence comes from Nycticryphes semicollaris, assembly GCA_013400055.1. Lineage (NCBI taxonomy): Eukaryota > Metazoa > Chordata > Aves > Charadriiformes > Rostratulidae > Nycticryphes > Nycticryphes semicollaris. The sequence goes on from VXBJ01002367.1 coordinate 337,723, forward strand.
TATATAAAAATGGCAAATCATATTAAGCTTCTATATGATCCTTGATCTTTTGCCAGCACGTCTGATCTACTTCCAGAGTACATGAGCAGGGCTATGTGCCTTGGTTAATAAGTAAACAGTTCCTGTAAAACTTCTCTTTTTTTCCTGCAATCTTAACCCTCCGTGCTCTTTGAAGAAATCCATGGTGTATTTCAAACAAGGTCTCTTCTCTTTTCTTAAGAGAACATTAGTGTTGTCTTAGGTCTGAAACTTTATAAATGAAGCAAATCTCGTTTTGCTAGTGAAGCTTTTGGCAAAATTATTTTCCTTGTATTGCACAGTATGTTATCATCATGATCAGCACAGATTTTGTAAGCCCCAACAGCCTGGTCTGTTGAGTGAGTGAGTGAGAAATTTCACTTCTCCAAATGAAGTGCAAGGATAATGTATGATGCGAGTTAGAATGGAGATCATTCTCTCACTGGTGAGCGCTTTTCTGGATCTATTCTTGGCAAACAGGATAAAAATGTATGTCATTATGAGTAGTTACATAGAGACGTATCAACTGAGACATGGACTATAGCTCCCAAAACAATTTCAAGTCGCCACTAAACATTTCAAGTTCTCAAATTAGACAATTATAGCCACTGTCAACTTTGCTTGCATTTGATGTAACTTCTGCAATTAATCAATTCTTTTAACAATTACAAAATTACTTTGGATTTACTGTTATATTTAAGAGTGTAACTGTTTAAGACACATAAACTGCTGGTTTTATTGCTGCACGATCTGATTTTCTGCACAGCCTGACCGATGCTGAGCCTCCTGTGACTCCAGCACGGGAGAGAGTCTCACCAGCTGAGCACACCTAATGGGGGACAGTACTGTCCTCTCGTATTTCACACCCAGAAGAGTGCGCGATGGAATCAAAAGCTGCATTCTCCAGCACTGGGCAAGACAGCTCTTTCCCAAATCTGGCTACTTTTCCAATCCCCCTAATGAAAGGGAAAACCAAAACTGAGAATGCGAGCCCATACTCTAAGTTTGTGTACAAGGAACACTTTCAGATGTTCCTTCACTTTTCAGCTTTCAGATGAAGGCTGCTAAGATTGGGAGTTGGGTCACATTTTTTTTCCTACTGGCTTCGTGACCTTTCAGTAATTTGTAAATGTCTAATCTGTATCGAAACATTATGGTGATGACTTTTGTTAATTTGAAGGGTTTACAAATGAGTATGGAATACTTTGTCAGTAGAAAAGGAAGCACAAATGAATAGATCAGAGACTAGATCAGAGCAACAATCATGCTAGAAATGTCAGGGCTGAGCAATTTCCACACAAATGAAAGAAAGCTGCCATGGGCAAACAGTCTGACTTGAAGCATCAGACTACTGCTGTGTGACTGCTACAATCCCAAGGTCACTTACAGGGAGAGCAGGTGGCGTGACACTCGGCAAGCCAATATCACAGCTCTGCCTTTACATGTAGTTACTCCCCAGGAAGACAAAGCTTAACACTTCAAAGTGACTCCCACACCCCACGCCCCTTTCACAAACTTAAAGAGTTCAAGTCGGGAACTTTCACTTAACAAGCAAAAAGCAAATGCAGAGGTTCTCTTTTTTCTGTTTAGTTTGTACCTTTGTCTTTCAAGTAGAGAAAGAGGAAATAGGGAAGATGCAACATTCATATCTTGCAATTTGTTACAGCCTGTGGTTTCATCTCCTCTCACCAGAACAGCACAGAGCTCCCACAACCAACCAGGGTTCACCTTCTGAGACAGACAACTGATACCTGATTCTGCCAAAAGCATCCACCTGGGTCTCACGTGAGAATCTGAGAACCAAATGTGACTCAGTCTTGTGTTGTGCCACAAGACAAAAGTAAACTCTTCTAAGGTAGGAAAGCCAGCTATTGTAACAGTGCTGCTTCCAGTGTTTCATCACAAAGCTCCTTCTTTTTCAGGACAACAACTCTTCAGTAATAGACCTCTGCATCTCATCTACAACTTGAGATTGACATATCAAAGTCCTGTTCACCTCAGGTATGTTTGCAGTTTATCGTCCTACTGACCTAGAGGCTGACCAGTCTAAGCCTTCTGTCCTACTGTTCAGACCACCCATGCATGTTACGTCCAATTAAATATCCCATTTTAAGAGGAGCTCAGTATCCAGTTAGAGTGTCAATCTCTGGAATCTAAAATATTATTTGGCATTTTAAAAACAGTAGAACATGTATTAATTTAAAAAAAAAAAATCTATGAGCTAGATAAATAATTAACAAGAGTAACAAAATCATGTATTTGGGGATTTTTCAAGTTTGATGAGAGTAAATGGGAGATTTTCGGAAGGATTCAGCACTCAAGAATTCCGCTCCTGCCATTTCTACCCAGACATTTGAACTCAGTCAGTACCTCACGTAACTAGAATATGTGCAAGCACGGCTGTTTCTTTTGGTATCTAATAGAGGAACAAACTTCTTGAAAATGCTGCCCTGCTGTCTCAAACCACAACGTGCTGGTGTCTCAGGCTTACAATAATTAGATATGACATTATTAGATATGAAATAATTAGATATGATATTAGATAGGAAACTTCAGATGTGATAACTGAACCTTAACTGAACCTTAAATTCATGGAGACAATAACCTCTCCTCTTCGATGTATTCAGTGTTTGCTGTGTGAAATATTACTACAATTTCAGCTGATGGGTAATCTCTTTCTGACCCATGATGCGCTTGCAAGCACTGCAAGACTCTACTCTTGTACAGGGTAACCAGAGTTTTTTGACATTTAAAATATCTAGCGGCATGACAAGAATTTGTATTTGCATATACATAAATTGTGCCAGGGAAACTAGATGAGTGACAAACCATCAACAAGCTGCAGCATTGCCTTCGGCTTTCACATCAAGCATGGCTGCATATGAAAATGTTACGCTGCTGAGAAAAAGTAGCTTGACCACCACAGCCTCTCTCTTATACACGCTCTTCTGAAAAAGAAAATGTATCTTTTAAAAATTACTGTAAAGGCAAAATCTCTTTACTGTATTGATTTGAAACCTTTTTGTATGGACAAATACCAGGGAAAAAGTTTCCTTTCTGTTATGATACTTGACATAAACTTCTACGTGAGGATTTTCTTTCCCATCCATCCCCGACTATCAGCGATAGTATCTCCTGAGGTTAACCCAGGGTGTATGATGCACGTGAAAGGTTCGTTACAGCTTACTATTGCATCCCACCGGTGCACCTGCCTTCCCTCACCTGAAGAAGCAGCTGCACTGTACAACTAAAGTTATGGCTAGCGAGGATTAATGTCACAGAAAAGTAAAACATGATTTTGTTTTCATGTGACCGATAGTGCATCTATTCCTCAGAATCACAGCCGAGCCCAGGGGGACATTTCATGCAGTTGAAACAAGCAACTCATGCAAACCATCTGCAGCTTAACCACATGACAGACCCAGTGGTGATTTCAGAGTTGCCAGTGAAACAAACTCTGAGTCCTCCCAGAGAGACAAATCCTGTTGCAAAACAATCCAGAACGTTTCACACCTCGGCATACGCGTCTTGTGAGAGCTGACCAAAAGAAAAGAATAAAGAAAGAAAGAAACCGCAGCTAAAAATGAAAAACTACACAGAAAAAAAAACCTGTAAAGCTGGAAAGTAACACACAAAATAAACCCACTTTCATTGCATAACAACGCATTGGTCTCCAGCCAGTAAGGTTATGTATTGTACATACACAAGTGCACTGAGTGTGTAAGAGGCAGAACTGTCAAAGGCTCCCAAGTTTCCCTGGTTTTTTTGCTGAGAAGGGAGTACCTGCTGTCCAGAAAGTGCTGCACTCCAGCTGCTGGGAGAGGACAGGCTTATCATTGACCTGCGCATCTCATTTCTGACTTCACAGACTGCACCTGCCCTGGAACCCCTGAAGACCCATCATAATTAGTTAGAAAAGTCAAAAACTTTAGAAAAGTTAAGTAACTCAGGCAATTCCTCACCTCAGTCAATTTAGTAACACAAGCTACCCAGGAGGCCCAAGGGGCACGTACTGTCTCAATGACAGGCACTGATGGACTCAGACGGATGAATTTTGTGGCACACCACTCACCGAAGCCTGACATTTGTAAATGAAGAGCAGAGATGTATTTGGGAGACAAAGGAGTTGTACTCCCTTATCCCTTCCTGAAGTGTCCATTTTTGAAAGGAGGTGTGGTACCTTGTGGGAAAGGAGAGTTATACTGACGCATGCTTGGCAGGTCGTAGCACTTCTCTGCAGCAGAGTCCACAGACATCTGTTACGTACCTATTAATCAATCACCTCTAAGCTCATTTTATGGTCACAAGCAGCACAGGCACATTTCAAGCAATTTCTACAATTATGGAAGCAGCTAATAGCTCTATCCTGAATTTCATTGCACAAAAAGTTAGTCCAATTCTATATAAAAGACTGAATCGTGGAAGCTCGTTTCTCTATGTCACTCCTTTTAACAAGATTAAACAAAAGGCAAAGTAAGAAACCTGCTTTTTTTTTTTCACTGCTAAACTGATGGTCATTTTGTCACATCACCTGTTTATTTGACATGAGCTGATGCTAATGCATCACAGGGGGACTTACCAGTTTAAAGAACAAAAACACCCCGAACAGGCTTTATCGCTTTCAGAGCCTCTTACGTTACACAGACTTGCTTCTAACCTTTCTATTAGGAATTTCTCCCTGGAAGAACTTTTAGGCTACATTCTCTGTAACTTCTGGAGAGTAATTACTGCCTCAGGTACCAAACGTATTTTGCCTTCTTGCTGCCGTGACACACTAGTGCCCACGCTGTGTATGAAGCTATGGATCTCAAGAAAACCAAAATCACAATCGTGCCAAACTGCCAAGTAGTGGAAAATTATTAGCTGTTATACCTCTATCAAATCTTTTCACACCCCCAACGCGTTGGTTATGTTAAATCTTAAAAAATGCAACCAAATAACAAGTTCTAGTGACATTTCCATAGAATACAATATATTTGCTCATTAAGATGCCAGTAAAGAGTGTTTTTATATTCTGTAGTTTGGGCTACAACATCTGAGGAAATACAAAACCTGCATCTATCAAGCATTTGACTGACAGTTCCTTACCTGAATACCTACACGATAGTACCTGGAAAAATAACCCTTTACTAGGGTTTCTATATTTACAAGTTAGGGGAAAAACTTTCTCTAAACCTTGCAGTTCTAAATTAAGTTGCATTGTAGTAGCTGACACCTTTGAGGTACAGGCTGTCATTAAATCCACCAGCCATTTACCAACTTAAACCAGAGAAACACAATGATATAATCACACAGGAAATACAGAGGATAGTCTGCAATGCTTATTGGCTTTGTTCTGTACTCTGCAAGCTCCTGAAGGTGACAAAAGCTTTAAAGTCATGAAGTCTTTGGGGCTTAAGTATTTTCATGCAATGAAACTTCTGTCAAACAAAGGAAGCTCTCTTTCACTAACAAACCTCTAAGGATGTCAGTCAAAGATGCTCCAAAAATCAAGTGTTTTAATTGCACTTTATGGCTAAAATACAACATGGGGAGGGAGGAATATTTATGCCACTGAGTCTGATATCCAATAGAAATACCTAAACTAACCACTGAGTCCCCTGTACAGCAATAAAAAGGGTGAGGAGAGCCTCAAATTGGAAATGACTTTACCTAGAATTCCCTGAATTGCTTCAAAAATCACCTTCTTCTCCCTGCCCCCAAGTATACAGCCAGCCAATGACACAAGCGACCTACCTTGGCAGCATCAGTTGAATTCCTAAAATTAGAGTCTATGGCTACCTGCAACAACACTCCCATCATATTAACTTTCCTCACTTTTCACTATGACCCTAGAAAGAGCGCTGAGGGCCATAGGGCACTCCTGCACATGGTTATCAGCCATGACAGGGCCTCTGAAAAGCAAACACCCCACGCGGACGCCTTTACTTTGTCAAGTTCATTTTTTAGCAAAGCAGTACAATCTACTTCCTTCCTTCTTGGAAGTCTCTGTGTTCTCAGTTGCTATTTCAAATTAACCTAGATATGGAGATTAAACAACCATTTGGGAAAAAGTGCTAATCAGAGGGAAATAACATTGTCTAGTGTTTCTCAGCCAGAAGGGCTTTGCTGTGGATTAAGTCTATAGCACAGAAAATGGAGATGACTCTTAGAAATAAGAAATGAAACCATCTATTTTCTGTGACCTCCTACAATAAACAAAGCTTGAGCACAGCAGCTGCGAGAATCCCCTGCATATGCTGGCGGATGGCGATCCAGGGCTGACTGGATTTCAGGCCATATCCCTTGTGAATGACTGAAAAGCTGGCTTATTCATTTTGTGGCCCTGTTCCAGTTGTCAAGGTTTATCTCCCCAGTCTTGCAATCCTTTGTGCACACAGCTCTCTGTAGGAAGTCCCAAATAAAATTCCCTTCATCACCATAAATCTAAGGGCTAAGAGTTAACTTTTGCCACCACCACCCTTTTCCCACAGTTTTTTGTTCCCACAACACAGCATCCTTGTGGCACTGGGTAGCAGCATCCTCAGCCAGGGTGGCTCGTTTCAGGTATGCATTTAAATGCAGCACTGCGGTGGAGACTCAGGGGAGGGGAGGCACAGTATTGAATGGACTGAGTGCTCATGAACCAGCTGAACCAGCCTCAGAAGTCTGACGACAAGTCTGCAGTGTTAAAATGGCCTTTACAATCAAATAGAAATAGACTTTACAGTCAAACAGAAATAGATGAGGGAAAACAAACAAAAAAGTCCTCTGAGGCTCTAGAAGTTGCCACCACTTCTGGGAAACGGTGATGATAAAGGTCAGAAAGTTGTGTGAATTTGCCATCTCACGTGGCTGGAGATAGCGGAGGATCAGGTAACACCGTCTCCAAATCTCAGGCACAGGCAAATAATGCAGAGAGGAGGCTCAACCTCGCTGCGAGTCCTGACGGAGGACTTCTGCCATCGCAGAAAAAGGTACCTGCTTCACTTTAATTGCTTTGGGGAGTCCTAAAGCACCTTACTCCAGACTCAGAGTAACGCCGCTGCTCATACTAAGCTCAGCTTAAAAAATAACAACTCTCATACTTAATAAGCTACGTGTCTCATGGTTACCTTGATTCCTGCATTACTTAAAATATTATTATGAGCACTTCTTCTAAGTCAATTTATAAGCTTTTTAGCTTTTGTTTTTTAAAACTGTGTTTTTCAAGACTACACGAATAATCAAAGCAGAAATAATGAGCCAAATCAGCAAACGCAGTAATTTCTATGTGTAAAATAGTTTCAAATCAGAAATTGAAGTTATATTTATACTAATGACAACCTTAACATCCTAACAGGCTCCAATTTTTGCATAAAAATGATACATTTTAAATATCCAAAAGCTTGATGGGAATTTTATACTCTGTTTATGTTAAACCAAAAAAGTGAACTTAAAGCAATCATGTAAATTGAATGATAATAAGAGTTCCTTTATATTTTTAGACTACTTCAAATGAATAATTTAAAAGGCATCAAGCAAAATATTTTATTAACATAAAGTTAATGGTATATTTTTATAGTATCTGATTTTCAAAAATTTGTACTAAGGCATTACCATAATCAGCTCATGTCAGTAGTATGCCATTTCACATGCTTTTATTTTTGACTACAGTTAATGTACTCCCTGGCACACACATTAAGTCTAAACCTTATTCCTGAGCTATCACTACTGCCTTTATTAAAATACTTGCACTTTGCTAACTTTTACATAAATCTCAAATAAGTACGACCTTGCTCTGTGAATTGAAACTTCTGATAGGATCTATTCCAATGACAAAATCAAGGGCTCAACAGTGGGAAAGTCCAGCACTCTCCGACAAAGAGAAAGAAATGAAGAAGTATCATGCCAGCATCTGCGTCACAAAGCAGGTATTTTGGTGTGAAACCAAGACAATTATAAAATATTAAGAGATTCCCTCTTCATTCCCTGCCTAGAAAAATATGAAAGCGACCATACTCAGTGCCAAGCTGCAGAAGGAAACTGATCCCACTAGTCTAACATTTGGTTTCTAATGCAAAGTTTGGGTTTGGTTTTTGGTTTTTGGGTTCTTTGGGTTTTTTTTTTTTTTTCAGCAAACAGGTATACTCTTATTGCCAGCACTGAACAATACTTGAAATGTGATTTTTCTCCCACAGTTAAATGTTTATATGAGGTGCAGAAGCTGTCTGCAGGACAGCCACAACTCACAGTATGTTTCCAGCTTCAACAGTGGAGAGCGTACAAAAGCAAGTATTTCTTTCAGCTGGTATTTTCAGGTTCTGGTAGGACATGAAGGTCGTGACAATTACTGCGTGGCAGGTATGGGCTTGTAAAACCTCGCAAAACCTACATTTAAACTACATTAAAATCCACAGTCTATACCACACTGGATTTTCTGGAAAAAAAAAAAACAAACACCCAAAACTATTTCATATACCCACTAAAATATTTTTTCTGAGAAATAGGGATACCCTTTTATTTCCTCTCTGTCTTCCCAATAAAGGGCATGTACAAACCTCTTATTCTACCCACACAACTCCCATCAATACTTAGTGTAAAAGTGACATTTAATTCCTTGTGATTGCACTTTCTAATGCCCACTGTTTTATTATCTATTCCAAAATAATACATTTTCATTAACACTGATGATAAATAGACCACCGTTTAGAACTGGATGGAGTATTGCCATTGGCTTTGCTGTAAATAAATAGAGCAAGCTTCTGAAAAGTCAGTCATGTAACACAAGGAAAGACTAAGCAATTGCAGACTTAGAGCTATGGAAACAAACTTGGCATGTTTAATTACCCTTATCAAAGGACTTGATACTTTGATAATATACTGTGTAAAAATGCTGTAACATTTGAGAATAGTTTGAATTAAAAATTCCAATTGATGGTTTGTCAAAATAAAAAAAGGCTACGAGGGTGAGTACGTAGCCTCATGAGTCTTCTTCAGTACTTCAGTGTCTTAATAATCACCCAGTAAACATTTGAAGCCCCCCAAAATGTTCAAATGATTAATTTAAAAAAGAAACAAAGCAGGAAGATTTTTGAATGTGGAGTCCTGTGACAGACTTCAAAGATCCCTTGAAAAGAGAACACTTTGTGATGGAAATATTTTTCCTCAGGGGTTTTCTATCACCATTTGAAATTTTACATGCTTTCCCCATAATATTTTGCCCATTATATTACCATCTCCTCTACAGCAGCAGGAAAATTATTAAAAGATGAGAAGATGAAGAAAATCCACAAAAATGCTTGGTCTCACAAGTTGTGAATTGGGGGAATACATGGTATTTTTTCAAATGAAAAAATTAACAGTCTGTAAGGAAGGCATTGTAAAATTTAAGGCAATAAACTCTGCTGACACTGTGGGGTTTTTTTCAAATTATGAATAACATAATAAAGATTTTTTTTATTTTATTTATTAAACACTGCTAGATGTACAACGAAGTTCCACCTGGAGTTCCACATCTCTGGCAGTGAAAATTATCCTGTGCAAAGACTTACTTCAAAACCTAAGCACTACTTGAAACACTCCACTTAGATTTTGAGATCTCAGAGGACTTGACGCTGAGAAAAGTGCAGTTTCCTAAATATACATCTTTGTGGTGTATATGTGCATCTTTGCATTGAAAACACAGCTCCAAGATCGGTAACAAATACAGACCCCCCCCAGATATCACGGAATTGTCACTCGTATTACAGAGAATAACAAAGAAAAAGCCCAAACCTCTAAACACAGAAATAAAATAACAACAAAGAAAAAAGAATCCACAGCCACCTTGTTCTAATGTTATTTAGATAGTAAATGGAATAGTTAACAGACTGCTATTTTTTAAATACTTGAACTACTAGAACCTATTCCAATTCCTATTGAGTTTATCAGCAAATTTCCAGTAACTCATAAACGACAGGAAAATTAAACACAACGAAATATCTGTCATTTCTGAAGCTGAGAATTTTCCTATTATAGTCATGCCAGAATCTTTTTTGCATTTTCTAATCCAGTGACATGTTACATTAACATCAATTAATCACTGGAAAGAGCTACCAAGTGAATTTGTACATGCTCATTTCCTAAAATCTTTAAACTCAGACTGAATGGATTTCCAAAATACACTATTCATAAAAATAAGCCATTCCTCTTTTACCAGAGTAATTAGATAAAGACCTATCTCTGTGCACAGATCTAGAAATCAGATTACATGACCTTTCTGACATACATTCACGTTTCTAACTCCATCAACATGATGAACAAAGCATGCAGAGAACTGGAGTCCCGAGGAAGCCCCGTTCATCATAACTTCGGCTTTCTCATGGCACCCATGATCATTTTTGAACCACCAAGCAGTGGATGTGTTGGGAAAGGACTGTGCCGGCTGGGGAAGCCCTGCAGAGGTGGCGTAAGGCTGGGGAGTATATTAACTCCCTGGAAATGCTGGTAAACAGCTGTGGAACCAGAGGAAGTCTTTAACATGCTCTGAGGTTGAATAATTGTGAACATTTAAAATGATGCAAGTAGAAAAAAAAATTATTCTACACCAAATTTCTTTATATATTAACAGATGTAAACGTCATAAATCACACTTTCACTCTTAAAACTCAGGTTCAATGATGCTTAAGGTCCACACTGAGGGAAAACTTTCATCCATTATTATGAAATTGCTGAAAATACATCTCCACAGAGAAAAATACCACTTTCTTCTTACTGCTCCAAAAGAGTAATATTTTAAAAAGTTTTAATCGATATAGGTTTTCTGTTAGGGCTGGCTGCATGGAGGAAAAAAAAATATACCCATTTACTATGTTTCTACTTTATAAATAATGTTAATTATTATAAGTGTGTTAATATTTTCATGCAGTTTTATTCTCTTTTCATTTGTTATAGTAATAGCATATTCACAATAAATAACTACATCTTATACCATTAAAATATACCCAAATTTAAGGAGTCCAATCACTTAACTGAAAATTACTTTCACTAAAGTTCTATCTGACTATTGACACATTGTCCTGTTGTTACTACTTGCTTTATTTTGAGGTACTAACAACCACCCCCTGGCAATCAAGGATACAAAAGGTCTCCTTTCTGCCCTGCTGATAGTAGCACCCCTCGGTGATTCACTTGGTAAAGATAAACTACAGATACTAATTCCAGAAGGAAAAATTAATAAAGGTCAAATAAAAACCTGCCCCTTTGGCAGTTTAATACTGAACCTAATCACTGTCACCTTGTCCATGACTGGAGATCAATCAGGGCTACTATCTCCGTGGAAAATTCTGGGGAACTGAATGATTCAAATGTTGGTAAATGTCCCTGGAAAGATTTTAAGACTGGCTCAAGGTTCACTACCCACGACTCCAAGCAAAGTCTTGATGATCTAGTAGAGAATAATTTTAAAATGATTGTGACCTTCTTGCTTGTGAGAGCAAGGGATTTAAAACCCAAAGCTCTTTTTCTTTCTCTTTATTTTTTTTTCCCTTCCCTTCTAACAAGACAAGCCCCTCACTCAAAGAGATTGTGAAAGACATTCAGTCTGGTTTGCCTAAGTAATTAGACAAAAGGTTGGCTTTGAGTGTGGAGATGACCAGTCTTTGTAAATTAAGTGGAAGGCCTTATCAGAGATAGAAAGCTCAATATCAAGTCTCCCGAGGAGATACACGCACGGGTGGATGGAAATGGTTTGGTGGCCTTAGTTCTTTACTGTTTAATGCAAGTAGGAAGGAAACAAGATCCACAATTTTCTGTGGCCTCCATGCTGTGGTTATTTTCTGCTGAATAGCACAGAAATAAAAGCTTTCGTATGTATTTTTGGAAGTAGAATTCTTACAGTGGTAAAATAACTGTAATCAAGAACAAGTTGAATATGGAGTGTAGGAGGCTAAGAAAGGTTTTCAAGGCTAGAGGGTCCTGCAGAAGACAAGAAAGTCTGAAGTAAGTCTAATATTTTAAATGGAGCTTTACAAGAAACTTCTAGATTTAAAAAATTCTCCGTTGGGGTGCATTACAGAATATTTCTTGTAAGATGTTTGTAGATATTTTGGGGGACATTCTCAGCTGTTAGTAGATTTGTGCAAGCTTCTATGATTATCTCGTTTGAATTAGAAAGCCATAAACAGTCAGCATAATTCTTCATTGCACCTGCACTTACACAGAGGAATATTTCCTCATCGCTTAATGCCAAAATGGAAAAATGTTGGTGGCCCAGATCAAGAATATGTCAGGTACTTGAGGAAGTGATTAAAACTATAAAAAAATAACCAGCAGACAGGCAGTCAGATAGCTAGGATATATCTGAATGCTAAAATTCACATCTGTTTCCTAGTCTCATCCAAATATGATGATCAGATGCAGGATTTTGGCTCAGTCTCATAAATAAAAATGAATTAAAAAGTAAAAATGTTGACAGAAATGGTGAGTGCATACGTTTACTATCTTTGGTTTTGTACTATTCCTTTACTGCAGCAAACTGTAAACAACTCTTCAAAAATTCTTTGTCTGCACTGTCAATATGATTTCTCCTTCTGCCATGAATAAGTACACACGTAAATACTCTTTATGTACTGTGTACTTACAGCACTGGGGATGCACCATCCACGCTAGGGAGACTTGACATAACTACATTCAAGCTACCTGCTAAGGATTTTGTTCTTTGTGTATACATCATTCTCTAATGACTCAAGCCAACCCCTACCTCCACACTGTTTACTTAAACAATGGCATATTTTTCACAGATTCAAATACGATGCTTCAGTCCTTTCACAAGAATTAGTTAGGGAATAATAGCAATGCACAGATAAAAGGAGAACAAAGTACTGGGGTATTTCCCTGTATGTTTTATTTTCATCCATCCACACAATACAGGAAAGCACACAGTTGTATGTACACACACACACAAAAGCTTATATGAGGAAATTAGTAAAAAATACAAATGCACTGCACAGTTGTGTCAGTTTTCATCACAGTGTCAACTCTGTACCCTCTTCTACTTAGCACTTGATTTCTCTTAATTCTTAAAGTCAATAATTTCATTGCGTGATATTCACCTGGACATCAACAGTAATTTCTCTGTCTTGCCTTATCATATGTTACTATGAAAGTTAACAACTATAATCTATACAGAAATGATCCTTCATCTGTTGATTAGAGTCCCAGGAAGAACAACAACAAAAAGAAATGGAAAGAATGAATAATTTTAAAACAAAACCCAATGGTACTATAGGGACATCCATCCATTGTAGGTCTAAGAATAACTTTCCAGCCCAGCTGCTGCAGCGTACACTCAAATGTGACACGCACAGCTTGGTGGTAATCCAAAGGAGCTCCTGCTTTCTTTTCAATCTTCCCTTAAACCTCTTCCCCCCACCTTTTTTTTTTTTTTTTTAATAATTTATCTTTACAAAGCAACAAGTTGCCACTGCTTAGGCTGCTGATTATGTTGAGACAATGCTGACAGATCCTATCTCATAATACCCTTGTACCCTTTACTTGGTTTTTTATACATATTTTCATAGTTAACCTCTAAGATCTCAGGGACAAGGACAATCTTTTGTTCTTTGCCTGTATGTACTGAATAATGTAGGGTCCTGATTTGTGACTGAACTTCCAAGTGCTGTGATGTAATACAAATAATGAATGAAAGCACTTAATTTTTAATTTAAAATAAAATTGTCAAAAGTGATTGCTAATTTTAGATTTATCAACCAGAAACAGCTGGGATCTCATTTTAGGAGATCCCAAGCATCTACACTCTCAGATAATTCAAGTGCAGCTGGAGTGCTCAGATTGAGCACCCAATATCCTCAGCCCCAAAATTAATTGAGGATTTTGAAAGTGCTGGCTCAAATATTAGCACACTGCATTGATTATCCTTTTGAGGGGCCTTTTTTTTTCCCATATTTGCCATGCAAGGCAAAGGGGTTAACTCTCTTTTCTTTTGTCCTGTTTCATTAAGCCCTTTTGTTTTGGAAGGACAGGTGCAAATTAAGCCTCTACTCGAGGATACCCGAAGAATCAACCAACCTGTACCTCAGTATCTAAATGCTTTTCTACCTCTCCTTTGCTTATACCCATGCCACCATTCTCTGCCCACATACTGGGCACCTTCCAATAATTTCCTCCAGCAAAGAGAGCTGGGACAAAGCTGCCTTGGATGCCGCTGGTGTTCCTGGATGGTCAACAAAGGGTGCTAATGGACATGGCAGCTGGCTTCCTCCCCCTTGAGGCTAAACATTTTCCCTGCACTAACTCCACACTTGACTGATCCAAAAGCTGACAGCTGTGAGTTTGTCCTGAAACCATGCTGCAGTAACTGCTGCCATTTCACAATATAACTCTACTTTCTCATGTGGATTTAGTGCCAAGCACACAGCAGTTTGTGAGCCACGCAGTACGGGAAAAAGCTGAGAGAAACAAACACATTTCATTTTAGTCCGCATTACCAGCACTTTCCCTTCTTTATTCTGAGGCTCTAAGCTAAGAAAGAGCAAACCCCAGTCCCAGGCAGTTTAAAAGATTCACCAGTAAAATCTGCTTTCGTGTGAATGACAAACATCAGAATTACAGAGTCTGATGGAGATGCAACTGGAATAGCTCTTAACACTAAATTATATTTTATTAACAGTCACAAGTGTGCTTCTAGTAATCTTCATTGGGAGGGAGCTGAGAAGAGTTCAGAGATAAACAGGCTGGGGGGTACCTCCGAAACGATGCGTGTATAGGTGATAGCTGCACGTAACACACAAGTTAGTGCCGCATTTTGCAACTTACGATTCCTGTAAAGCTACGTAAAGCAAGATGTTTCACTTCTACTCTTCCAACTAATGGACTACGAAAGCCAAAATAACTCAAATATGTAACCTAAGTCAGGCAAATCATACAGTAAACTCACAAGGTGCAGTATACCTCTGCGTAGTACAGCATACCGTATAGCAGGAGCTGTCAATTTGCAGCACCCTCTTATATTTCTGTTTCCATTTGAATTCATTCTCACAGCCTGAAGTGTAACCGAATACTTAAGAGAAAAATTAAGGAATCATTAGAGATGATATTCCACTAAGCCTTTAGAAAAATGGACAGTTCACCAGGTAAATAACTGCTTCAGAAGGTAAATGGCTACTAGAGACTATTTTGGTTTTCTAAGCAGTTAAGAAATGTTTGTGTCTCACAAAGTTCATTAATATTTAGAGGAAAAGCAGTAACTAAGCTATATATTACTTTCCATATTTAAATTTGATATATAATACTTTCAAAAGCTTAAAATTGAGTCCTATAATAATCATCAGAAATAACCTGTGTGTAACTATCAGAAATGCTAACTACTCTCAGGAGTCCCAGCATCTCTGGATCAATTCCATGCCTGCTCATGACCCCAAAAGCCCAGGGTAACTCCAGGTGCCACACCTGACATTTCCAGCTCCTGAGCACAGCAGCCAATTCGTTTAGAAAGCTAAAATTATTTTCTCTCTCTGAAGTTCTTATAATAGCTTATTTGTGAAAAATACCAGTCTGAATCGATTCCTTGAAGCCAAAATTCAGGGCTGAAGAAAATACGCATGCATTTATCACAACAATATAGCACTGGCAAAAGCAATATTACTGTAACGAATCCGGAACAAACAATGAGCACTGGGAGAGGTGGAAAACAGACCGCTCCACCAACGTCAGAAAGATTTCATGCTGGAAGACAGTGCACTTTCTATTTTTTGTCTTTTTTTTTTTTCTTTTAAGAGAATCAAAACTAATTTAAATAAGACTTGTGAACAATCACATGTATTTGATACTTAAGTGCCCCATCTTTATTCTCCTAATATTTACTTAACATTCCGGAAAGGGGGTATTTCAGGCTACTGAAAGATTCCCCAGCCACAGCCCCCAGTACCCAGATTACCAGCAGAAGAGCTACAGCTCAGACAGCAGCAATGCTGACTTCTCCACACTCCTCTCAGCAAAGTGCCGCAGCCTTGAAGATCTCAGCGGCAACAGAAACAAGGTTTTTCAAGCTCCCCAGCTCAGATGGTCTTTGTACTCCCTTCTGAGACTGTCAAAGGGTGTTAATTATATCTGACTGTAGCCTGAGGCTTGGGATGTGAGCACTTGCCTATTAGGAATGAACTTTCACACTGCTGCAAACCCGTACCAGCTTTAAAACAATAATGAAGAAGTAGAAATCCTTGCATTTCTACCTGTCACTTGTCACCAAGGTCTCTGAACATCACTACTCTTGCTTCATTTTACATTCAGAATACAGCAAGTGTGGGGAGCGTTGCCATCTATGTCGGAAAGATGAAGTGAAGCGCTGAGCTGCTCCAGCTGGAGCACCCACAAGGGGGTGTGAAGACAGGACCGCGGAGGCTGGTGCAGTTCAGCACAGTAACAAGGTCTCCCCATTCTTTCTCTCTTTCCTGATGACATATCCACACTGACATTGTGAAAACTGCTCCGGACAAAGGGGGATGAAAGAAGCTTAAAAGAGAAAAAATAATTTTCTGTGGAAATATATTTTGATCACCCATCTTCAGCCCAGGGAAAGAGGAGATGGCATTCAGGCCATGCTCATTTTCCCACGTGAGTACTCCAAAAGCCACGCGTGGAAGACCCCTAGAAGGAAAACCCTGGCCCTCAGCCATCAGCTTCCTGTTCCTAATGTTTCAAACCCTACCTTTCTTCTCAACAACCTTTGCATCTCCTTTGTTCTCCAGTTGTTTAGGAAGCTGCTCACCTTCCATTCCTTCACATCTTCTAAAAGTCACCCATTAACTAATAATTCTTACTTGCCCTGTTTAGGAGAATAAATACTATTTTCATCTCCTATTAAATGATCAGTATGTCCATTCTATACTCAGTTTTGAGTGTACAATCACAACTCTGAAACAAAAATGAAAATGCAACATGGTACAATGGTTATTCACCATTCGTAACCACAGGATTTTCTTAAAACTGCCAACTGCTTATTATATAATAAAAGGATGTGAAAAGGGCTGAAGAGAACATAGCATGTTTTTCTCTTTTCCTCCCTTCAGTAAGTCTGAGAAAGGGAACACAATCACAGTAAATATCTAGTTCTTCTGATATTTACTTCAGTTTTATAAAGTACTGTTTTGCTTTTATGCTTAAAAAGGAACCAACGGAGAGATTTGCTGCAAAGCTGAATTAGGAAATAGATGCTTTTTAAATGCTGAATAAGGAAAGAAATTAATTCTATCATTTCAGATCAAAAGAGGGCACATCATCAGGAGCTGGATTTTGAATGGAAATAAAAAGTTGTGACTGAGGCTGGTAGAATTATTGAAAATACTGTTTATTGAGAATGTGTTCCTTTTTCTGTTCACAACGCATTTATAAGCAGGCAGCTTTATACAAATCAGATCACAACTAGTGGACCCTGGGTGAAAACATATCTTAGCATGAGAGTTGCTGATGAGTTATTCATTTTACTCTGCATTATTCATGATATGCAATTGGTCAGTTAAAATCACGGTATCACTTTTGTTCCTAGTGTAGAAAAAACACACTTGAACTGAAGAACAGAAAATAAGCCTACTCATGTGTGGCTATCTCTGCTTGCAAGTGGTTAGGGCCTTTTTTAAACAAAGAACAATCCCTCCACCAACAAACTCAGTTTAAAAAGAGCCAATAAGGCAAAAAACAAAAAAGCCCTCTCAAATGCAAATACTATTTGTGATTTTATTTCACTATTTGAACAGCCTTGTTTGCGATTTTATACGTAATTACAAATAATGAGCCCTAAAAAATAGGCAACATCATGTGTCTCATTTAGGATTTTGTTAGATGACTATGTCACCACTGATCCTTGAGAGAAAAATTTATACAGCTAACCTTTCTTTTTATATTAATTTTGTTCTTCTTTATTAACTTGAGTTTGATTTTTGAGAACTATGAGTCAGAGATCCCCTTCCACATAAATATTAGCACACGAGGATTAACCACGTCTGCAGTAGAGTCAGCAGTGGAGTTCATATTGAAGATACTGATCTAGTGAGGCACTGGAAGATTACGATTGGCCTCAGTAAAATGCTCTTTTTGCCATATATTGGTACCTGATAATGCTGAAGTGCTGGTTAAGGAAGCTGGAAAGTAATGGAGAACCCCAATGTTCAACTAGCTTGCCCCTCTGCTTTGGCACATGGCTGAGTTCTGCAGTAAGCAAAGGTAAGAAAAAAAGAAATCTATATGGACTTCCATGTTGCACATGCAATCCTGGATGAATTTACATACCTCGTGCATAAGACAGGATAAATGCAGCTCTTCTACCTTAAAACCTAGAAGTGATAAAGCAGTTTGCAGAAAGAAGACAGCAGATCGAAAAATAAAAAGACAAAAATCACATACAAAGTTTGTGATTAAGTCTTTGTAAGTCTGTATTTCACTGAGACGTTGAAAAACTCATCAGTCCCAGTTTTCACATACACTAACACTTCCCACCACATTTATAGAGCGTTTACAGTCCTCCTAAAATGCCCTGTACACATACCTTAATGTTCTGCTACTACAGTTAATCTCTATTCAGTAAGGACATATGTGTACACATAGTTTCCTTCTATATTTCTTACTTTTTTCTACATTTTCTGTAATTTTTACCATCACAAAACATATCTTATATTTGGCTTTACTAGTGAAAAATGCCAGTTTAGTTGCTGAAAAATAAGCCAACATTGAAGCAGATACATTTCTTCAGCAGTTACTTTGAGATGGGTATTTTTTTACTTTGTATTGTTAAAAACAGCCTCGGTCAATCAAACACAGTTTCCTTGTTGCTGAGTCTTGATTGCTTCCATGACAACAATGCTATTTCAACACAAGAATATCCTCATATATAATTAAGATACAGGATGCTATATGCTTGTTTATATTGAATTTAAAAGATAACTTGAAGAACTCATTATGTTTCTTCAGCTGTGGTCTCTTAACACCACAGCTAAATCATAAATATTAAGAATTAAGGTAACTTAGTGTTCTGTAATGGAGCTGTTTTCATAACTGCTGTTAAAGCTCCAGACTTTTCCATTTAAGCAGTATTTAATATGACTGACACATTATTTGGAAACTGCAAGGCCTGAAAATGTAACAATCAACAAAAATAAATAAAATAATAGCCAGGAAAAAAAAAAAAAAAGAGAAAAAACCTAATCCATGCATGAAAATACAAATTCATTCGAAAATGCAGTCTGTACCATGGTGTACATCAGGAATTTCCTACAGCGTTGCAGAATACCTTCCCAATCGCAGACACAGTGTGCTGCAGGCAGACTCCGCTGCCAGCAAGTATCTACAGCAAGATGTGGGTTTCTCCCGAGGCTTCCCACTGGAAGTTCTTCGCTTTTGAGAATTTAATTCATGCTCAAAGTAACAATTCTTTTTGTACTTCAGAGTGTGATGTGACAATACCAAGGACTGTGACACGGAAAACTCTGGAGTTCAAAAGTAAAATCATTTAATGAATGCACAGCACATGCCTTATTCATTATGCTGAATCCAGCCCTGGAGTTGGGCAATGCATACACTAATTCTCTATTAGAAATGTGGTTCTACATTCCTCATTTAGAAAATAGCATTAAAAAATCAAGATGTTTGCCTAAAAAAGCTTTCATACCATTTTGAACTTTCCTAGTATGTTTTTAAAAGCACGAGATAATCCTTTTTCTCAGCTATTGTGTTTTATTCTGTGGAGGGTTGCTGGCTGTAAAACACTGTACCTCCCTTTAAACTTTTCCATATAACTTGATTAGACAGCAGTAATCTCTAATGCTTTCATGTGCAAATTTAGGAGTGACCCGGAACAAACGAGTTTCCTTCATCACCATAGCAACCAGGACGATGGAAGAATGCCACTCACCAGGCAATGCAAGGCAAATTTCATCCCTTTGATGTTAATTAACAAATTGCTTTCAGAAAAGTCAACGCATTTTTCTTCTTTAAATGTTTGTGATAAATTTTTAATATGTCTAAAAATGAAAGGGAAATACAGAAGCATTGGCTACTGACAGGTGAGGCACAGACAACCACCTTGGGAGATAAGCCATGTTGGGGTGCTAAAGCGGTGATGCACCCACGGAAGGGTGTGCATTAAGCTGCTGCTCATAAATCACCTTGGCTCAGTCTCAGGAACTTGGAGTTAAGGATTGATGCCTCCAGCGAGTTCAAACTATTTCTATTGCACCCTGTCATGTGGGCCCTACTGTAAGAAAGCAGCCCGTCCACTTTGAGTTTCTTGCATAAAAAAGTAAGAGGATAACTCTCACACACACAAAACCCCTAACTTGTAAGGAGGAGGTTATAAGCACATCCTAACTCATTTTATTATATTTAATGTGCAAACCACTTCTCACATACACACTTTGCTGCATAATTCTTAGGGTACTTGTTGCTCTTCCTCTTTCCCCCATTGCCCTAGTGCTTTACAACATCTATCAGTTCTTAGTACAAAGTCAATTCGGGACTATGGAATTTTTCCTAATCGTGCTGGTAAGGGATGGCTTGAAAGTTGCCAAACAGTCAAAACCCACCAAGAAACTCCATCAGGGTTCTTGCTACGAAGGACTATGCCGATTCACTGGTTAGGACACTTAATTCATACTCTTAACCAGAGAATGCCTTTTCCCTTCTGTTCCTGGTTTTTGGGGTCACCCAGGACTAGTCATTTGGGCTACAACTCCAGTCTGGAAGCGATCTGAACAACTGCAGTAGAGCTAAGGTCAAGTGAAACAACCACACTGCAAACTAATACCCTACGCAAATTGATTTGATTCCTATGTGGCATGCTCTCACTGGACTCTCTTAATTTGCTCTGTATCTTCTACTTCCTGATATAATAATTTTCTTAAATAAGGGAAGAGAAGCTTTCAGTTAGAGGTGACACTGTAACTTGTGTTATCTTCAGCAAAGAAAGGTCAGACTCTCCTTCTATTCCTACATATCCAATAGGGATAGCAGAACCTCACAGGGTCACAGGATGTCCAGGCACTGAACAGGTTGCCCAGAGAGAGCTGTGTTGTCACCCTGTCCTTGGACATTTTCAAGACCAGACTGGAGAAAACCCTGAGCCACCTGGGCCGACCTCAGTGCTACCCCTGCTCTAACCAGGAGATGTGGACTTTGGAACCCCCAGCAGTTCCTTCCAACTTAAAACACCCTATGATGTGATTATCTGATGGATGCAAAAATACCTACAAGATGCCACATATTATGGCAAAAGGTAAGTGAACAAAAAGCAAGTTCAAGAAATCCACGATTTTGATGGCACTTAGTGCCCCAAAGTACCTTTATCTGCAGCTGAACTGAAAACTATGATCTGTGTTATGAAACGATCTGAAAAGAATGATTTAGTCTCCGATTGGAAACTAAAATACAAAGTAATACTAGGAAAACCTTCCTTTCCCTGAAACTACAGATTCTCCTACTCCAGTGCTTTTTTTTTTTTGCACATCCCTATCAGTTAGGAATTGTGTCATAAACCCTACAATGTTGTTCCAGAGTGCATTACAACAAGAGATTCTCCCTACCCATCAATTAAAAAAATTACAGAATAATTTCCACTTGTCCTGTATTTCTGTATGATCTTCTTTAACAAGCTTGCATTTCAGCACACCAGGAAAAGTCCATTAGGAGTATAATATGCAGGAGTCCCACCAGAGTATAATAAAAGACTTCGTAGAAGTCACCTTACTGTTCTTTGCTTCAACTACTGAAAACAAAACCCTAAACATAAATCTGCATAGCTGTAATCCCAGAGAAGTAAATCTGGCGTGCTCTCTGGTGACTTATATCTCACCCTAATTCACCCTCACATTAGCAACACTTACCTACACAGAATATGATTTAACAATACAAGTTTGTATCCAGCGCATTGCCAGATACTGGCTGTAATTCTTCTTCAAGCAAAGCAGATGGTAAGAGCGAATGATGACAAGATAAATATCCTACCTCATACAAAATAATGGACTGAAAAAACCTGGAGATTTGAAGATGCATGAGAACCTTTTGTGCCCGATTCAGTGGAAAGAGAAATGTCCAAAGTAAAAAGGTTAAGCCAAATTTCTAAGTAATCTTCTAAATGAGAAATCTTAAGATATTAAAAGTGAGTTTAAAGAGATTCAGTTTGACTCTGTGTCTTGAAAAACATTCAGATTTTAATTCAGTATCTGAAATTTAAATTCTCTTTGTATACAGTGACACAAAAAGCACTTTCTTCAACCAGATTTGTATTATTTGTATTATTTCCTGAAGAGAATAGGACAGTTTCAGAAGACTCCAAATGTGCTGACATCATTGGTCAATTCTTTCTCTCTCAATATTTCCTTTTTTTTTTTAGTACCTCTTGAATTTATTTTTTTAATGCACAAACCTGTAATAGAACAATTGTATTTTGACAAAACCTCCTTCCTGGTCAAACAGCTTGAACAGTTTTTACCAGACAGGTTTTCAGCATTGTCTTTCCATACTGACTTACAGACAGGGACCTGTTTTGTAAGGGGTATGTATTTTCACAAAAATGTGACTTCACATATGAAACTTGGGGTGTTTTAGTGATCTGAGGTGTCACTCCTGCCAATTAGAGTGGGGTGGGGAGGAGAAACCATGTTTTCTTGGATAAACATGAAAATATGCATATGCAATACAGTAAAAAAAAAAATAAACATGAGATTTTGAATTCTGTTTACTGGAAGTGGCTGGCTTAACTGTGCAACTGCTCAGCCTTGTATGTGAGTCATGCTAATGTATGAATTCATTCAACAGAGTATGATTATTTTGCCAAGCAATATATTAGAAAACTCTTACCAGAAGTTCCCAGAGAAGCCAGTCATATAAATTCGTATCTCGGAATGAAAAGAAAAATCGGACTGTAGTCTAATATGGAGCTACATAAAGATCCTTCCAAGTATCCTAAATATAAACTAGTATATATAATCTTTGTATGATTACTTTCTAAATTAGCATGCTAAACCAAAATGACTATCAGAATTTATTGGGAAAGAAAGAAATAAACATTGGGAAATAAACTGGAGTTTGAGAAAAACATAGCACAACAGATGACTCCCTGAGAGTTGATCTATGTATTTCTTACAAATTTCCAAGATGCTTTTGTTACAGGTGTCACAAGAAAAAAAGTCAAGTTTTATCTATACTCTATACAATATATTACATTTGCTACAGAAGTAAAAGTACCTAAGTACTTTACGAGCATGAAGATGTTACATGTTGTAAAGGGTCTGCCAGCAATGGAAGTGGTGTGTGATGTATAGGGAGACAAAGAAGTGTTTATTTAGTTAAATACTGGAATACTATTCATGAACAGCAGTGTGGGAACACTGCCTTATTTTCCACATCTTCAACTTGTTATCCATAAGACATAAATTAACCCCAAAGCATCAGGAAAAAAAAAAAAGCAAGTGCCTGAAAGCAGATAATTTTAAGCTGCAGTCACCATTTACATAAAAGGCAAAATACATATATTTGCTGAGTTTGTACGTGTGAGCAGAAGCCCATGCTTACCACAGAGATAACTGAACAACCACAAAAGCTAACTTTGCAGAGTAACGGGAAGGCTTCACATATTTGTTTCATTTTTCAGTCTTTCTTACCATGAACTCAGCTAAACAACAAATAAATAAAAATCATGCTGGAATATTAGTATTTATGTGTACTGATGGTATTTATTATTGCTGATTTATTATGACTACCTGTATACAGAAAAGATTAAAGATAGTAACAGTAGTTTTATGGTGGCTTAGGTACATGTAAGGAACTGAGCCAAATTCATGTGGCAGACAGAATAAATTAGTGCACTTAAAGATTAGTAAAGATATTTCAAGCCTAATAAAGGAGGAATTTCCATAGCTATTTTGCAGAAGAATGTGGATTCTTCATCTTCTGGGGGGAAAAAGAAATAAAGAAAAAAGCTTGGGCAAATTTTCTTGCTTACACTGAGCAGAAACTCATAGTGGAAGTAGTGAGGAGGAGAGGATGACAGTTCTTGGTGGTGGCAATAAATTAAGCAAATGTGACTTTAAAGCAAAGGACTTTGTTTACACACACACAGACACTTTATTAATTGGTTATTTCAAAAGCAGCCCCTCAGACTACTCTGTATTTGGGAGGTGCTTTGCAGAGCAGCACGTACACCACCTGACACAACCGAAGAGGTAGCTATTACAGCAAAAAAACCCTATAGTAAAAAGACAAAGGGAGAAATCTAGGTTGCACACATACAGCTCTAATGAATAAATCTTACAGTAGAGCGTTTGGAGAAAGCAGATGTATCCCAAATATATAAACAGGCATCTGAAAATCAGGGAACCAATTCTGGCTAACAAAGAAGCCCACATACAGCCAAGAGGAGAGGCGCCTTCGTTTGTGACTGGCAACCGAGCTGTGCAATTTCATATTTTCCCATTATGTTTCCTATTGAGACTCTCTATATGCTCTCTATAGTTTACAGCAGAAGGCTGAGGAAAGGAGACTCTCTGTTGACAAAAGAGCAAAAAGAGAAGAAAAGAAGTTGTAATTTTTTCCTGTTTGATGGCTGAGCAATCACCAGGACACCTTTCCCTTATTAAACAACAAAAGGGAAATGTGAATATGTAATGTTTATTGGTATTTTCTGTGCTTGGCAAGAAGTAGTTTGCTTCTGCAACTGTGATGTGAAAAATCTCTTCATGCTGGATGGCTTTAGTCTATCGGCACCCCGATGAGCACTAAGAAAGAATCAGAGAAAGACCTGACATCAAATTGGCTGCCAACAACACCCTCACTTTACTATAGAACAAACCCGAGGAAAACAAGGATATGCATGAACAGTATGGGTTTCTTTTTCTGTGCTTGGTATCAAGGAAGTTGCTAATATGTTTGTGATATGAAAACATTTCACACATACATCAGTGCTTCCAGGCACCCAGTTGAGACCATAGCAACAATAGATTTCACTGCATTACCGCGGGAAGAGACTTTCCTCCTTTGCTTGCTCTAAGTCCTTTCTAAAGCAAAACCAGTGACCGCTTGTCTGTACATCAGCTGTTTGTCCTTGCTCCACGCACACCGTCAGCCCCGCTGAGAAATACAGCACAACGTGCTAATTTCTGACTACATCAGAGACAGGAGGAGGTGTAGCATCCTTTGCACCAACACCTAACAATTCAAATAGTTTCTTGCCTTAATTTCATACCCTCTTAATGTATTTTTTCAGCCTGTCATAATGCACAGCATTGTGTCTAATTTACAGCATAGGATAATATAAAATAAACATTCTGGTGAAAAGATGGCGAGATAAAGACAGCTGCCTGTCATAAAAAATAGAGCATAAATATTATTCTTTTTCTGCAATGCCTTACTTCTATGAAGCATTCCTCCCTATCAGTTGAGCCAGCTAAGTACACTATGTGCTACTTTCACTGCACTAGCTCTAAACGATTCAATAGATAATTAGTTATCATAACTGTGCTAGAGAGATGCATTCAGAGACAAAGCAGTCAAGAAAAAATACCTCAATTATTGATAGAAGGGGTGCACATTCAAAGCTGACTTATGCTGGCTATTTACATGCTCATCTAAAGGATTCATATTTTACTGTGAATCTTTTGACTTCCTAGTCAATATACAGCAAACCATATTCTATTTAAAAAAACCTTCTATTTAATTCATAGAAAAAATTTTCTTTAATAAAAAACTTCAGAAACCTAACAGAAAGAAAAATGTTAAAACCTCATTATAATACCAGTCCGATATGTGCATTAATACAGCATCCAATGTTTAGTAAATACAACTATGTCCATAAATACATACATTAGCTCAAAGATGTACTGTCGCTGAGATATTAAGCATGTTTCTTAAGCATTAAAAAAAGTCAAGATACTAAACTAGAACAATTCTAAAAGTCAGTATTTCTTCTCGTTTGTGCTTTTTTACCTATGGCTCTGCTCACATTGTACCTACAGTAACAGCACAGTGTTATGCTGTGCTGCAGACACTGTCAGAAAACACACCAAGAGGCTTTTGATTTTCTCTTTTCATTTTTTATATTCAATTTTTCTTATTATTTCAAGATTTTATTCTTACTACTTTGACACTTTCAAAATACAGCACATCGACTGTTTCCTTATCAGTGTCACATTGAGCACAGAACCCCATTTTGCATATGTGTCTATTGAAAAATCACATCAAAGTATATTGAAGCACAACAAGTGAATTAATTTAGAATTTAGCAAAGAGCTCTTGTCCTCAGGCAGGCTAATGCAAAACTTAACTTGTGATAATCTTCCAGTAGCTGAGAAATTAGAAGAGGTACTGTACAAAGTACTTCTCTCTTTTACAAGCAGTTTTCCTAAGTGTGTAAATGCCTCCCATGAACACACACACTTCTCAGGTTCTAAATAACTACCTTCCCCTATAATGACAGTATGATTCTAGTAATGATTTTCCAACTTATATTTAAGGAACTATTTTTCAGTAATAATAGCATGATTTTACTGGGGTTGAATTTAGGGTACCACAGGAGAGGATTTTCATTTTTTGCCATTATTAAAAACAAATTTTAAAATAAGACCCACATTTATTTGGTATATCCTGAGGCTTGTGTGGTTTTAGGTTCCAGTGTATTATCAACATCAAGTGCGACTTATTCACTGCTTACCTGGTATAATAAATCAATTTCTTACTTTATATTTTAGTGGCCAATAAGGAAACACCAGAGCATTGAGTGTTTCATGTCACATTCAGCCAGGGAATCCCTGTACTGTTTGACAGATTTGATTCTCTTTTCAAAGCAAACTGGGGCTACAGATGCTTTAACACCTCTGCTCACTTACAGGTTGCTCAAGTCATAACTCTCCTTAGGAAATCCTCTTTTTACTGCCCAAATAAAAAGCCCTGTTTCATGTTGGTCAAGATGGCTCATCTCATCGCCTCTTCTCATTTTGATATAAGGGAAGTGTGATTGTGCTGTAGTCTCTCTGATGGCCTTTCCCTTGTCAAGTATTTTGAATTTTACGATAATAAAATGAGGAGGGGGAGCAACAAGGCTCAAAGACCCAAAGAGCATACAGGAATGCTGCTATAAAGCTAAATAAGCTAACTCAAAAGTTTATAAGCAAAGCGCTACACAATAAGGAAGCAGATATTTGATTTCATTGTAAATGTTAAATTAAATTCCTCCATTTCTGCACTTGGACTTTTAAACAAGACATCTTAACACAGAAACACACAACCCAAGCAAAAAATCCCATATCTGACTATTTTACATAATCAGGGTTTATAATGACAAAGGTTTCTTTTTCTGCTTTTTCTTTAAAGCAACTTCCCAAAAATGATCTGCCCTCCCTGTCGTTGTTCACTGTCAGACTGGAAAACTTCGATGAAGTGCAAGCACTGACAGCAATATTAATTTGTAGAAGGTTTTGTTTTAATGCAACAAAATCCTTTGAATTTCGCTTTTGAAATCAATTGGGAAAGTAAAACCAGACTAAATGCCCGCTGCTAATATTTCATGCCAAGATAGCAGATAGCCTTTATCTTCAGGCCACCCTGCCCTCACAGTCACCCACCTCTGTCTGCAGGGAAAGTGCTACCTATGCTACTACATGTAACTCACATCTAATATCACATACAGATTACAGATATATGAGACCTCTTGTTTTTACCTCTTTAAAAAAAGAAAAAAAAAAAAGTGAGCATTACTACAGTCACTCCCCAAATATTCAATGGTATCAGTCAAAAAAGGGTACACTGCTGGCAGAAATTTTGACAAACATTAAGCAGACCGAATTCGAAACCTTCCTGTTCCAGAATCCCCCCTTATGTGACACAGGTGCCCATCCCAGCAGCAGGGAAAGAGCTGAATGTCTACAGCCACAACTGATGGTATCAGCAAACACGAATAACAGATGAATCCAATCGGAGCAACAAATGACGGAACATTCCCCCGCCCTCACATTTCAGAGACCATTTGCAGGGGATGACAGTTTCTCCACGCACAGCTGACAGAAGAATGCCACAGGCTTTTTCAGCACCTTCAGCAGAACCATTCAAAGCAGCACAACTGCAGGCAGCCCCTCATGCTGTCTCCACAGCCCCACTGGGCAGCACCGAACAAACTGAGCAACCCTGGGCTGGGCTCCCCAGAGCTCCCTGGGGAGCACGTACAGCTCTGGGATGGCTAATGGCCAATGTAGGAGCTACTGGACAAGGGCATAAGGACTCCTGAGATCATACAAGGTCAGAGCTGGGAATCCTATACATACCAGTGTCAGAGAAAAGTAAAAGTCAGAAAAATTAAGGTTAGAACGCCATCTACTAAAATCTCCTTTTAAAGGAAGAGCTAAGTTGTTTCACAGTCAGCGTCCTTTCCACTAGGACCCCCAAATCCTGCAATGAAAAACCTTCCCCCTTCACCACAGCCTTCAAGGGTAGTAAAGGGCAGCCTCACAATGACATGGGCCAACTCCCTCCACACCTCCTGCTGCATCCCATCCAGTCCCCAGCTACCACTGCAGAGCCCAAGATCTATTCTATCGCTTACAGAAATATTGGAAAGGATTTGGCACACATCTAACTCTGTGTTATGTTAACATAACACAAAATCCCAGATGGGTTCACAAACAAAATGAGAGGCAGACAGAAATGATTGCTGAGAAGAGGACACGAGACCGAGATGTCACTAGAGGCAGCCTGGAAGAGGTTTTTGTTTTCTTCTGTTATTTGGACAGGGAGCATAAAGTCTCCCATCTCCAAGAAGAATCACTACTATGGGTTGTGACAATATGTGGCTTCCACAGTTGGATGAGATGAATGCAAATATTATTAGCCAGAGAATTTGATGATGGTGGGAAGGAGGAGGAATAGTCATGTGTGTGATACAGGTGCTTCAATGGAAACTACAAAAGTGCAGTCATTGCTACAGTACAAATATACACCATACATAAATATATGGAAATTATGTATGTTATGCATATTATAAAACCAAGACATTTACATCATCTTTTATAGAAACAGGGTGAAGTAAATAACACTTCATTTCTCTTGTGCTCAATGGGGGGGGTTTGCCCACAGAGTGCAAACCACTTCTGCATGGCAGACTTCCCCCAGCAACCCCAGGAGTGGGGAGCGCCTGGAGAAATTTGTCATTCTCCTGTTATTGAACATGCCCTCCCATTCTGAGGACAGCCAGCAACATTTCTGAGCTGCTGCTGTGCTTCAACCATCACTTGATATGCTGCTGCTTTAGGCTTCGATGGGCCATTTTAAAAGACAGCCTAAGGGGTCAAAAGAATCATGCGCTTAGTTGCATAAGCTTCCCCCAAAGAAGGGACAGATTTTAATTCCTCCTCCACATCAGGAAAACTGGAAAGAATGCAAGTAGTGATTTAACTATCTGGAGGAATTTCCACACACCAAATGAAACTTGTAATATTGTGAAAGGAAAATCCTACCTGCAGTCTGCTGCTGTCTGCTTTCTCATTCTAAAATCAGAACTTGAACCTAACTGAGGATGATTGTTTAACACAAAATGTAGAAATATTCGAGATCCAAAAATATCCTGCTTGCAGAGATTAAAAAGAAAAAAGGAAGAATAACAATAATAAGAATGTGGGCTTATAAGAGTCAATTGAAATTTCTGTTTTATCTGCTTTCTTGTTTGAAAAAAGCATTATGCATTCCCAGCCATGATTTTTTGATGTTTCCCAATAGAAAGGATTATATAATTGTGTACACGTTATTATCAATGACACCACCATGCTATGGAACCACTGACAGTTTAAACTTAATTACAGATGGCAGCTTATGAAATAATTATAAAGAAAAGATTGGACAGCAACCACAGTGATTTCATGCGTCCTCTTCATGTGTGTTTAGCACAATATTGTTGAGTCCCTCAACTTTAAAAAATAATGTGAGTTATCAATCAGATCATACTGTTGCAGACTGGGAGGTTGACTTACTGTTGTAGGAAATGGTATCGTGCCACGTTTGCCACTCAAAGTCCACATCTTTGCAAAGCAAGTCCCTGCAGCCTGTAAAGCTGGCTGTTGGCCACGTAACGACCACTGCCAAAATAAGTACTAATTAGCAAGCCAGGTTCACAGGCTGTTCAGTCAGGGCCATATACCATATTGAACAATGGATTTTCAGAGCAGCAGAATTTAGACCCTTGGGTCTAAAGATCTGAATTGAAAAAGCAGATTTTGACTATGAGGATCTTACACCTGCTTGATTTCATTCTATCGCATTCATTTCCAGCCCCAGTGAAATTCCCTCCCCTCCATGAATTCACTAATTAAATTGCCAATGGCTTTGATACCAATGCTGCCTCACTCCAGGGAGAATTTTGCCTGGCTCTCCAGAGATTAATGTGTTCCATCTTAAATTGGTAGGCACTTTTTAACCTGTTCTTTCCTGATTCCATCTCACTTTTATGTTATTACTGTTAGTGCATTAAGCCTGTAACTATTATCTTTTTAGCGAGGGGCTAACTCAAAGCAGCTATTAAGCTTTTCAGCTTTCTACACACCTTTTTTTTTCTTCCATCCTCTTAAGCAGAGGACTCAACAATTCTTTGTTACTCCCTGACTTCTTATGCATGTTGAAAGCATGCTCTTTCCAGTCACAAGTGGTGTTCCCCACAGCTCAGTATCAGGCCAGTTTTGGGCCCCTCACTACAAGGTGGGACTTTGAGATGCTGGAGCTGGTCCAGAGAATGGCAACAAAGCTGGTGAGGGGTCTGGAGAGTAAGTATTTTGAGGAGAGGCTGAGGGAGCTGGGGTTGTTCAGCCTGGAGAAAAGAAGACTGAGGAGAGACCTTCTCGCTCTCTACAACTACCTGATGAAAGCAGGGTGCAGTGAGGTGGGAATCGGTCTCTTCTGCCAAGGAACAAGCTAGAGATCAAGAGGAAATGGCCTCAAGTTGCGGCAGAGGAGGGTTAGGTTGGATATTAAAATAGATTTCTTCACGAAAAGGGTTGTCAAGCATTGGAACAGGCTGCCAAGGGAAGTGGTAGAGTCACTACAACTGGAGATGTTCAAAACACATGTGGATGTGGCACTGCGGCACTTAGGGACATGGTTTGTTGGTAGATTGGCAGCGTTAGGTTTACGGATGGACTCAATCTTAAAGGTCTTTTCCAACCTAAACAAATCTATGATTCTGCCTTTTATCATAGTTTGCCAATGGTTCCTGATTTAGAGGCTTTACATTGTTAACTCTTTCTTCAGACTCATCCCCTCTACCCAATCTCCCCGCCTGTAATTTTACTCTTTTCTTACGTAAGTACAGTTTTAGTTTTCCAAAGATGCTGAAAAATTTGGGGTGGTTTTTGCTTTTGGTTGTTTTTTGTTATTGTTGTTTTGGGGTGTTTATTTGTGGAAAAAGAATAAGGAAGGCAGATTAGGAGTATTTAAGAATGGTACACTTACTGTACTGTGTAACCCTTATCCTAAATATAGCTTCTTTCCTTTTTTGCCAGTGGAACTGTCAAAGCTCTTTACGGTGAACAACATTAATTACACATGTATGGGTCTTTTGTCACTCTCTCATAAACAACTTACGATATTCTAAACTACAGGATGCTTGCAGTTTCAATACCCAGTCACTTCCATTACATCATTATTCTTTTTAACTGGGTGATTAAATAATCTAAGGTCAAGGCTGCTGTAATGCTTTGTGTTTAGCAACTATGCTAGAATTTAGGGTGCTTTAGGATCAGGAGATGTTTTTCATCAAACATAAGCAGTGTTTGGGAACATCTGTACATTAACATCCGCACAGCAATATTTTGCAATTTGTATTTCACACAGAATTTGCCAATTAACCATTAGTTTTTCACTATGTACTCAGCTCTTCAGTGGCACCTTGCATTTTAATAAGTGTGTTGCCTGTAGAACTGGGCGACAGAGGCTCATTAACAACTCTTTGTATCATACTATCATATAGAATTATTCAGACTGGAAAGAACCTCCAGATATAATCTGCTCCACACCCTCACTGAAAGCAGGGCTACCCTCAAGGTTAAATTCGATTTCAACATAAGGCAACTGGATTCTTCAATACTTCAAGGTCACATGTGAATGAACCATCTATGCAAATACAGCTATGCTGTTGGGAAAAGCAAGCTGAATAAAGAAATAACTGATAACATCTAATACATCCCTGACCTATTCCTGCTCTTTGAGCTCTTTGATATGATGGACAGCTATTAATGCACACACAGCTGCTTTAGAGCTTCTAGACCTATATAGCAGGGCTTCAGAAGGAGAATTGTCCAACACCCTTTTCATGTGCACACTATTTCTGAGGCTTTCTGCAACTGATGAAGATCATACCCACTTCTCTAACTAGAAATAGTTTTAAAGTAAAACATAAGGGGAAGGGGGGAGCATGTGTCTAGGTTGTTTTTTTTTTGTTTGTTTGTTTTTTTTTTTGTTTTTTTTTTAAGGAAAAGTATGCAAGAGTTTATGTATGCATCCACAAATGCAATTTTCACTTTTCCCACCAATTCCAAAATCTTAAGAAAACTCTATAGAGCAATCTTTATCATCTGTTCCTCTTCAGAACTTTTTCTGTTTCTGAAAAGCGTACATCTATATTTAACAATATTTATATTACATTCTGTGTTTTCAAATGTATTACACCACACCTTCTAAAGTCCCAAACTCTACTCTCATCAGCCAGAATGCCTGATGCATACTGAAAATTTAATACTTTCCTCAGAGAATATTAAACATATATGCATTTTAAATCTCTAGTTTTACAGAAAACATAAAAGATGAAGACCACCATATTTTCAAATCATATCATACAGAAGTCTAAAATATTAAGACACACCACTGTGTTGTGATAGAGAATATTGTAGTTAGGAGTTTACATATAGTGTGATTGTGATCTGAAAGATGTGTAGCTTAACATTAAGAATACAAAATATACATTATAGGATGACAAAACACAAAATGAATCGCATAAAGTAGTATAGTTTAAGGGATTGATTTTCCTCTACATTACAATGATATAAATCAGGAGCAATTCTGTGAAGTCAGGGGAGATTCTGTGATTCTGTGAGATACAGTATTTGTGAGAAATGAATCAAGTCCAACATTTCTTTAATCTACTCAGCATTTCTTTTCCCTGTTAACAGACTTGCACTCCATTCTCCCCAAACAGAAGGGACAGAACAGAAAATTATCACCTATCGGTGATAATGGTGACTAATAGTATCCCCTATCATACCAATTATTTAAAATGTTTTAATGCATTCCTTCATAAGCCACTACATATAATTAACAGATTGAGAGAGGAAAAATTGCAGGCAAAAGGCTGAGCAAAAATAGGTATGTAGACTTGCTGAACTTGTTTGACACAATCTGACACTTCTTGGTAAAAGAACACAGTAATTCCAGAAAGACTTGGTGAGGCAACTTCTGTAAATGCAAGCAAAGTAATCATTCAAGAATGTATTAAACAGAAGAGGAAAACAATAGGTAGATGCTCTTAGAGTAAAGCAAGAATGGGTCCAAGAGAAGCCTTATGATTAAATCTTGTGCTTTTTCCCTATTCTTGGAGCTTTGCTGGGTCCTTAGCCTCCTCATAGCCTCCTTAGTCAAGCTCAAGTACAGCTGGGCATTAAAGATGCACTACACCTAAACTAGTTGGCATACTAAAAACTACACATTTTGGGCAACGACAAAAATGCAAAATTAATCTTTTTTTGTGCTTTCATGTCTGCAACATGTAAAATTGGAATAAAAGATACCAATCAGGCTTACAGGGCTGGTAAAGAACTGGAATCTTTGGGTTTAAAACACAGAGCCCAACCATTCAATCTCCTCACACCAGTAGTGAAAGCAGCGCCAGTGCATTGAGTCACTGCAGCTCCTCAGCTGCACAGGGTGAGCTACTGCTCTGGCTTGCTCTGAAAATCTGATTTTTCTTGACTCAGTTCTTGCCATAACCAAAATAACCATTCTCAGAAGTTGCTACAGAAATCCAGTGAATAGCCTATTTCTCTTGGAAATAACACTCAACGGATGTTCTAACAGACTATTAGAGATATTTGTCATTAGAGATTACATCTTGTGTAGGAGTTGCAAAAAGTGGCAACGCTAACATTGCTGTAATTAAAAAATTCAGCCTCATCTCCTTTGTTTTGCTGCAGTAAAAGTAGTCTGCTACTCACAGCATCCAGTTAAATCCTACTGACAGATCCTCTACTTTATTTTCCCTTCTAAATTGTCAGACTACTGCTCTTAAAATAGTGGACAACTTGCCCTCTGCCTGTATTTGAACATTCTACAGAATAGAATGAATAAAGGTAAAATATTAAACCTATAGAAATTATTCCTAAAACTTTAATAAATTGCTTTAGTAATATTACAGAAATATGCTTTGTGGTTTAAAAAGGTAGAAGTTGTATTTCTATTGCTTTCTATAGTTTTTAGAAACATTTCTACAAATGCATTTTATCAAACGCTATTTGATTAGGATATATTAAATTCTACAGGATTGTATCACAAAATTGCAATAAACCGAATTTCAGCACCACTGAGGTAATTCCTGCATGTACTGACAGCACCTGATCTTGTCTGGCAGACAGGGAAGCTGGAGGACACGTGTAACCTTTTCTGTAGATACATGCATTCGAGTACTTTTTTCAGGGAATGGAAATAATCTCTGCACACGAGCCTGCATTAGCCTCGCACTGATGATAGTCCTAACTTCTCCAGTCTGGTCTCACGTGGAAGGAAACATAACCTGCACACTTTTCAAAGGTGTAGCGAGAGCCACATTCCCTGTTGCTCTAGTCCGAAGCCACTGAAGCTGCCTCGGGCACCCTGTGCCACAGAGACCTCACTGGGCTCAACAAGCCTCTTCCTAACCTCTCCCAGGGCCACAGGTCAGAATCACAACTGAGATCACGGTGTTCAGAAATTGTAAGAGATGTATGGCCAAGTTCACATGACATTTGCACTTGGTTGTATTAAGATGGTGAACAAGTAGACAATTTTCAAATGTCTGACCTTACTTCTATTTTTCATTCTTGCCTTCTTTCTTTAAAACAGACATTTCTCCCAACGTACAACATCCAAACCCCTCGCCTAAACAACAAGGTCAGTCTTGGGAAGAATAAGCTCGTCTGCTGGAGTAGCATCTCCTCATCAGTCCCTTCCAGGGGCACCTTAACTTACCCGTGTGCTGTCAGCAAAATACCAGCTTCTTCAGTTCAACTCCTGGGCTCTTTCCTAACCCAGGACCTTGCAGTTGGGGTCGTGATACTTCTATAAACTGGAAACCAGGGCAGAGCAGTTGGAAGTCCCTCACTCCTGACAACTATACACACTAAGCACACATGCAAAAAGTCTTTTTGTCCCCTTGGATTGGCTTGAACTCTGCTCTCAGAAGTGACAGAAGATGAATTAATCTCTCTCTCTCATCTGACTTTGTGCCAGTTTCACTGGCTTGTTCTTAGGAAGAGAGGTTTAATAGAAAGCGATTCACTGTACTTCTTAAAGGTATATTCCCATTCTCTGTTCATTTTAGTTACTCCACTTGTGAAAGGGGATTATAAAGCTGCAGAGGGAAGAGTAGAAATCAAAAAGGAAAAGAGACTAATACAGCGCCTTCCTTCTACAGGAGCTCTGCCTTGAAGGTTGCCACATCCCCATTTCTTGATGTAACATTATGAAATGATTTGACCTAACACACCACATTATTTATAAATTATACTGAATATGCACTATGATACATTTGAAACGATGCCATTAAAGGAACTTGATGCATAGGGAGAGTGTATAGGCTTTTTGATCAGAAAAAGAGGACATTAGCATTAAAAAAAAAAAGAAGTCTCAATTCATAGTTGGAGACATCAAAAAATTTAGTTCACTTATTAATAAGAGAAGTTTCATTTTCGTAAGATTCTTCTTCCAGCATCATGAGCAGAATTACAAATGGGGCCTGGACCACATGTTCATATTTCAGCTTAGGTACTTTTGACAAAGACAGTTTTCCTTGTGGTCTCTCTGAACTTCAGAATTTTCCACATGTGAAAATCCAATATAGACACAGAAGAATCTTAACAATATCAATTTGTTTTGTCAGTGATTTTGAAAACACTTTGCCATTCATCAAACTAAAATTGTTAAAATGAATAAAGCAATAAAACTCAGTTTTAAGAGGTTAATGGCATAATAGCAAAAGGAAAGGGAATTCGGTGGTAAAAGAATAAAAGCACTTCCACAGTACAATAAAAAGACAAAGCTTCAAGGAGTTTCACAATATATTGGGGGAGGGAGAAAGGAAAGCATTGCCAACAAGTCACAGGTATACAGTATGAGAGAAAGCGAAAATGTTGCCAAAAGTGAGTGATAATGCTTTTGTATCCATAATTCATTCATCTCGAGGGAGGTGAGATTACGTAATGCAGTGGCGATGCTGTATCCTGACTCATTAGTAAGTCCTACCGAGTATTTTGTGCATTCATAAGTTGGGGTAGCGCACGGAACGCAGAGCCACTTTGTAAATTACTAACTCGCATTTTCCTGACAGTGCTGAATGCTCTGGCGGTTTGAAGTTCAGTTTCATACCAGTGGTAAGACAGGGTGAAAGTCTGAGCGACAGCTCAATCATCATTGCACGGGCCAATCAGAAAGACTAGGATTAATCACACTGGTGTTGAAAGCAGAAAGAATAAAAGAGCAGATACACTTCCCACTTGATCATTAGCTTGCGGTAACACAAAGATGATGGAAACTTGAAGGAGACACAGATAAAAGGGGAAGTAATAAAAATTGGCACAGATGAAATATGGGACTCGGCATAGGGAAGTGAGACTTGGGAGAGTTCAGAAGGAATAGCAATTAAACAAGGGGAGAGAGCAAGCGTTCGTGAGCATGAGTACGTTACACAACATTTGGCACAGACATGGCAAGTGAAGGTAAAAAGGATGGTGAGAAATCAAAAACAAGGTCAACAAAGAAATGATGTTGCACTGCAATTAAAGGAGAAATCAATTTGGAAAACATCAGGCTATTGGAAGAGGGGTTATTATAGAACAGAAAAGGAATCCTAAAAATTTAAACAGGGAATTTCAACATATGATTGAGAAAGAGGGAAATGAAGTACAGAGTAGCCAAGAGAAATTACAGTGTTACCCAATACAAGTTAAAAACACATCTTTCAATTTCACTGAGAATAAATTCTTAGATTCCCTTCTACATATAACCTCACGTTGTCCAATTAGAGGAAAAGTGCAAATGTAATTCATCATAGAAAACACCGTGACTTTCCCCTCCTTCACCCCAGCCATGAGGAAAACTTGTGGGGTATCCCGGAACCTTCAAGATCTAGCGACGGCATTTTCATGCTGCAACAACAATTCTGAAACCTTTTCTGGCCTCGAGAGCTGGGTCCTGTTGAGACTTTGCAAGCAGGAACACTTCCTGCAACTCTTGCTTTTCAGACCCTTGGGGTGGCACTCCAGGAAGAAGATACACCCCTTGTCCCTGGCTTTCCCGCCTGTTGGGTTAAACTGCCTTGGGGCAGAGAAGGTAGAATGGACACGTGCTCTTCCTCAGCCTGGCATTGCAACTTTGCACTCAGTCCCCAATTCACCCAAGCCCACAAATGCCACCATAAGGCTCCATGAGGGCACCCAAGAAGCAGCCGGGCAGGGTGGCTGACAGGCTGAGAAAGCCCAGAAGCTGGCAAGGAGGCCTGGGGAAAGTGCTCAGAGGACACCTGTGCCAGGGTACAGCAGCAGCAGCACTGGTGAAGGAGCCAACCTGAGACCTTTCATACCCATCTCTACATTTCACTGCCGTACTCTACAAAACAGTGAGCAGATGGCACACATTTCACAGAAATGTATTTGGAAATTGCCAAAACCAGGGCAATGCTAATATTTTGACAAGCTGAACAAGTACACGTAGATGCTTGAAAGACTTCATTTTTATTCATTTAATTATTAATGGTGCCCAAAAATGTTACCTTCTTCAAGCTCCACATACTACTGAGTTGAGTCTGTGCCAAACCCACAAATATGCAGTCAGTCTTTTCTTCAGGTCTGGGGTAATAGGATAGTCAAAAAAAGAATTAAAATAAAAAGAAAAAAAAGGAAAAAATAAAAGACAGAGAAATATATGCTGTGAAAAACAGCTACACCTGTGAATAGCTCAATTTGAATATTCTGTTCCTCCATCCAAGCACAGCAAGCTATATACATGTACTATATAGTCTAGAATTTGGAAAATAACAATGTGTAAACCATGAATCTCATGGGATGGATGAGATGGAAGACCTGACACCAGGTGATGAGCATCTCCAAGAAGCACAGAAAGACAGTGCATGCTCAAAACCATAAAGCAGGCGTTTGCCTTCCACAGAGTGTTAACATCTCACGGCCAGCCAAAGGTCTGTGCAAGCTGATTGCTCCTTTGACTATCGATCTGAAACTCTGCCTTCAAATTGCTTCTAGCTTTTCTTAATTGCTATCTTCCTGTAACCACTTGACAGGTTGACAGAGACTGCATTTCTGAGTAATTTGTCCTTTTTGTTTAGTTAGAATGAGGTTTAGGGTGTGGTTAATATAGGGAAATTGGGAAAGAATATTTTATATTGGAACCCGGGTGCACAGTGACACAGAAGGGGATTAATACAAATAACTGGCACGAATTCTTAGTGGCAGCACTTCATGGCTGTGCCCATGAAATTGAAATCCTACAATTTAATCTCACAGAAAAAGAACCTGGATTTCATAGTGGACTTCAAACTAGTGGAAGAAAATAAAGACTTAAATCTACATCACAGTCTTTTATGGTATCATCAGGGCAAGCACATAAAACAAAAGGGATGGGGAGATCCAAAAGGCTGAACTGAAAGCAAAGGATAAAGTACTTGTCTCCATTTTGTTCTCTTTTATTTTACTGTGGGGATCTAGTTACTGTCTCGCTGATCTACTGAAGTGATTGGTATCTCATAGTAACAACATTTCAACCTGCCACTTCCATGTACACCTGTGCCTGTAACTGTGGGCCTGCCATCGTCCAGTGGGTACCCCGATCAAAGACACAGTAGTGTACTCCAGGTTTCTTCTTTTACTCTTCATTTGATTAATGCATACATCTGGACTGAAAAGTCGTGCGGAACTATTGTGCTTAAAGCACAGCTGGCTTAGCAGGCATCACCACCAGAAGTGAAAGACCACTAATTGAGCACTTCCCAATAAGTTATTGATTTCAATCAAGTCTCCCTGAAGAAGCATGCCAGCAGCGACACTGACAGCTACGTACATGGAGAAACAGGTAATGGAGCATGTTGAGAAGTGTGGTAATGAAGCGTTGAGAGAAGTATCAAAGACACTGCTTCTCACAGAACTGATCTGAATCCAAATTCTGAACAGTACTTGTCCAAATACATATATATGACAAGAAGACACCTTAAATTACAAGAAGGAGAATCGGATTTCTCAAATTGCTATCATTTGAAGCATTTTGTTCTGTTAAAAATAAGCAGAGCTCACGGGAAACCTATAAACATTCATATATTGGGGTTAATAAAAAGCTCTCATTGAAAACTATCACTTTTCCTTTAGACAGCGTTAATGTAGGAATGCTTAAGGAGGTTTTTTTGATCAAATATATCCCATCAGATAAGGGAAAGCTACAAAGAACCATGATCTCGATTAACATGATGATACAATATGTATTGGTCAAAAATGAACACTTCCAGGAAGTCCTGTTTCATAGACAGAAATAAAACATTATGGCAAGCTTTGGCTGTTGTAATGTTGAATTGCTATTAATTTTAAATAAATCTGTGTCAACTACTGGAGAATTTGCTGTGTGTATTTCCAGTATGTGATGAACTAAGGAGTCGGCAGCGTAGATACTTGATGGCTGGTAGGATAGAAAAAAAATATTGTATGCAAGAGACCCTCTAAGAGCAAAGCCTCAAA
Source organism: Nycticryphes semicollaris (assembly GCA_013400055.1). NCBI lineage: Eukaryota > Metazoa > Chordata > Aves > Charadriiformes > Rostratulidae > Nycticryphes > Nycticryphes semicollaris. Next base: position 377,691 of record VXBJ01002367.1, read on the forward strand.
GTACTACATTAGATTTTAGAGCTGACATTTCTTTTGCTTTGTACCTGGATCTGTGACTATGGTATGTTCAAATACACTCTTTTGTCTCAGATCAAATGATCTAAATTGCCATCAACTGAGTTGCTGGTGAAACTGTCACTGTCATCCTGGGAATTTTTCTCATCTTGGAACAAGGGACAGGTTTTTTTAAAGCCACTGCTGTCTTGGCTGCTGGGCTGAATTGCTGGTTCCTGGAAATCCCTATGGATTCCTTTGGGTATTATAATTCTTTACTGTAGTTCCTGTTTAAGAGTAACAATTTATTTTTTCTTAGCAGAACCGGAAACTGCCTAGGTCTCTACAGATATTTCTATGAATGTATCACACACAGAAGCCTACTGGTTTTATAAAGTTAGGGATCTTCTTTTAGAGCTGATGGGTAGGAAATTCCAAATATTGGAAATGTCAAAGAATCTCTTTAGTATTTCTACCAGTAGTAGTGACTATGCTGTTTTTAAGTTGAATGACTCTGTCACATCAGCCTCCGTGAGTTATCTTGAGATCACAGCACTGCAGTCTCCCCTGTCTGTACCATCTCTGTCCTTGTCATGTCTCCTTCACCAGAAATTGCTTTATCAAATATGTCTTCCCTTGAATCAATGAGGTAACTTGGATCACATTTATGGCTAGAGAGGTAGGTTATCTATCGGTTTTCATTAAGGTTGTCTTCACTCAAGTAGCAAAGTGAAATAACTTTGCAATATAAGACAATGTTATTGCCTCCCTCTCAGTAACCGTTGGACTCTAAGCGTCCATCAGCTGTAGTCCAAAGTTTGCTCATCACAGCTGTCTTCACAGCAAGTCTATGCTCCAAACTGCATTATGTATTCAGTGTAAAGCACATTCATGTTTATCTTTATCATGTGTTTGGACTACAAAGGACGCACCCTTGCCATGCTTCGATTACGTCAATTTACCAGTGACTTAACCTAATTCCGGCTTTTGAATATGTAACCTGCAAGTATATAACCACAACCTGCAGCAGTAGGCTGCCTGTAGCTAGTCAAGATGACCATTATTCAACATTTCCAAGTAGTTACTGCACATAATCTTACGCTCTGTTACAACCAGATGCTCAGCAACCTGTGAGGCAGGTGTCGGGGCAAGACACAGCCGAGGCTTGCAGTAGGGCTGGAGCTGGGGCCCAGCAGCTGCTCTCAGCTCCTGGCTCCCACCGCAGGCCAGACCCAGCCGAGCCGGGAGACACCGCTGATCCACTAACCATCCTAATGCTGTGTAAAGCAGCATTTCTCATCTCCTGCTACATGTCTTTAGCAGCACACTTCATGTTTGGGAAAGAAACCCAAGATCTGGCACACTGCCCTTCAGCAGCTGAAAACCCAATTTTGCTGCAGTACCTGCCAGGGCTTCCTCAGCAATTCAGGCAATGAGGTGACAGACATGAAGACCCTATTTACTGGCTCTCTTATCTGCTGTGGATAGCCAGGAAAATACACTTCTTCCCTGGCTCTTAGATAGTCTGAGAGCAACCACTTTTCCACCAAAAGCAAAACCTCTCCGTTTTGGTCGTGGGGACAAAAACTATAAAGGTCCTAAGTTTCAACAGTTCAAGTAATAACTGGCTATATATTAAATGATGTTAGCATAAACTAATAATACTGGTTATATAACAGTTTAAACATTTTACTAAAGCATTACTGCTCATTGTTACTGTACTGGCTTATTGCTACTCCAAATTCCACTGTCATACCCAACTCAATTTTAAGTTTTCCATCTGCTAAGAAAACCTGGCATGGGTGCCTCTCATGACACTCTTACCTCCTTCTCTCTTCCCCAAAATTCTCAACATCTCCAAATTCCCCCAACCCTTCACTCCTTGGTATTTACTGTCAAACCACAGAAGTGAGGAAGTGTCAGCACACAGGCCAGGATATAACCATCATTTTCTGAGTCACCAGCCCTGAAGAACACTTTCTGCTGTGAAAGCCGTGCTGATTTGTGTCGTGCCACTGCAGTCCCTCACCTCTCATTTCACTGCCGCAAGGGCCACATTTACAAATGTAAAGCAAGTTACCGTTAGGGAGATCAGTGTCAAGCAAAGTGTGTGGCTTATCACATCCACTCGTGCCAGCCAGCAAAACCAGCAGCGGCGGCAGCAGCGCAGGCTATAATTGATTCATGAGGTTCAGTCTGCACAGGAGGAAGGTGTTTCCTGAGCAGACACCAATCCGGGTCTCACCAAACGCACTTTTTACAGACACAGACTGTAATCAAACTAGTACTACTGAAGGGAAAAAATATTAAATGAGGCTGTAAACCTGAAAGAGAACTAGGCAGAACTGTAGAGAACACTTGGGAATTCTTTCTTCCACAACCCCCCCATGTTTATGTCATCTAGACACTAAGTAGATTTCTTTGAGAGAAACTGTTACATTATCTGAGTAAACATGTCAGTCAAGAACAACAACCAGCAATTTACAAAAATGATGCTCGATTATTTAACTCTGAAAGAGTAAGGTTCCATGGGGAGAAATGTTTTTATTTACATGCTGTATCTAGAACAGGTTTAGGCTGACATGGAATAACCCTAACAAATATTGAGGAGTTTGTTGACTCAGCAAAACTCCCCAGGCCTAACTCTGCCTTTGTAAGTATGTTTGGCAGTTTCACAGAGGCTCATTAACACATACAACTCCTTGCTCTGCATATCTTCAAAAGAGCGAGGGATCTTCTAAAGTGAAAAGAGAGATTCCCCCTTTTTTCGGGGAATAAGGCAAATGCTTAAAGTGAGCTGGGCTCTGGCTTTATAGACTCCTGAGAACTCCTATTTATTTCACTGCGCTCAGCACATCACCTGATTAGGCTTCGAATTGTTAAATACAGCTGTGCACAAAAGGAAATGATGGAATTATACACTGCTCCCCAGTTCTTGAGGTTTTCATTACTGCAGGCTAATTTTCTCATTGTACTTCTGTAGGGTTTCTCCTAACTTAACATTCTTTTAAGGTAGCCTGTGTTGAGGGAATTATCTTGTTTTTCAAAGCAAATTTTAGCTGATTACTAAGTATTTACATACTGTAATTTGAATGTCTAATTATACAATTAGTGTAAATACATGTAATATGGTTTATTTTTCACAAAAGCTGATAAGGTACATTGCTTTTTGCATTCCAGTGTTACGAGATTTTCATTGCTTGTAATATAGAACCTAAAAATTCACATTAAAAGCTTCCGGTAAAAGCTGCTTATGAATCAGTTAACACTTTCCAAATTATTAGAAACACGCCTCATACCATAAACCATAAAAAGACATCTGTCTTACTGCTAAAAGACTAGAGCTCCCAACACTTTCCACTCCTAATTTAAGAGTTGCCTTAAGCCTCTGTATTTTTACCTTGTAGGGCTTTATGGTGAGTTTCCTTCCACCTTGAACTACCCAGCACTGCATGAAAATCCACCTATTGACTCCATTAATACATCACTGCTGGCCTAAGAGACATTTTCACGTAACTTGTATTGACATTTACGATGATACCCTTGATGAAATAAGGAAAAGAGCACTTGGGAAGATGAACAGGAAAGGTGGCCCTCAAGTTTCAGAGCTGCTTTCTTTATAAGCAGCTATAGATAATAACTTCCAAATTAGCGGATGGGAAAGATTTCTTTAGTCTCGGTTGCTGAAGCAATAAGGCACAAGCACCGAGCTGCAGAGAGCTGCCAGCCACTTCTGCTCTTCTTCAAAAATCTCTAATATGTTTCTAGACTCAAGTTTGACTAAATCCGAGGCTTCAAATATAATGACATTTCTGTAAGTTTTATAAAATTCCATGTAGCAGCAGAGAAGAATTTAAATGGGTGGCTTTGGGAGCAGACATCTGCTCTGCGGCAGGCATGCTCAGGACAGCCATCCGAAGGATACGCCATGCTGTTAGTGGGGGACTGGCGTGACGCACGGGGGGACAAACCAGATGACAGGAGTAGGTGATGGAGGGCATGGGGACCCAGGACAGCAACAGAAGAAATCCTGTTTCACTGCTTCACTGCACTCGGAGCAACCTGTTTGCAATTGATCAGGACTCTTTTCCGGAAACATTTTACCCTCCAGAGATGCAGCACCTGACAGTGATTAAACCAATTATTTATATACCAAATATACAGAACACAGATTAACACTTAATTCTTTTAAATTACTGCACAGGTTCTGAAAGACTGAGAATCAGCAGATAGGCTTCCACAATTTCTGTACAGCATGGACTTCTATTTCTGGTAGAATCAAATTTTGTGTCAGAGTGGGTTTATATTTTCCTTTTAAATATGATTTTCTCTCACCAAAGCTATTGTTGAACTCACATGTTCCAGTTTTTTAATTATTTTTTTTTTCAAACTTGACTTTATTTTAATTAACCATATGGAAATCTTATTTAAACAATGTGGAAAGATCAATTATGTAAGGAACATTTCTGAATTATATGATATAAAAAGATTTCTTTACGTGTATTTCCTTCCCTCGGTATTCACCTCACAGTGGAAAATTACTTCAGTTGTATATTGGATTTTAGAGCACCCTGGAAAATTGCATCAACATTTCATGAGGCTAAGTCTCACGTTATCAACATGAAGCTTTAACTTTAGCAGCCACAGCTGCTCCCCAAATGTCTTTTATGGAAACAGTCTTCACAGAAATTGATTTTAAAAGGGCAACTATAAGAAAAGCAAAAGTAAAAGGAGGGACCTTGACACTGGCCTCCACAGCACTAAGAGCTACGAGCCTTGTCTTGAGATGGCCATTTGGAATTGCCTATGGGTCTAAGGCACAACAGAAGCGACTCTGCAAGCACATTGTCTTTTCCTTATGTACACATCAGATTTTGCTGTCCCTGATCACACTGAGAAATATCTTATCCTGAGAATAACATAAATTTAATATGGTACTTTGAAGAGTAAGTAACCTTTTGACATCCGAAGATGTCAGATTCTGGCCTAAAGGCAGCACTGCTATACATTTATTTCCTATTCTTATTGAAAACCAGGACACCATTAAACCACAGTCAGAATAATAACTCAAACCTGTGAAATAAGTATATTTGAGAAAAATGAGGAAAAAAAAAAAAAGAAGAAGAAAAAGAATGTTTACTTTATACGCTGCTCCACATCAGAATAATTTCAAAAATACATTTGTTAAAATTTTGGGCCCAGCAACAAAACACAGCCAAGTTATTAGAGATGCTTAACATACACTTAATTTTCAGTTCATCTTTAGTCCCCCCTCACCTCAGTGAGACTTAAGGATGTGTTTAAATTTTCAATTTAATCAAGGCCTCAGTTATAAGGATAATAACACACAGCATATATTTTTCTACCACAAGATGCAACTCACAAACTTACAAATGTGGGGAATATTGTGTTTGGCAGCATTCCCTAAGGGAGTCTGGATCTATAAACACATGGATGTAATGCGTTTGTTAATGCAATTCTTCTTCCATTCTCTGACAGTTATAATATAAATAACATTTTCTCCTTAGGAAGCAATCCAAATACAATCAAACCAGTATATTAATATCTGTTAAGGTAATCTTCAACTTTGTAACTGCTTTACAACTCCATTTTGTGAGAGACTGTAAGAAACGGCACACAGACAGGAGGCAGCAGCCCTACATCACACATCCACAGACCACACACACCACTAGGACAGGTCCATTATACCTTGTGTTCCTTTGCCATGGAAGAGAGAGGTGTCTCTGTGCCAGCCTATGATGGATGCTTGGGCATTATTCTTTGGCTTTAACCTCTTCTTTATCCTTTTCAGTTTACCCTCAAACAGCCTTTGTGTGAGCCCTTTGCAAGCTACGACTCTCACACCTGAAAGCCCGGACGGATGGGAAGATGGGATGTTGCTCCCTGTTCGTACTCAGAGCCATTCCACAGGAGAATGTATGTCTGAGAACGTGGAAGGGGACACCATGTCCAGCTCAGCTACAGAAATCACACCTGCTTCCATGATCTGCCCCTTAAAAGCACTTCAGTCCCACCAAAAACTGAAGTCAGGTCATCAGGTCTAGTTAAGTTAGACCAGAAAGATCTTTTGCATATGAGCCAGAAGGAATCAGTCTGTATCAAAATGAAATAACTCACAAATAAATAGTCATATCAGCCACTAATTTATATGTGCTGGACTAATGAGCAGACATTCAAAAGAGCATGACAGAAAAGCCAGAAATCAGCCTGGGTTCAGAGGAACACAAGGAATCCTTAAGATGGCTTTTTTCAAGAACTTGCCATTTATTCAGGAAATACACAGAAGCACAGAATCAACAGATTGGAAAACTCAGCAAAAGATCCAGAAGTTGGAAAAAATGTGGGTTGTGAATATTTTGTTCAAATTAATATTCTGGCAGCTACATTTTGAACAAGCTGTAATTTGTATAAGGCACCTTCTGTTAAATTTGTGGCACAGAATTACAAGGACCAATCCAACTTGAATCAAACCATGGATTTGCATCAGTACATCCATTTACCCTTACTCACCCAGGACTCAACTACTGACAATGAGATATTTAAAATAAGAGAAATGCAGATAAACACTTGAAAATAATTGTCCTTCAAAAATAAAAAATGCATCTTATCTTTCCAAAGAAACTAAAGGATCCTGCATAAGCCTTTGACCAACACTCACGCTCTGACAGCCTTTGTTCTGTATATTAATTTTGTGCACCACATAAATTCATAGCTAGCAATGGTTTTAGGAACAGAATTAAGAAAAGGGCTAATCTATCAGCTACGTTGTCAACACTGTATTTAGAGAGATGTAGGCAGAAGTATTAATCTGTCAAAATCAAAGCTATGGACTGCTCACTTCTGCAGAGTGGCTGAATCAAATCTTTTTCTGCCATGCATTTTGTTTTTGAGTGCTTACTGAAAAAGTAAATCACTTTACAAGGGGTATGTAGCACAACAGTGACAAAATAAGCTGGTAGAGAAATACAGTTGACAAATTATAACTAAAAAAAATGACTGACTGACTGTTCTTGGTAGGATAATATGGAAACTAATGGAAAAATAGAACAAGCAGCATGAATTTTTAAAACAAAACAACAAAAAAACCCCAACAAAATTATTTTACCTTTATTGCAACACCCATGCATGCTACAAACATTGTTTCAGCTCTGATCCAATATTTTACCTGACTTTTTTGCTCCTTATGGTATTAGTAGCGACATCAGCCACTCAGCCACGCTGGTTATGTTCGATACAAACATCAGTATCTAGGAATCTAAACATGGAATTTTCCTTTCCCATCAGTGAACTCATGTTATTTTTCAGAGATATCCTCAACTGTTCTATGGCACAAATACTATTTTCTGAACATCACAAACCAAAATGTTTTTTACAATTGCTGATTGAGAGAATAACATTTTAATGTCAGCCAAGCTTTAGAGGCCACTCAGCATTATGTGGATTGTAGACACTCTTCAGAATGACAGCACTGATTTCTGCAGGCCACCGTGCCATTTTATGGGTTCACCATGTGCACAGTTTCCCCACAGTCATGTTTTATGCATTTCAACAAGGCCATACCTTGGCAATTGGATGACACATAGTGGGCGTACGCCTGATCTGTAATTCAAACAGGCAAAGCACATTTCAGCTTTGATGGGAAGTGTGCTGTAGATCTGATTTTTGCTTCTTTTTGTGCAAGACTTTGATACCAGGACCAAATTATCACAATCCGAACAGCTTTCATATTTTAATGATTAAAAAAATATGGTTATCATAATGAAATTAGAGAGAAAAAATTCAAGTCACTGCAGAGAGTGAATTTGGAAAACTGTAAAGACAATGCTGAAAATTATACCAAAAAGATGTAACTTTATGTGAACTTCTGAAGAAACCGGCATCATCCAGGATTGGGAAAAACACTATTCATCCTCCTCTATTGCTTATTAGAAATGGAATAATTATCCAAGTAGTTGTAATGATCCAGTCCAGGAATAATACAGGTTGAAAAAGACCAAACTAGCCCATCATCTTCAGAGTTAGTTCCAAGGTGAGCTGGATATAGTGATCTGTTTCTGAAATGAGATAGCCCAGCCAGCCAAAGCATAATATAAAGTACTGCAGAGGGCATTGATTTTATGAAATCAACTCACAACGCCCAGAAGCACTTCCACCTAACAGATGTCACAAAAAGGCCTACACAACGCCCAAAATAAATGCATATAATAAAGCTGCATTCATCAATATAATACAGTACCATCAAAGCCCTTGTATTGAAGTCTACAAACAACTTCCTCAAAACATATCAAGCTTGTACACAGCCTCTGTGTTTGCAGTATGTTGTTTCAGTGCATGATTTAAACAAAATTCTTGCCTTTGATAAGCCCCAGAAGGACGTGGGTTACTCTCTTGGCAACATTCCTTCAGGATGGAAGCACAACTTTACAAATATCCACACCCCTGGTAAAAGCAAAAGAACACCCCTAGCCAGGAAGTTTACAACTTCACTCTGTGGACTACAACATGGCTCTGCACACAGTATCTTTCAGGTTCTACAGCATCAGGAAAAAAATATCTGGATTGCATCTGAGAGATGCAACAAAAGTCTCAAGAGGCAAAGAACTGCTCAAAATGTGGGGAGAAAAAAAACAAACAAACAAAAAAAAATGAGGGTATGTGAAGACTGGAACCATGAGGTGTATGTGGGTTAAATACCAGGACAAACAGGAGAAGCTTGGGACAAGCTTGGTAGGGTTGCAACAGACATAACAGCCAAATCTCTCTACCTTCCTATGGGTATCTAAGCAAAAAAAGCTTGCTGAAGCACCTTCAGTTTCTTCTTACTCTCTTCTTCAGGCTGAGTATATACATACAGCAAAGCTCTTACAGCTGCAGATTGATATATAAATGCTTCTTGTAACAATGCTGTCCAAAGAGGAATATACAAAGAGCAGGCTTTCAAACAACCACAACAGCTGCATTGCCACCCCATATTCAGACGCTGCAGAACTCAGCATCCAGGCTCTGCTGATGGTTGGCAAGATTAAGCAATTGTCAGTTATGAACCCCCAGAGTTTAGTTAAACAGGAAAGGCTCAAACCAGTTTGTTAATGGAGAAAAAAAATGCTTACGTAAGGGTGTGACCAGAGCATCTGATAAGCCGCCTGACTAACTGAGCAGCCCCCAAATCACCAAAGAGCAATTGCTCTTCAGACACCACAACTGGCCACTCCAACCCCTCCTTACTGAGGAAAATCAGTGGGAGAAGAGGAGCTGATCTTAAGACAGGATGTACGAAACCTCTGACCTCCCAATAGAGCTGGCCCTCTTTCCCTCTTTTCACCTTCACTATCACTAAAATGATTGTAAAAAACTTTAAGTAGGGAAAAGGAGCCAAGATCCATTTGATTTTAATTAATTTTATCTAAAAAAGACTTGTCAGACTCACTGAATCTGTGTTACAGTAAAACAAGATGTTCCATTTTCCAGAGCATGTGATTTCTTTCTAATACACATGAAACCTTCTTCTATCTCATCAATGAGCATAAAGCGAAAACCACTTATGTAGGATATTTTGTGAAGGATATGGAGTTTGCATAAATGACTTTGGAAAAAATTGCTTTACATTGTTCTGTTTGACATATAATTCTTCTTCCTCTTCATGCGTAAATTGTAAAAGTATTTCTAAACAAAGTCTTATCATGAACTCATCAGTATGCACATTCTGTGCTCACATTTAGGATCTATTTATAAAATCAATTCTGTTCTAGGCTCTGACAAACAAAACTGAAATGCAGCTGTGTGACATGTTGATAATTTTCATTAGTTCTAAAAAGCCTCAATAGAAATTACAATCTTACTTGTTATAACCAAATAACTCCGGAGAACCCACAGGAAAGGTGACTTTTCTATATTATCTGACTTGTTAATGGAAAGAAAGAAGGGGGAGGAAAAAAAATAGGTAAAAATTGAAAGGAAAAAGTCAGATGAAAACTTAAAAAACACAGATGTACATGCTTGAAGCCATGCTGACTGGAGAAAGTCTTCAGTATCACTGTCAGAGACGAATGTATATTGAATTACCCTTGCATTCTTTGCACATCCTTTATTACACTGGAGGAGCATTTGCTCAAATTTTAAATGAGTTTGTTATTTTAAAATCCAAAAACCTCATGGTATTTAATATAAACAGCCAAAATTCAGCAACTACACCTTTGAACAAACAAACATAAGCATATTTTGATTAAAAAAAAAAAAAAGTAGAATTTAGCATTATTCCCTTTGTGAATTAGGTCATGGTAAAGAAAACCACAAACACTTTAAAACAGTAGACAGAAGGGTTCATTCCATCATTACGTTGACTTAACATAGAAGTCCATAAAGCAATTGAGTAAAATAAATGCTTACTTTTCCTTTTCCCATGTTTGATAAAGAGGGCCATATAAGGCTGTTCTATTTTTTCCTGACAAGTATTTGGGGGGCTTAATTTTGTCTCATTATAGTACAATGCTTTTTAAATTCTTCTGGAGAAGAATTTAATTCTTTTTCTAATTTAATTCTTTTTTTGTTTGTTTGCTTTTTGTTTTGGGATATCTGTTGATGACAAAGAGATTATTCTGAAGAATTCTTTAGGCATGAGAATTGTAGGAGAGTTGCCGGGGGGTGGAAGGGAAACCAAACCAAACAGAAAAAGAAATGGCCTAGTTAAACATTCCTTCCAACTTAAATTATTAAATTTCTCGTCTCTGAGATTTTTCTTGGGTTTTATTTCATTATTTCTCCCGGCTACACATGAGTCCCAGAGCAGGCAAACATCAAGTCTCTACACGTGAAACAGAAGCAGGAAAAGCAGAAGGCAATGCTTATCTGCTCAGAAGAGCCAGGTTTGTCAGCCCAGGCCCGATGCCAAACCAGGCAGGTACCACACTGGCCCTGCCATGCACCGCCCCTGCGAGAGGACATGGGAACTGAGCTGCACACGTACACCCTTCTCCATTCACCTGTGACCAAGTTACTGTAAATTCATCCTTCAACCGAGAAACTAAATTTCACATGGAGAACAGTTCAAGATTTGCCATTGTTGTCGTCCTTGTCTTCTGGCTAGTGGAGCAATCCCCACTGAGCCCCTTCCCAAGTGCCTGACTCCCCAGGCGCTGACCAGGGAACTTCCTCACACTCCTCGTGGCTACGAATTCTTTAATAGTTGTGAACAGAAGAATCAGCAGCTCTACTCCCAGCTACCAAACTTCCCTAACTCCCATCTAGGCTTCCACTGCGAAGTTTGCTGTGCAGCCTGAAAACGGTTCCAGAGCACAGACCAAGCTGCTCATTTTTAAGAGCAGACTCAAAAAAATAGGAAAAAAAAACCAAACCCAGAATAAAACTGTTGCAGACAAACATCTGAGTACTGTATTTAATGACACAGAAAAAGAAATCAAAAGCATTTATTTGACTGAGAAGACAAAGTTTCCCCTTCTTTTCCTACCAAATGATGTAGGTAGTAGCCTTCCAAATATCCACGGAGCAGATGTTTTTAAAGACAGCTCTAAAGAAGCAGACAAGCAATGACAGTGATATTCACAAGTCCCAGACTACATTTGTTTCAAAGGAAGTTGTTATATAAGCACTTCTGAGAAGCCTCTAACCAATTCTTTATACACCCTAGGTATTTTTAATACAAATCACTTTTGAAAATGAAACATAGGTTCCTGAAAAAGGAGTATTTTTCCATTTTCTTAATTTTCAGAATATGGCAATATAAAAGAAGTTGCTTAGCTTTTCCCGTGTTCATCTGTTTAAAATGCTACTTAAATTTGTATGGTTTTGTGCAAATTGCTATTTCTTAAATTCCGTAACAGGGAGAATGAGGACTGGTTTCTTTTTAATTCTAGTATAGTATTTTTGTGGATGTTTTTCTCAGTCCAGGGTATGTAATCAGGGACACTGCAGATGTTTCCTTTGTTTTCTGTTGCACACTTTTTTTAAAAAAATATATATTTGGGGCAGGTTGGGTGTTTGTTTTTTTTTTTTCTAAGTAAATGCCATGATGTCAGATTTTAAACCCCATGTCCTGCAGAATATTTAGAGAGAAGGAGGATTTCTTCAACCCAGATGCAAACGCTTTAGGAAAGAACAGCAATAATGAAACAGATGACTGCTCCAATCTTCCTGCAGGACAAGTGACATAAGCCAGCAAGAGCCACTTGTGATCTGAAAAAGCAAAATCTGAGTAAAGAGTGCTCTATCGTACACAGTATCGCTTTACTGTGCATATATGGCACATAGAGGAAAACAGAGCATTTTCCTCAGTTTCACTGAAAAAATCATGTGTTCAGCAGTCTGAAAATCAGAATAACACTGAATGAATGCTTTGAACATAATCATTGGGTATAAAAACGCTATACGGACTAGCAAAATAGGCATTTGTGAAAAAACAATCCCAACACTGCACTTCTGTAATTTCTCTTTGTGCAACAGTATGACAACAAGCATCTCAGAAGGAACTCTATTACATGTAAAATCAAGTAATACACTGGTAAAGTTTGCTGAAGCTTTTTTTTTTCCATTTTACAGTAGTCCTACAACACTTCAGATCCTCCTCTCCACATTTAGACACCGGTACAGTTTCCATAATTAATAAATCTGTCTTTTTAAAAAGCTTTGTCACCTATTTGAGCACACATAATGCAATACAGTATGCATTCAGAGTAAGAGAGTTGTGGTTTTTTAACATTTTAAACAAAAGTACTTATAGGTCAATATATTATGTCTGTTAATGCTTTATACACTCTGGTAATGCTACCAATTACTAATGAGAGGGCCCAAGGGGCAGACTGGGATCCCATCGTGCGTGGACCGAGCCAGAGACTGACTCTGTCCATGTGCTTCCCGAGACAAAGGAGGCATTTCCAGAAAATTAAATTGAATGCTGAGAAGATGATCAACAGAGTGAAATTAATGATATGCTGTTTGAACTTGTTGAAACAGAATTGTAAGGATTATGAAAAAGCATTCATGGTTAAGCTATTCAAAATTCATTACCGTGAAGGGGTGGGAAGTGGTGCACACTACATGTATTCTTTCCATGGATGGGGTGGGGACTGTAAATGAGGGGGCTGGCAAAGCAGGGCAGCTGACATATAACTGTGTGTTTACACACCCAAAAGTTACAAGTCTACTTAGCTGACTCAAAGCTGTCTTATATTTAAAACAGGAGCAAAAAAAACACTCTGCCATTAAAGAAGTCATGGAGTTACGCGATGATTTTTTTTCCATACAAACCTCCTGTTTGTCATTACATGGTAACAGTTTGGCACACGCAGTTTGCACTTAGGACACTTTGTCTCAACAAGAGCTGAGAAAGAAATACAGGACTTTCAAAACCACACAGCTACAACTGGCAAAGCCCAAGTCTAAAAGGCAGTATCAAAAACCTTGGTAAGTTCCTTAGGCTTACAGGAAACCAATACTAGAAATGCAGCAAGAGAAGTCTTACATGTTATTGATATATCCATGCACCATGAAACACTGATTTTGGCATTTGGAAGGAGTTTGATGGGGCTGGTTATGGACAGAAAGAGTTGAAATGCCATTTGCCTGAATTAATCTCCATGGGCCAGGACATTGAGATTATCAGCAATGGGGAACAGACTCAAACCCCTCAGTAATATATTCACTGAAATACATGGCCTTCTCTTCACTCCAAAATTCAGGCTAACTTAAAGTCTGTTATTAACAGATTACTGTAGGTTAAAAAAATGGCAAGGTTCTCTTAATTATAAAGAGGTTACTAATTTTTTTCTAGCCAGTTCTTGGTATAGATTCCTGTTCTATGATCACACTTGTCATGTTGACAATGGCAAAAAAGGCAGATATGACAGAAATTCAAAGAAAGATAGGGCTTCTGAAATGGCAAGAACAGAAAATTAAGAAGGAAAAAAAAAAGGAAAAAGAAAAAAGGAAAAGAGAGAAAAGGAGCAGGAGAGACTCTGGTATGATAACATTACAAAAGCTTGTTTTAACATTGGATGCCCTCAACAAATTCACAGTCCTCTCAGAGGTTTGTCATTTAAACCCATCATATATACAACGGCCAGAAAGCTCACAGGAAAACAAATTATCATACAAGCAGCAAAGTATGTGTTTATCCCTGTTACTGAAAGACAGAGGGACTAGTCATTAGGGGAGATAGTTGGGGTAAAAGAAATAGAAACACATGCAGATAGCCTGTGCAGGTAAGGCTCCTGAACAATGAGATTCAGTAACATGGGTACGACAGAGGCAAATACAGGGTGTAGTATAAAGTAAAAATAAAGAAAGCACCCCAAACTACTTTTCAACATGCTTGAAGAGCACTGTTTCTATTGGCATGTTTTTTTAAGTTGAAGAAACTTAAATGGATTTCTTCCCAAATATTATTCAATTACAAACTCCAAAGACATTTGCTTACATTTTAAGAAATCAGGGTATTTCAATACTATCAGTATGAGAAGACAGCAAGCAGGAATAACAAAGGGTAAAAAATGTACCACCTGGAATACAGACTAGATATAAAAGGAGTTATAAGGAGCCCTGATAGGTATATAAAGCTGGGGAAATTATGATCCTGGAAACAGCATGTACTCTCAGAAAAGACACCATACCTTCCCATTTCTTCACCTTGTCATATGCCAACACCATCTAAAAGAGCAAAGTAAAAGCTTTGACGAGAGGACAAGTGGGTTCCTACGCATGGGCGCTCCCCCGCAGGGCTTCAGCAAGGCCATGGGGTGCAGTGGCAGGGCCACCCCAACCCTGGCAGCACACACGGTATGAAGGCTGCAGAGACCCCAGCTTGCAGATGCCACAGTAACTCGAGAACTTACCTCAAACCCCTACTTTGCCTGCATTTACACAGAGAACTTGGAACCACGTTAATCAGCTTGAGTTTAAATGCTGTTTACATCCACAGCAGATTTCTCTGAAGAGGAGCTCTCCTAATTACGCAGGTCCCGTTCTCAGCCACTTGCACAATCAAGTCCTTATGACGCAATCTCGATTTAATGGTAATCAGCGTACTGTGTAGCTAGGTACAGATCCCTCAAGCATCTTGGGGCTCACATTACATCAGCAGGTTTGAAATTCAAATGAAGTATGATACTCTGAAGCATCCAAAACACAAAGTTACCGCGTTTGAAGAGGCAGCTAAACATTTGCTGAGATGCCTTCCTGAAATGGTAGTACTGTTAGAGAATAACTCTAAAATCTTTTTCTTCAATATTAAATAAAAAAAACCCCAATTCAATATTAAAAAAAAAAAAAAAGTATTGGAATTTGGACTACATTCCCAAACTCAGACAGACTAAGAATCATAGACGGAGAAAAAAGCCCTTATGCTTATTCATCTTTAGGAGATGTCAATACATTGACAGGGATATGAATAAACATAAAACTCACCATCCGGTATCAGTTTTAGAATACAGAATATTGCTGATGGATTAATTATATTTTTCCTAGCTATTCAGATAATTAGACATACTAAGTTCAGAGCTATTTTTGCAATGATAATGGACTTGTTTTGTTGTGGTCTATTTAACAAACTGTTGGACATTTTTTCTAAAGCTTGTTTACATTCCTGTACATTCCAGCTTTATTGATATTCTGTCCTTTGGATTAGCGTGTCATGCCAGCAACACTATTGAAATAGCTCAAGACAAAAGAAACCTTGTTTTTCAGAGCTTTTACAATAAATCAGACTACAGTAACTCTTTAGAGCCTTTCGAAATTGACCTATGACACACTACACTAAATAACCTTTTTTTTTATCTTTATAAACACGCACATGTGTGCATGAGAGAACTCGAGACATAATGGCTTCCATTCACCAAACTGTTTCAGAGCTTGCATTAGTTAAAAATGTTCAAAACTATACGTAACCTTAAATCATACATAGAGCACTCACCAAAGACACAAAGAAATAGAACAAAATTTAGGTATTTTCAGTCTCAGAGTTTGTAATACATTTAAATTTAGACACACATGAGCCTAATCTTACTTTGCAAATTCTTACCTTTTCACTGAGTCAGTTTTTTAAGACACAGTGTATATGGTAGTGATGTCCCGCTGGTCTCAACAGTCTACTATGACATCCGTCACATCAGGCTTTGCATTTACGCTACCAAAGAAGGAGCGCGTGAGGTGCCAGACATCCTCAGCTTCCAGCACAGCCCGAGACAACATTCTGCACCTCATGCAGTCACATACTCATCTAGCAATAGCCTGTCACCAGCAGTGGCTATTCTGAAATACGGAAAGCTTTAAAGAGAAGCATTTATATAGCTTCACAATTTCTTCAGCTCATTCAAAATCTGATTAAGTGATTGAAAGAAATACCTACTCTAGCTGCTATGGAAATCTCATGCATAAAAAATATGTATATGCATGCATACGCTTGTTTAAGATAGACACATATATATTTGTAGTCATTCACCATGTCTGCCTGCAATGGAAATAAACAAAAATCACGCAGCAGTTTTGAAAGACTACAAACACTTAACGCTAGTACTCTCAAAAGGCAAAAGTTTCTGTTAGATAAAATATATTGAAAAACATGGCTTTGTTGTTAATGTGTTAAAAATTAATAGAACCAAAATATGAAAGAATTGTAGAATTATATAAATTAAACACTGCTTCTTTCCTTCTGGGTACCATTACTTACAATGTACAAAAGTATGCAAAATAACATTCAAACAGAATCTGCATTTTACCCTAGGGTTCATTAAATAGTCAAGATGAGTTATAGAAATCAAAGTTAATTTAGGATGAAAATAAAGGATTTAAAAATAAGATTTTTCATATTGTCCTTCAAAATTTAACCCAGCGACTTCAAAAGAACAGTATCTCTGTTTCGGTGTGGGTCCTCCACTTTTCATTCATATCACACATCCCACCAGTCCTGCAAGTCCTGTTTTCTTGCTTGGCTAAAAAAAACCAACAACAACAAAAAAGCAAAAAGAAAAAAAAAAAAAGGACTCAACTATATTCTCAACCAAATACATGATTGGATTATACTTAAGAGCTCTGAACACTAACTTCATATTTCCAAAGTTACAACTGTGTGGGTTGGGAAGGATTACACAGTACTGAATCACCTTCTGTAAGCAAAATTTTAGGTGAATTTCCATTGTGTATTCTATTTTATAATCCCAAGATATAAAATTGCACCTATACCTCATCTTTTTGAAGTTGTTTGTGGTATGTTGGGTTTTGTTTGTTTGTTTTTATTAATCCCTCATGCAAATTAGAAATGAAGATTGATTTATTTATAACATTCATCCAAATCAGCTTTGCTGGTTTATTCTTGTAGCTTACAGTTTAGCTTGAGATTCATTTTCTCCGGGGATTCATGTTCTCCGTCCGTAACAGCTTTGCTTCTTTAAGCACTGTCTATGTACAAGACCGGGACTGCAGGAGTTCATTTCTGTGTTCCTTATTGAAAAATGTTATTCTGTAGGTGGCAATTAAACTACGTACAGTGTGAAACGATATTCATCTCCTTAAGGGGGAAGCCTCACTTCTGTCCTTGCATTACCCTTGAGTCTCCAAGAAAAAAATTGAGCTGATGCATATGAGGACTGACATGCTGAGCATGAGATTGCAGTGTGGTTTTGGTCAATTTAAGCGAGGATTCCACAGGACAACCCTGCCCTGACTTTTTGTGTCTTTCCCTTTGGCTAGTGTCGTGCTTTTACGAACACATAGTGATCTCGTTCATCCTCCCCATCACCCAGCCTCTCTGCCCAGTAATTTTTTGCTTATACCCATGCCCTAAATTCTCTCCACACCCAGTCACTAAATTGTCACTATATAGAAAAAGTAAAAACAGAGCTTAAAGGCGGAAAAGAGGAAGGCAGGCCCATTCCAGGCCTGGTTACCCTACGAGTCACTTGGCTTTATCTAAACTAGTGTGCCCTGGTATTGAGACAATATCTGAGTTGATCTTCACCTGCTCCCAAAGAAGCCATGCCTTAAGGCTCTCACTTCTGGAACATGGCATGGGGCACTTCTTGAAGCAGAGTGGCAAAGAACACCAGGGCAGTTTCAAAGCCATGGTGTGTCAATCCCCCAGCACAGAAAAAGAAGCGTGAGATAGCTAATGGTACTAGAGCTAAGCTAGTGTAACACTGATGTGTGTTCAGAAAGTGTGCCATGTCATGGAGCAGTGATATATCCTGTTCAAAAAACTTGTGTAACCAGCATTTCTTTTTAGTAGTGTTAACTCATTTTGGTTTGTCTGTTTTTATGTGAAACCAATTCCTTCAGTGCCAGGCAATAAGACATGGCTTTAAGACTGTCAACAATTATTTACACCAACTTTTTCTATCTAGACATAGACTTAACTGCACAGAACCATTTAAATCAGTAAACATTTCCTGTGTCTTTTCTCTCTCCTCCTTAAAGGAATTAAACCACTGCTGACACAGGAAGAAATTAATTGCTCGACTGCAGCTAATACTTCATAACCTCTTCAAAGTCTTCTGGTGATTGAGATACAGTGTCTAGAGTAAAGAAGCACTTACTACCCCATAAACAAGCCACAAAAAATTCCTTATTATTTATTAGAATAGAATTCTTCATCAGCTTCAGCATCTGGGTTTCTCACCTCAAATGTCTTGTTAAAACTCAAAAATAATTCATATCACAAAATAGTCTTAAGGGATAGCAAGAACATATACACTTTTGCTCAAGGTTGCTCAAAAGCCATTAATGTTAGAAAATAAAGTAATCTTTGTGCTCCAGGTCCCAGTATCCCTAAAGAAAATGCATTAAAAGAAAAAAAAAAGTTTATTATCCCGATCTACAACTTGTGGGGTGATAATTTCCTTCATCGTATTCTGAATATTCCGCCTCCCTAGAACAATGAACTTCAGAAAATAATATGACAGGAAAAATCTCTCTTGCTTTCAAGATTATAATTTCAGAAGTGATTAATTGAATTTAGTGTAAAATGAGAAAGAATTGGGATAAAAGATGAAAATGGTTGTTCTGTTTGCTTTGTATTGATTCTGCTTCAATCTCTGTGTAAAAACTACATGTTTTTAGGTGTGGGGCATGGCATGTAAGTGGAATAAATGGGATATCAAAATGATATAACAGTACTTAAAAGTCTATTGTTCTTTGTTACATAGACTGTTGCATACATACCTATGAGAAGCTGCTCTGTTCTGCACATCTAAGTCCAGGGAAAGCAAAGAAAATACTGCTGCTGTTACCCTTCCCCTCTCGCCGCCCCTTTTTGGAAGTTGTTTTAATGAGGCAAATTATTTATAAATCTCACAAAATCAATTTGAGGTTAGTCTAAACATCTAAAAGAGGAGAAACTCGATTAACTAAAGTCTTCTTTGTTCTTGAATTCAAGCAACAAGCTACATCACTCGGACTGATTTTCTCTCCAATTCTTCCCAATGGTCACTGGAAACTTGAGGGGTTTTTCCCCATTCCAAGAAGAAAAGATAACTAAATAAAAATTCAGATGCTCATGACTCAATATCAAAATGAAGCATTGACCTGTGCATCAATGCTGGGCTGAAGTTCTTAAGAAGAGAGAGGCTAATAGACTACACAATTACTCCACTGAGCCAACGCGCTGTTTCCGTAAATGGGTTATTAAAAGCTTCAGGAATGTTTCTTCGGTTTGTCACATTACATTTAAGCAAACCGTGTTTCTTCATTTTTCCTCCCTTCCTACCTACTCCAACTAATACCGATTTGATTTATGAAATGCTCAAATATCAAAAAAAAACACAAACAAAAAACAAACAGACATCCTACTTGCTTATAATACATACCATGAAAATACAGGGACAGAAAACACAAGCCAGAGAGTTATTTTAAGGCAGACAAACCATGGGTATCCTAGGAAAGCAGCAGGGTAACAGTGACACCACAGAACACAAGGACATGCTGTATCCTGAAACAAAAGCCTCAATCAGCCAAGAGACAAATTCAGGCTCCTGGTCATTGCAGAGTTTACAGTTTAGCATGATGCCATCCCTGCTGCAGCTGCGCCTACACAACAGGATCAACCTAAGGCCATCACTAAGAATCCTGTAACTGGCTTACCATTTAGTAAAACTAAGGACATTCCAAACCTCAAGTATGGCTTTGTACATTTAAACTTTTCTGTGTTCACTGTCAAATACTTTGGAGGGCTGGGCTCACATTTATATTTAAAAGATACGTACAGAAGTGCTTTGCTACATGGCATGTTCACAAAAAAATCCAAGGAACAATGGAAACCAGTGAGCCCTTGGCTGCCGTCATCTTTTTGCAGTATCAAACTCACCTGGGAAAGGCAGTAATTTCTCAGGAAAAGCATTTAAGATACTTAAAAGCAATTTACATTTTTTCATTTTATGGAACGACGTTTTATGGCAGTTTTTTGTCTTGCACACTTAAGACTGAATTTCATCACTATCAGTGTTCATCCAGTAAAATCTTTCTGTTCAACTTTAAACACATCTGTAGGTTCACATCAACACGTCTTTCGTCAGGTAAGAACTTGTTTAAAAGTTTTTTTTGCAGTTAAAAGACAGAGCTCAGCACCCTGCTAGACAGGCCCATTTAATGAAGCTGGGATAAACTGGAATTTCAATAAGAAATTATTGAAAGTAATCAGGGAACAGAAAAATAGTTCTGTAAAATATATTACTATTTTCTTGCAGGTTGTAGGATTTAGCTGGACCAGTTCCTAGTTCTGAAAAATAGTTTTCACAATTCCTTTTATTGCTGCTTAAACCACTATCAAAATTGCTTAAAAGTAACAGACATTACGTTATGGTAAAAAAATGCATTTCTTGACAAATATTTTACAGAACAGATTCAAGACATGACTGATGGAATTCTACTAAAATGTATGAGAAATGTCAAAAAAACCTCATCCTACTCACAAGCAACATTTCCACCACAAACAGTGCTTTTGAGAAAAGATAAAACATCTTTATTCATAATGAACACAGCTGAGTTCTACAAATAGACCCCATAACAAAATCTAATGTAAGGAAGCAATGTTTAGCATGACTTGCTGGATTTGGACTAGAAGAACTGTGGGCTTGATCATGTGTAGGCACTGACTGCTATGGTTCAGCTTATTGAACACAACAGAACTAGTTTCACAGAATCACAGAATTGTAGGGGTTAGAAGGGATGTCTGGAGATTATCTAGTCCAACCCTCCTGGCAAAGTAGGGTCATCCAGAGCAGGCTGCACAGGATCATGCCCAGGCGGGTTTTGAGTATCTCCAGAGAAGGAGACTCCACACCCTCTCTGGGCAGCCTGGCGCAGCACTGACTCCTGGGGAACACCATGAGCTCCAGGCCTCCAACTAGACTGGTCAGCCCGAGGATTCTGCAGTACATACACAGTCTTCCACTTACATCTTCATCGCGTTCTGTTCTTCATGGTGCTATACAAAGCATTTTTTCCTACATCCCTCTGGAATTATAGAGATAAGAAGCACAGAGAGAAGCTGTTTGTTCAGTTACTTCTCACTTGGCCTATCCAGCATTGCTATCTTCTTACCCAGCAGTGGAGTTCACTTGGGCAAGGCAGGAGGGGCAAGGCAGGAGGGCAAGGCAGGAGGGAACCCTCTGTGCTACCAGGGAAGAGAACAGCAAGCACGGGCACCCCAGTAAGGCGGAGGAGGTGCTCATTGCAAGTCACAGGACTTTGTGACTTCTTTTACTTCCATCAAAGTAGGCTTCACAGCTAGATAAAGCACTGCCTAGCTACATGCTAAGAAATTTTGAGTAATTCCTCCTTCATACTGTGTTTTGAGAGCAGTTGACCGACCAGCATTATTTACCTCAGCCATTTGTGACACTGGCAGAAACCGAAGCTGGAGGAAGATGAAGATACAAGTGAGCCAAGGAGGAGGAAAATTCCTGCAACATTTATAGCGGTAACTACCACTGCTCTCTACTCTCCCAAGAGTAGAATACAGCTAAGTATTTACTTGGCTTATTTAAAACAGCTTTTCATTGTAATGGTACTTCTAGAGACAAGACTAGCAAATATTACTAAAAATGCACACCAATATCTATGGAATAGCTACTGGTGTGCAATAACTCTATTTGTGAAATCCAACCCTACCTAAAAATCTAACCCTATCTGTGAAATCCAGTGCTAAACATGCATTTTTAAGGATGACATTTTCTTCCTATTCCAACGAGCACTTATAAACAAGGGACCTGGCCTAGAATTCAAATACCCATGGATAAGACAGTAGCCTTTTCAGGCATGTTCCATCTGACAGGAGATACCAAGCACATGTAACAGGGATGATGATAGACATAGGACTCTGTCCTACAGTAGCCCCTTAAATAAGGCAGGAAAAAATAATACTAAGTATTACACACAATAATGCACTGAATTACTTGTTGATGACATAAACATAAGAGAAAGGATGAAAAACTCAGTAATGTTCATGATGAACAACCACAAATACTACTGAGTAACAGTGTTACTCTCGAGAGGTCACATTCCTGGTGGGAAGGTGGGGCTCTGCTCCTATATTAACATGAATTTGGGTGTCCATTAGGATTTAATACTTTTAAAAATCTTCCCACAAAGTAGGGAATAGCCTGTCTATGCTAGTGTATATTCAGACTTGTTAGGAACTCTAGGCCAGTACTTGATGAAAGGAAACACCCCACAAACCCTCATGAGTTACTCTTTTGCATTACAACTCTCCGAGTTTTATAATTCTCATTTTCATTATCTACAAGAGATTGAATACTTTCTATTGATTAAATCCAGTACGTCATTTGCAAACAACTTCCTTCAACACATGGCCCTGAGCACACAGCCTCCCTCAGCTCTGTTGTGCTCTGGGTCAGAAACTGGGGGTGACAGAGGAACCCCAGGACCGTGCCCTGTGCAGGATCCCGAGAAGGACTGAAAGTTACTCAGCCCACACCGCTACGTCTGGTACACAACTACTGCAGCTGCGAGGGACCATTCTGGCATCAGAGATTATTAAATACTCTAGTACCTTAATTACTCTTCTTCTATTTGAAGAATGTTTTCTGCTCTGGGGCTTGCAGAGAAGCTTTATGAAGCAAAAAACCCTTCAATCGCTCAACATCCAAAGGACCTTTTTTTGTGTCAGTGAGGCAGCACATTGTACCCAGAGAGCAATGAAAAATTGGGCTCTATGTGTGTTCTTACAATGCACACATATGAAAAAAGATAACCTCTCTTCAGTCAAAGTGTCATCACGTAGGCAGCTTAAGTCGTGTTACTATTCAAGTATTTAAAAAGTCAAATGCATTCATCCGTATTTTTTAAACTTCAAAGTCATTCTGATAAATCTTATTCTGTAAGAAGAGCTGCCTTCTTCCTACTAAGCAAAAGAACATTTACAGAAAGATTTAAATATTGGAATCTTTATTTACTAAAAGTTCAGTCCTAAAGATTCTACTCTGGCACACCATCTTTGAAGTTAATATGGAGTTTTACCTGAACAAGGACAAATCTTTACTGTTGACTTTTAGCTTCTTAATTGCTTCTAGAGCACACAGGCAGCTTTCTCCTTGCTTTTCATGACACCTCTCCAACAGATAGCTCCTACTGAAACTTCCCATGAGTGTTCTAAACAGCCACCATCTGCTAAGAAGTAGAGAGAAAAGCCAGTTTCTCTCTTGAAGTTGCTATCGCAGCACATGACAAACAACCCAGACAGAAAAGAACAGCAGAATTTCTTTCAAACTTTTCTTTTGGTATAAAAAACAAGAAGTAAAAACAGTATTCAGTCTTTACTAGCTTTATAATTCCTTTTAGAAAAAGGTAGAACTGAGACCTGCCTTAGTAAAACACTAATCCTTTCACCTTTAGGACATCTGCTTTGTCTAACACAAGTTCCTGAACAAACAGAATTTGGTGTTCTGCATTTTGACCGCAGTTCCTATGAGGAAACTGATCACCACACGATTCAGAACAGTGAGCAGCCTTTGGCAGAGACTCAGCATTAAGCTGTGAATCACCTCTTATCCTGGAAGGGTGCAATCAGGAGAAAAGAGCAGAGGTCAATACCAATGCAGAGTAATGACAGCATACACTTCTGACTAGATGCATAGTATCTGCTTATATGAGTAAAAAGTCAGAACTCTCCCTTTTCACTATTACTCTGACCTTCACTGTCCCACTCACTCCAGGATCAGAAGGAGCAAATGAAAAAAGAAAATTAAAACGTTACAACAATTACAGACCTGTATATGACCTTTAGAACTTTAGGTTTGAACTACTGAGGGAGGCTGAATGCGTAAAGGTTTGGTCAGTGTAAAGAGAAACTTTATGTAGATATATATAAAAACCGTAATATCCATGTGGAGAGCTTTCCAATGAACTCTTAGCCATAAGCAGCCGCTGCAAATTTTGAACTGTCAGCAACAGGAAATTCACAATTTTGATCAGTGCTTAGCTTTTTGAAGACACATACTCTGAAACATTCTCTACTCCACAACCTATATGCCTTGTTTGTCAATGAGTCAGTTCCTTTTAATAAGTCATGCAAAATGATGCAGATTGAAGTTATGCAAAGAAAATTATCTTTCTTGAAACTACTGTGTTAGCTGATTTGCCTACTTCACATGTTGTGACAGCTTCAAGATCTTGAAACTGTCTAGAGATATACACAAACCATTAAAAACTCCAGAAAAGCTGCATTTGAAATAATAGCAAGTGTCAAAATATCTTGGAAAACGCAGGGCAATAAAATATTAATAACAAAACAGCTGTTTAATGGCAGCCTACCACACACTTACAACATGTCAATGCTACTTGTAGCAGAAGAGAGGGTATATCACATTTGGAAAATGATATCCTATGGTTCTCCAGGATGCTTTAAGCACATATAAGGGGCTGGAAGGGGGGGGGTGGGGCGAGGAGGAAGGAGCTATTTAACTCTATTTAAATTTAACCAGTGCAGTAACAAAAACCAAAAACGACAACTTACTTAACTAAAAGGCTTTCTTTGTACACTGACTCTCAACAGCCTTTAAAAAAATAAGAACAAATAATGCCTTATTCTGCCATTAACATCTTTGTTAGCTGACAGTGATATTTTGCTTATGGGTTGTTTTTTTTTTTAAATACCAAATACAACAGCAGCCAGAAGACCCCTGTTATCCATACAGATGGAATGAGTTTAAGTAGATACATGAGATCTCCAGCTCTAAGAGACAAAACCAAAAACTTGAGATGGAACACTGAAGTTCTAGATCACTCTGCATGATTAAAGATCATCAGAATAAACGTATTTTTTCTTTATGGTCTCCAATTTTGAAGTATTTTAAGTGTGTAAAATCCTTTGAAAAAACCTAGACTGTGACTCCTCTATGAACCTGCAGATGCAAAACTTAACAGGCACAGAGTAGTTACCTTTATGAAAAGGGCTACCTCATTTTGGTTTTGTCAGTTTGATTTTCTGGAATCTTTAAAAAATAAAGATAATCTTTTTCTTTTTTCTTCTTTTTTTTTTTTTTTTTCCTTAAGTGCCATTTTCTTAATGAGAAATTGATGAATGATGACATCTGGCAAGAGAAAAAAAAGCATATGGTCTAAGTAGCTGTTTCTACAGAGGTTAAAATCAGCTTTGCGATTTTCTCTGGTTGCCATTATGATTGACAGATCATCAAATAAATCACTCACTCTTCTCCCCCTCTGTGCTGGTCCTCTGTACCACTGAAGACACCAGGGGGTAAATTTGCACTGTAGTATATAAAGAATTAGACACGCAAGATCCATTAACATAAATGGGATTTTTGCACCTAATTCCCTGCACACCATGCTGAAAAATGTAGCTGTAGGATATAATATTCATGTTTTCTTCTTTATTCTATTTATAATTTTTAATTATTAATTTCTAGCATAATTGGTTCTTCTAAAGAAAATGAAATGCCTAGTATGTTACCTAAAATATTGTTTAAGACCCCTTGGGCTTGATGTAGAAGATGACAGGGAGCGTGTATGTATTCAATCCAAAAACTCAAAGAAAGCAGGATGAAACAGGATTGTTGAGCACACATTCAAACTGGCTCTGCTTCCTGCACAGTTATCACTGAAACCTTACCTGTTTCAGCCCAACCCATCTTACCTATCTCTCTCTCAAAAAGTAATCAAAATAGATATAGCATTTGAAAACTAGAAGAAAACCAGGGTTGTTTCAACTTCACTGTCACTGAAACATGGGATTGTTTTTTTTAAAAAGATTATTATTAGAGCAACTCTGGATCGATGGAATGGAATAGAAGGGTTGGGTTTGAGCCTTTTCTTTAGCAATCCCTCGCACTGTCAGATTAAAGCAGTTTTTCTGAACGATACTTAAATGCAGTCTGTTTCCATTCCTTTGCTTTCATTAAAAAATCATGAAAATGATTTATCTAATTTCAATCTGCAGCAATTTTAAATCTTTCATTTTGATAAATGTGCAAATAATCAATTTGGGTTGATCAATTTTCTTTTTTCAGGGACTTAATGGCTATACTGAAAAAAAAATATAATTCAACTGCACTGACATAGAAATGAGATAAAAAAAAGAGATATGGAAAGTTCACGATTGGGATGTAATTTGCTACCCAAAACCATTTTCGGTTACTGAATATATATATTCTGTATACAGAATATACACCTTTCTATAAGCAGATATCATTCTTCATTTTTCTGTGTTTAACTGGCAAAGGCACCAGAAAGACTTGTTTGTCTATGGAAAATATTGGTCATACCACAAAGATTTAACAAAGATTCAAAAGGAATTGGTCCTTCATACTGAAGGGCTCAAAAAGAAAAGATAATAGACGAAGTGTCAGGAACAAAAAATCCAGAACAAAACAACAACCCCAAAACAAATAAAAAAAAAGAAGTGCCATGAGGGAAGATGAGGCAGGTTCAAAGAAAAATACATGATCTGAATAGCAACACAGAGTTGAAAGGGCAGAGTTTGCTATCGTAAAGCTTAAGATCTGCAAAACTGAGATAACATTAACAAATTGCCAGGTCAGACAAATAATTTGTTGCATATATTAGGCATTGAAGAGAAGCCAAAGCAAAGAATGCTCTATCAGTAAAGAAGCTGACAATGAGGATGAATCAGTTAAGTCTGATATCACACATTTTGTTGAGAAAGATACTGTGAGATTTGTGAGATGACATAATGTGCAAAAAGAAAAAGTCCAAAATAACTCCTGGCTCACAGATCTGAACAAGAGTTGTCTTTTTGAAGGACAAAGTGGGAGGAATGTTGAGACAGTAAATGCCACGTTGATTTTGACTAAGATTAATATTACAAAAAAAGGTCAATGGAACATGCCAGTGAGAAAGAGAAAAACACCAGGTGGAAGAAGAGAGGTCAGAATGGCAATGTTAATCTTGCAACTTATTCAACACATTTAAATTTGAAAGATGCAATATAAAACTCTAAGACACTATTTGGACCTTTATTTACAGTGTTTGAAACCGTATTTTCCTCCATACTGTCTGAATGCACTTTGTAAAAAAATATTGCCCTGGATTGAGGCAGAACAGAACCAATTCTCATTTCAGTAATTTTACTTTTCAGTTAAGTCTCTTCTACCTAGTGGCACTTGGAAATTAACGGTGTATTTTTTTCAGACAGTCTCTGCTCTTGGCAGCGATAAGGTCAGATGTTTACAGTGAATACCAAGGAATAGTACACAGAGAAGGTCTTAATGCTGTAACAACCAAAGTCAGCTCGCTTTGTTGTGTGCCCTGCTGGAGGGTTGGAAATGGAAGACCGTAGAGGGGTCGCAATTGCCGGAAGGAGGAGGTGACCCATACCTGACCAATAGAGTATTCCACCCCATCTATATCATGGTCAGTATGAAAGCTGAGGGACCAAAGTGGTCAGCCTCCTTCTTCAGTGCCTGGTATCCAAGAAGGACTCTGTTCACCTGCCTTTGATCTCAATCCTTGCATTCCTGAATCCAGTTCCCATCCATCACTGAGTCCAATCTAGGACCTTTCCAGTGTCTGCTGGTGACGTGGAACACCACCCTATGACTTGATACTGTTTTTTTAAATGTATTGTATATATTTCATTATTTTCTGCTTGGTATTATTAGATTTACATGGTATTATTAATATTTCATTAAAGTATTTTTTGTGGGTTTTTTAAACCCGTAAGTGTCTCTCCCTTATTCTCAATCTGCTCTGTTCTGGGAAGGGAGTGAGAGATTAAAAGAGAGCATCTATCATTTGTTTAGTGGCCAGCCCAGCCTAAACCATGACATATAAAAATTCAAGGTGTAGACAAAGCATGAACATTTTCTATCTCGGTCCCTCTCTGATAAAGCCTAATGAGCAGTGCCTGTGTTGTGTTCTTTACAGGTCAGTTTTATATAACGTAAGCTTCTTTTGAACCAGTATTTTAGTACACAACAGCTATGTCTGAAATGACTTCTATAAAATGTTCTGCTTGCTTTTTAATCTAACAGCTTGATACATCAGTTCCGTAAAGAGAGAAGGGAAACCTGTGTCTGTTTGCTTCTTGCGTGACAAGTTCTTATACAATAATAAATTTTCATATGGTATAACGGCACTTTTCATACTTTCTTTTCCTTAAGAATTTTGTTTCTTTTTACTTATCACAAGCGTAGCTTGAGAAAATGCTGCCATCTCTTCCGTTTTCAAATAGAAAAACACAACGAGCCTGTTTCCTCCTGTAGGTGTTTTTTAAGTTCATACAGATTTAATTTTTTTCTCATTTGCTACAGTGAATACAATGGGAGAAAACTCTTCTGTTGACATTAATGCTCTTTCACAGGGTAAGGTCTGTTGTGGTTGGGTAGTTTACAACATCTTACATCTCTTATATATGGCCCCATCATATCTGATGTAACCATTTATCCAAACAACGCTAACATAACACTATCTTGGTTTCTGCTGAAGTATACATGCATTTTTCAATCAGTCCTCAAATTACCAAGTAGGAGCTTCTTTGGATGCCTGCTAAAATGGACATTGTCACATTTGTCATTTCTCCCAGTTTTATTAGTCTGCATTTTTCTATGATGAAGGGAACTTGAACTGACAGCTACATTCCTATGTTGCCAGAACTTCTCTGTTGTTTTCATTTACCTAACAGCTTATGGTACTCCAACTGAAGCTGCATCCCTTATGAATATACTTTCTGTTTACTATTGCTAGATCACAATGAACATAATTAATAACACTCACTAGGCAACTCAAACACTGTGTGTCAAACATGACATATGACAAATTGAGAGTCAAACAGACCCAGTTTTATTTCTGCCGAAGACATAATGAAATGCCCAGCAAGTTACCGGAGACGGTGCCAAGAGATTAAATCTTCTTGTTAATAGCATAGAATAGTCAATGTCACTTTCAAGAAACCGCTGATAAAAGATAACAGGAATATTTTGTCTCTTATAGGTAACAATCACCCCTGTTGCCCTTATCTTTTCTTAATTAGGAGATTCAAAATACTCTTGGTGACATACTTAATGCAAGCTTTTGGATTTAATGTGGATTTGAGTTTAAGAGCGTGTTTCCTTCCATTCCCTTACGCAATACTGTTCCCTGGTGCTCTGAAGAATTTTATTTCCAACATGTGCACAAGACACATATTACATATAGGAAGAGAGTGATCATTAGTTCAATTTGTATATAGGTATATTATATATATATGTGTGTGTGTGTGCTTGTGCATAATCTAAGTTGCCTTCGTTGTGGTTACTACTTACCTAGTTCTATTCAGAAGAAAGTGACCCAGACAGTCAACATTAAATGTACTTTGTACCTTTCAAAACGCAAAAGGAAAACGGTGAAGGTAGTTCTGCATGTTACTGCACTCTGTTTGAGGGCACTATATGAGAACAGTATGTATTACGCACCTCATCTTATACACGTCTAAGAATCTCATTGTCTACCTAAAGTATTTAAGCCCTGTAAAGCTTCAAATATGTGGCCTTCAGCGCCTTCATACTGTAATAACAAAGCTTGCAGTTTTCTTGCAAGGTGTAGTTGAGTAGATGAACAAAATATCCCTATATATCCTGTATATGACCAATATATTCTCTATAGCCCTTAAAACGTTAAATGAAACGTCTATTTCTCAAGCATTACTAGTCTTTAAATCTGACTGCCTCCCTTATCTAACTTGCTTTTCACTAGGCAGATGATAATTGATCAGACTTACCAGTCATGGGGTTTATTATTTCAGGAGCTTTATTGAAAGAGTCTCTTCTTGCCCTGTCCAAGACGGTGATGAGTTGGTGTATGCCGCTTATGGTAGTACCAACCATTTTAGCAGCTGTATCGCTGTGCAGATTGACATCCAATTTGTTTTCCCACTATCACCTCAAGGTCACTCAGTGCGATTTCATCTCAGTTGTATGAGTTTTCATTTACCCCTGATGAACTTTCCTATATTCATTATGAAATTTTACTAAGATAATCTATCAACAAGATACACAAGACAAAAAATATTTAAAAACCTGAAAAATTATGATGAAAAGGAAGACCCAGAAATACGTATGTGAATTTCTCTGTAATAACGTTTCTTATCAGAGGAGGCAAATTTTTACCAAGCTACTTCATAAATATTTTTGACAAAATTTGTATTGGTAAATCACTTGAAAAACTAATTTCTTCAAACTAATTGCAGCCAATGCTGTAATTACCGTCAGTTGGGAGGTACAGGTAGAATTTACTGTTGTTTTCATTACAGTGACATGAGAGATACTGTTCCTTCATTGGTCAATGTAATTCTGTCTCCATATATTTACCTTTACACTGTAGAATGTTCCTACCTTGTAAGAAAACCTTAAGACAAATTAATCTATGGAAAAAATAAATTCAAAAATATCAATTAAACTAATTGTCATTATGATTACTATTGAATTTATTGTACTATGTGCCTGGTGTACTAAAATACCGATGACAAAGGTAGACATACCTTAAAGATTCAAAATCACGAGAGAGATGAAGTTCATTTCATCTCACTATGGCAAAGTTTAACAAATACAAAGTTATTTTGGAAAATATTGGTAATCCTGATTGTTTTGGGGGTGGTTCCTTAGTTCAGATAAACAGTACCTTGCTCCATAGCATAAATAATGTATTATTTTATATGTATATACATATGCACACATTCAAAACTTGTTAACTGAGAAAGAGATGTACATGTATCTCTTAAGCAAGTATCATCTTTATATGATATTTGTAATAAGTTATTTGCTAATTAACATTAATTTACCTATTTCCTACAAATTGTTAACTCAGCAATGAATGCAGCGATATTCCTGCACCCGATAGCAAATGATCACACTGAGAATATTTAGTCCCTCATATACTTGATTTGATTGTCTATAATTTGAAAGTGCAAAGCTTGCACACAAAGGGACCGCTTTATGGCAATAAAGTTCTTCAAAGATGCCACCATCTACTGAAGGACTATTTGCAGACCTTAATTATTATGATTGTTTACAGGAAAACTGTGCAAGAAACCTACCATGTAGTTAAAATTATTGGACAAAAGCAGCTTCTCCTTCAGTGGTTTGTTGCCATATTCCACAAAAAAAATACACAGAAAACAGTATCCTACGTACTCCTGTGCAGAAAACTCACCAGCTTAAAATGGACAGAGTTTTTGTGCAGTTATGTTGAATAGTTATCAAGCACTAAACCCCAGTTAATCAATTAAAAAAACCCAAAAAACAAACCAAACCAAACCCACCAAACAGTAGTAACCGAATTCAAATTGATTTTTATAGGTGAGACATCTGAGTTAAGTTTCCAACTAAGTTATGGAAGATTTCTTTCTCAACCATCAAACAGAAGAAATAGGTCTGAATTATTTCAATTTTTCAGGTTTTGCATAAATATTCTTGTAAATCATAAGAATATAGTGCTGTTTTTAGACTTTAGTGTAAACATAATTTCTCTTAATTTAATTCATAATTATATCTGTATTTCTGAACAGAATATGAAAAACAAGTAACCAAAGAAGTATTCTTGTGCTTCATATGCGAGTAAGAAAAAAATAAAAATATCAGAAAACTGTCAGGAGGTGTTGATCTAAAAGAGTTAAACACAGAGGAATGTAAAAATTTACTCCAGAAGGAAACAGACCTGCCATCTTACACTCATTTTGTACAACAAATGAACAAAAACCACAACACAAAGAAGGGACAGAATCTGCTTTCTTGCCCAGGGAACAATATTGCAAGTTCACTCAGTAAATGCTTTTACTTGTTAGTCTTATTTCCACACAACAGTTGTGCAAGCTAGAAACTTTGAAGATTGTTTTCATGGTTGTGAAAACAAAACTGGAACTGTGAACGCTTAAGCATCAAACAGCAAAAAGGAAATAAACCCCTAATACTTGAATCTTTATTTTAAATCTGTTATAGTTCATACAGGTTTGTTTGCTATTATCTTCGCATTATCCATGCTAAGACAGTATCTGATTTTGTCTCACAAACCCCTGTACTAATAACAGAGGAAAGAAGATTCTGACCTAAAATATAATGGAGAATATTATCTTAAATAAGTTAGTAGTCCCTGACCTTTCAGACTTGGTTAAGGAATGGGTAAAGGGTTTAACAAAATTTAAAGGAAGCTGAGAACTCCAGACAGGGCAGCTTGCAAGCATAAATCCAACATCAACGATAAAGACAAAGGTCAGGGGGCAAATATATGAAAATTGCTTTGTACAAGTGAGGGCAGCAATACTATCACATGTCATTTCTCTAGAGCCTCTGAATAATGATTTCCCTTGGATGAGGACCCAAATGAGCCTTATGAGACTGTAATTCCCCTTTGAGTAAAAAGGCCCTTTTAACCCAACAATAGCCTAAAGATTACTTGAACAGAAATAAACAACATCACTTGGTCACACAGAGGAACTGCACTTGCACCGCATACAACTTAGTCAGGTTAAGATTCCTCATTACCAGAATGCCCACAAAATGACATGGGCAAGGAGACAAAGAGCTTCAGCAAAAACGGACTCAAAGTCATCAGATTCAGAAGACTGAAGGAATTCCTTTCTCAGTTTGGATATACACAGACAGGCAAAACAGTTCTTTGTTGTGGCAGGAGCTTTTAGCCCCTAACTACTTAAGGTGTGCACCCCCCTTCTCTGGGGCCTGCTGTCCTGCACAAATGGCAGCTTGCACAGAGAAGGGAAAAAAGTGTCTTCTGCAGCTGTACTCAACAGATTAAAAAGTAGAAGCCTGGAAAGCTGAAAGCAGTTAATCCAAAACCAATGCAAAATTCCAAAGAGGCACAAGCCCAGCTGAGTAAGAGGCCACCCCAGCCTGGGAAAAAGAAATACCTTTTGAGGTGAGACTTTGTCCTATGCAGGGAGACCTAAGTCCCTTGCTCCTTTGGAATACTGGTGGCATCTTCATAAAAGGAAAGATTGATATCGAGCTTTAAATATATGTTATTTAGAAAATTATACAAACACTGGTCTCAGCACTAGGATGATAAAATTGGCCTCTGACTAAAATGGAAAAGCATCAAACTAAGGACACTAATCACAGTAATAAACAGAATTTTTTCTGAACTCCTTAGCAGGAACAAAGCAATACATGTGATACGTTTGCCCTTCTACAGTTGTTTTTGCATTTTCCATATCTGATGGAAGAATGCACATGCACACATGCGATCCACCACTTTGCATCAAAGGAATCCATACTCCTATCTGATAGCGCATTATGGAGCCCTGCTCTCACAGAACATAACTGTAAGGGGAAGTGAGACATTCTGAATAAATCACTTATACTGTAAAGTGGTTTTCTGCAAATGAAAGTCTTAATGCACCTCGATACTATAGGAAATAATCAAGCTGAAACAGGAAAGGCAATGGTTCAGAGTATTCTCACTGGCCTGATTATGTCCAGCAGGACTGCACAACATACAACAAATATATATATATATATATATATGTGTGTGTATAAAATCCAGCTGCGTAATTTAAGATTCCCATGTGGCAGTGCAGTTTTCATCCAGGATTAATCATGGCCATAATGGATGGGAACATAAACACAATCTCTTTGTTATTAAACTCTCACTTCAAAGTTGTAACACTTCCCATGCAGTAGCATTACATTTCATAAATTAGGGGAAAGCATTTGACATTCATGTGTTAAATAACCTCTTTCTGAAATGGAACAATGGGTCAAGATAAGGCAATTACTATTTACACATTTATCCAGCTGTATGACAGCTGTAGTCATAGGTGAAACACACACTTGTGGAAGCGAAGAAGGCTGCTGGGAGTGGAAAACTAACCCTGTAATTGGCCACAGCCGCCTCCATTCTCAGCTTTGCTCTGTGCCTTTCTCCATCCTGCTCCCCCAGCCTCCTCCCCGGTGCCAAGGAGTCTGAGCAAGGGTGGCAGATTTTCACAACTGCAGGTAAAACAACCTATTGCTGAGCTTACTTTCCCCAGAGCCAGAGCCACAAAGGCTGAGTTTGGTACCAACTGTAACTGCTACGTGCTGCCCTTGGTTGGGGCTGTTTTGCGCTTTGCCTCTGGAGAAGGACAAATCCCCGAGCCTGGGGCAGGGAAGTGGGAAGGGAAGAAGGCAGGACATTGCTTCACTTCCCTCCTAGTTTGGCTATGTGTTTGGGGAAGAAGACTGTAAAACTAAAGAGAAATCCAGAGGTAAAAGCAGAAAATTCAGAGAATAGGGAAAGAAAGAGACAAAATGTAGAGATAAGTAGGAAGTGATATGGAAAAAGCCTACAAGGAATTAAGTACTTGCAATAGCAAGGAAGCAACAGGATAAGAAAGTTACTCTTCAGTTACTATTTTATAGGATTCTGTCTACCCAAAGCACAGAGATGAAACATACATTGATTAACAGCCGATGGAGTAAGGAATATTTATAACCATCTATCATTGTAGGAAGTAAATTCAAGTTCATGTAAAAAGAAATATCAAACTTGGTGGCATTTAAAAGAAGACAGGGTTAGATTATTTTAAATTAAATTTTAAATGCAGGTGAAATTTATAATTTGTTGTACAGCTGCTGACATTTTTGTTTTTCCCCAGACTCCTGTGGATGCTAGAAGGCTTTATCTCAAAGAAGAGAGGGAGGACAGGAATCAAATTCCTGCTGAAAAGATGTGTATGTAATAACATTCTACCTGCAGTATCTCATGGTTCTGAGCGCGATCTTAGCCTTTAAATCAGTACAGCTCATTGTCAATAAGGAAAAGAGACAGAATATGGAGACAAATCACACAGGTACATATGGGGAAGTAGGAGATCTAGGCAAGTAGATTTCCTGATGAACTAACAACCCTTTGTTAATATTAAAGGCCAGTATGGAGCTACACTACACTTGATTTCGATCTCAGGTACTCTTTTGTACTCCTTGATATCAACAAAGTTAATTTTAAATACTCAAACAGACTTTCTTCTCTTTTATACTCACTTTGCACAGATGCATCATTCAACAGTCACATAGGGAAAAGGACATTAAAGTCACTGCAAAGAGGTCTGGTGGTTTTAAATAACATTTTAATTTGAATTATAATAAGGTTAAAAGTGGAATTCTGAAAAGTTCAGGACAAGCAACTCCATAGGCCATTACAGCTGTGATCATTTGAACTTAAGGTCAGGGAGATTTTGTTCTAATGATTCAAATCTCATTTTGCTTTAGTGCCTGTATGTTTCTTTAAGTCAAAGCATTGCACTTAAACATGCCTCTGATACCTCAGGTGAGGCTCTGAAGGTAACAGGAGACAAAACATACACCAGCCTTAAGTGTTATTTTTGGAATGTGTGAAAAAATACATTTGACAAATAGTAAAAGAAGTAAAAGTAGCTGCAACTGCAATCCAGGCTCTATTCTAGTGCTGACATTTTCTTTCCTTTACTTACCCAAACGAACAACTGCCTCACAAAGATGTTGTTTGACAGAGATCCTTGGTCTTCAATTTTGGAATCAGTCATGGGAATAATAATGTAATAATGTAATGCAAGTGGATCAGACAACACCAAAAGTTTCATGCAAACTACTGATTGAAGCATGAATCGTACTCAAGGATTACACTCGAAGCCAGAAGGAAATATGATCTTTTTTTGGTTTTCCCCCTCTCTCTAAAGGGGGCATCCTAAACAGGATGTCTAGGACAAACTGCATCTCAAGGAGCATCCCTATCTCA
The DNA here is from genome assembly GCA_013400055.1 of Nycticryphes semicollaris. Lineage (NCBI taxonomy): Eukaryota > Metazoa > Chordata > Aves > Charadriiformes > Rostratulidae > Nycticryphes > Nycticryphes semicollaris. The sequence continues at coordinate 413,883 of VXBJ01002367.1, forward strand.
AACACTGGCAATCCCTATTAATCACTCTTAAGTGCATCGCTGATTTGTTTACCAGCAAAACTGCCACTTGTCAAACTGCTCACAGTACTCTTGTTTACAAGCTGCAGATGTAAATCATGATATAACCACAGCAAGGTGACAGCAACAAAATGCCCAAGCTCCTTTGAGGAGACAAGATGACAGGGAATAGAACAAACCTGCTCAATTGTTGATTTCCTGACACTGAACGTAGGTTGCCAATTTTAGCCAATACTTTTTCAGTTTTACATTGAACACGCGTGATTGATCTACAAATACAATCAGTGGATATTGCTGAGGAGAACCTACCTCACTTCACAGAGCTGTGGGTCACACAATAAAAGCTGTCAAAGGAGGGATAATGTAAGAAGGCATTTGGAAATGCAATTTTGTCTTGTCTGGTGATTTCATCTGAGTCCACCATGCCCTTTGGCAGGGATCAGATGCATTACTATTGTAACAGGGAGTAGAAAGAAAACAAAGATGTCTTTTATTTCTCTTTGCCTATTCTTCATGAAGGAAAAATTAACTTCATTGACCTGCAAAAATATTGACTTAGGTATTTTCTCAAACTTGCATGCTGTGAACCCCTAATATTTTACAAGAATAAAGACTCCTATCTGAACCAGGTCCACTGTGAAAAGGGAAAAGTAGATATGCAAAACATACTGTAAAACTGGCATGATGATTTTGTCAGGACTAGATAAATAATAGGAAAAAAATAGCAATGAACATTAATCTTCACTCAGTAAAATGACCTTCTGTTACCCCTTATCAGCTTGTTAGTACTTTTAATGGCAACAGTTTGATCCAAACCTAGCTTTCTAAGTTAAAAAATATTATAATTAAAAGTTGCTTTGGGTGCATTGGGACACAGCTGTTTCTGAAACCCAGCTAAGCTGTTGTGACCCCTGTGAGTTCCAACTTGGCCTTCACAGAAGATGTACAGCTGGGGAAAAGGGAGAGTGGGAGATAATGACCTTTTAGTCACCATTATGAACCTGATCTAAAATCTGCAGAGGTCAACAGAAGGATTCCTGGTATTTTACATTCTCCAAACGTGTTCCCAAGCTTGTTGACTTTTTCTAAATTTTTAGAAGAAATTACATATATGTTGCATCAAACATACAAACAAGAATGCTAGGAACACACTTAATGGCTTTTCTCAATTGCCCATTGTCTCATTACTACTTACAAGTTAGTCTAATTCACCATTCCAACTGATTAAAAAAATATTGACATACACCTTAACAAAAAAAAAATGCTTAAAACTTGCAACTAGTGTCCATCCATAAAACCTGATACCCACGTCTACAGAAAACACAGTCATGAAACCATACTTCATGTCATAAGACATTGCAACTCCCTTATTATGACGTGTACAGAGCACAGCTATTGGTTGGTGCGCTATATATTATTGACAGATTCTGTATTGGTTATATACAGACAGAGAACACGCAAGGGAACTGAATGGCATGTTTGGTTTTCTTTGCTGCTTATTCTGACCACCGCCAAGAGGACCACTGACATAATAGAGATGCTAATATAAATATTACTGCCTGGAGATTCGGTATTCACTATTATAATTGCCTGTCCCTGGGCAGGTAAAACTCAGATAGGAGGACTGCTTCTCACAGCTTTCTGGTACTGGTAAGATCATGAACTCAACTACTGGGATAAGCATTTGAATCAGGAATAGACATCAAAGAATACATCGTTTCATCAAGTCTCGCAGAGAGAAATGGCTGCCTTCAGAACATTTCCTTCCACAAAAAGCATGAGTAATGCAGCAGGGAGGAAAAACAAAGAACAGACGGCAACCTCAGACTCTCTAAACGGGGGCACTGTGTTGTCATTAATGACTAACACCAGAAAGTGTCTAGAAAAACTGCAACAATAAGCATAAGGGAAACTGAAGCAATAACATCACACTTTCACAGTTACAAAATCTCTCTGACATGCTTGGCAAGGGAGTTCAGTGTGAAGGGACTAGTACATGCAGGATGTAGTAGCAGTAGAAAAAGAATTAAAAAAAGCCTCCCCATTCGTTGATTAATCACAAGCGTGTCCTTGAGTCACCTTCAAACCTTTAACTATGATAAAAAAAAAAAAAACCAACTATCCAATGAAAGAGAATGACACCATTTTTTGAAAGCAGAAACTCAACAAGGCACCATAAAATTTGATAAATCTATGGCAATATACTTTACAGCAGCCTACATGACTGGATGAAATTAGGGTCTGTCAAAGTCAGTAGATGTCTAGTAGCATTGGGAGACAGATGCAACTTGAGAAGAAATCCTGAAACCTATTTGCTATGCTCTCTTGTACCAATGATTTTTTTCCAGCAGCTGCTTTACTGTAACTGGGAATATAAATTAAAAAATAGAAGAAACTTCCATTTAAAGAAGCTGGAAGTCTTCATTAAAAAAAGAAATCTCAAATGCAACACTTGTGTGCTTAAAACATGTAATAATTTGGTTATGGAAGAACACTGAGTTTTTTCCATGACAACTGTGCTCTTCTTTCATATAGCATGGCAAGTATTTTTCTTTGAGGAACTCTGATTCTCCATCTAAAAGCAAGCCACTCCCCACTTATACCCATATATTGTAAAGACTCTGCTTAAGGCCCTTAAAACATCCTTTGTTTGCAGCTACACAACTTCCCATGCAAAAAATAGATCTTTTGGTTAACTGATGACAGCACTGAAATGAACCCCAGGACAGACTCTAACCGTCCACTGACGGATTGCTGCAGGCAGGACAACACCGACTTTCTCTGCCTTTTTCAGGTAGGTCACCTGACACAAGGAATTTGGGCAAAATGACCTAGAAATAATGCGGTTTTTATAAGACTTCTTTCTCCTCTACCATTTCTTCTCTGTTTCTCTTCTGTACTGCAGGTTGCTTGGCGAAGCAAATTTTCTGAAGTATGCCCTAAAATTTCTCTGAGCTATCGGGGAGTAATTTCCTCAGCCTAATCTCCTCCACAAGACTGTAAAAACTCTAGGATAAAAGGGGAACTGTGGCGATTTACCTACTAATTAGTTGCTCTTATTAAGAAGAGTGAGATAATTGATTTTAGGATGCACTACCCCTTATTAAGACCTAATTTAACTGTATATCAAAGACTAATTAAATGGCATTATTCCATCTCACTGATGAGTTTTGATGCTTGGTGAATAGATTTGGGTGGAGGATGAACACACGCTAATAGATTTCTATCTCACAAAAAACTATAAACTAAGGAACTGAGCAAAGGGAATTTGGGATTATCTAAAACTAACACATTTATTGGTATTCCTTCACACTGATAGTTTCCAGTGAAAAATTAAAACATTTAAACACCTGCTGAGCATTGCAGAGAAAGGGAAAGACAACGATTAGGCTCTCACTGTAAACTGCTTATTTAAACATTTAGGTAATTTTCTTAGAGTGAAGAACTGCATTTGTGGAACAGATATGTACTTTCATAGCGTATTTCTCTGTTTATTCGAACTGTAAAGTTGTGTAGCTACAACAAATCAAGGCACTACAAATAATACATACTAATTATTTGTACCGTTTTTCAAAACTATTTAGAGAAAACAGACAGCATCTCTCTCCACTTTAAGAATTATTTGAATTTCTGATTATTTAGGTACTTTGTGGCATTCCAAGTATATTTAGAGCTGAAAAGGAATAAAAAGACAGAATTATATACCTGCAGTTCTTCCAAACAGTCTGTGAGTTAAAATAAATATAAAAATGGGAAAGATTATGTTGCTTTTGAGCAAAGGAATGGTGGGGACTGAGTTTACATAAATTCTGAGGTTTTTTTGATCCTTCGCTTTTTATTTAAATGAACTCAACTGTCCTAAAATAATTCCTTTAACAAACTAGTGGCTGGTTTAATAAAAAGCAACTTACAGTAAATTTACGTGTGTAAAGCAAATCAATTCAAAGCTTTAATCCCATCAATCTACCCTCTAAATAAAATGTTTTGTCCTCTAGACAGAATTGCTCTGACAATACAAACTCATCGTTCTTTTTAATCTGCTAAATCACGGCCCCAGAGATTATGAGGAGCTGCCTCTCAAAGCCCCGGTGCACAGCAACACAATGTCTCTTGGATAAATCGCAAGATCCTCACCAAGAAAACCCCCGTGAGTTTGCTAGAACACTGGGTCTATTTCCTTGTTTCTAATAGTTTCTTTCACTGGCAATAAGATAATCTGCACATAGAAGCAGTCATATGTCACTTTTTCATTCACTTTTGGCCAAGGTATAACTATCCAGCAGCATTATCGTTTTAGACATCTAAAATAAATATCACTGGGTATTGACTGTAGGGTATTAATCTGAAACTCAAATTTTTGACATACAAAGTTTATTCTCTGTTATCTGAATATTTGTGCATTAATTATTCTTTTACTACTGCAAAAGAAAACAGTACTGTAAAGGGAACCAATACTCAGCTAATCATTTGCACAACTCCTATTTATAAATAGGTAAGTGTGCAAACTATTTGTGTAAGCAATCCCAAAAAAATACGAGGCATGACCACCTTGCAGCTAAACTACATGTAGGAGACTTTGGAGCAAAGAATTACAACATAGAGTTTACTATTCACTTAATGGAAAGTTATGAGGTTTTTACATATCAAGAAAATTACATCCAAATACTTCAGTTTCACGAGAGGAAACTTCCAGCTTTTTAAAAACAAAGAACTAAAATGCAAATGATCTTAACTATTACATAAGAAAATAATGCTTTTCCTTCTTATTTAATGCATGTGTTCTTTCCTAGTACCAACAAGCTGATGGCTGGATTTGAAATTATTTCCATGCCCTTCTGTAGACATTCATGTTCATGAACGCATGTGCACAGTGTGTGCCAAAAAGTTCACATCTGAAGTTGCTGTGCAATTAGGCATAATTTTATTCATGTTTTTGCCTACCACTCAGTCTCGCTATCACAGATATTTGCTAAAACTGTAGGCAAAGAATGGGTACCCTCAGTAATTTGCAATCCAAATGCAGATGTTGTACAGCTACTAATCCAACAAAACAGACAAAAAAATGTTGCTCTAAGACCTTGCCTCAAAATCTTCCCTGTTCATCTTTTCTCCTAACTTGGTATTTCACTAAAAACTACCAGGTTATCTTCCAAGTCAAGTCTCTGCGCTTACCTTGGACTTAAAAAATAAAAATAAAATATCCCACAACCCTCTGGCACACTTCTACTCAACTCTCTATCTCCCTATTTTCTTTATTTGCATTTTGCTCTTTCAAGATTTCTGCTGACATTTTCTGATTAACACCTTGAGAGATTACAGTACCATCATAGTACTTTCATCTTCTACTTTAGGCCTCTTCTCTTTATACTTAAAACAGAGATTACTATTAAGTGAATGCAACCTTTGATCTATCCGTAAAGTTCTCATACTACTGACATGAAAAGATACCTCTTCTGGTGCAATACTGTTGCACCAGAAAACATTTTCGGGAGAAAAACAGTTTGGAGCCTCCATCTTAATGCGATAGCACTGTCTCTTAATGAAGTACTTGTTATAATAATAATTGCAGACTTTGGTACAGGAGTTACAGAAAGATTCTATTTATCAACAACTTTTTTTTTTAAGAAGTCCACTGGATTCAGTGCCCAATACACAGACAGCATCACAGAATCATAGAATTGTCTAGTTTGGAAGGGACCTTTAAGATTGTGCAGTCCAACCATCACTAAACCATGTCATTAAGCACCATGTCAAGTGGTGCCATGTCAAGTACCAGATACGTCGGCAGCCCCCCTTTTCATTTTGTTACAGATGTTGGCACAAGGATGGATTTGGCATTAAATAGAAGACATTATACTAGAGAGAAGAACTATTTCACTAAGATTTTTCACTACGCTCATCTGATGAAAAGGTTAATCACATTGGGAAGTTAAAATATCAAGTTGGATTGTTTTGTTGTTTACTCACAGAGCAACAGGCACATAAGGCAGCTAAATAAATAATAAACCCCTCCCCCCAACTTATTTTTCCCCCCTCCCTACAGCTAACATTTAAAAAAAGAAAATCTGAGAGTATTCAATACCCAAACTTTAGGAATTATTAAAAAGCACAACACAAATACATAATCAAGTCATATATTACTAAAAAGAGAACCAATGCTAGAACATGCCAAATGGCAAAACAAGTCAGCGCTGTCTTATCCAAAAACAGAGATTCAAAAATGATGTATAGGCTTCTCCAAAATGAGAATGTTCTATTCTGTTTTCAAGGTACTACTGCATAGACCGTTTGCTTCCTCCCAGTGAGCAGTAATTAAACAACATAGTCAGCAGAGCGTTATACTTGTTTCAGGTCTTTTGCCCACCATGCTAGAATGTAATCTTTTCTTCTATCCCCTTCTATCCTTAATGAGAAACCTGCCATTAATTTACAAGTGTGTTCATAATACCAACTTTCTTGTCTATTTTTCAGATTACAGTCCTAGGAATAAGGTAAACACTTTACATAGAGGAAAAAGATGTATCCAGTTTCCTTTCTTGTTGTTGTGTTGTTCTTTACCAGAAATGTAAATAAGAGAACCTTGAGGATCAATTGCATTTTAATTTCTCCTGATCTCAAATGTTCATCTGAACACATTGTAAAATCAGAGCACACAGGACACTTGGGGAAAAAAAAATAAAATAAGGCCGGGGGGAGGGAGAGGGAGGGAGGGAAAAGGGGGGAGAATAAAAAGAAAACCATAAGAAATGGATGACGCCAATTACTTGATTCCTCATTTTCCATTTATAATTAAGTTTTTTAGTAAGTATGCACATTTTGATAAAGACTGAATCATACTGACATAGAAAATTTGTGTCAAATAAAAAAAATGAAGTATTTTTAATGCAAAGATTTTATTGAAGATTACAAAACCAAAATGTGTGTCTAGAATGTGAGTTGGATGGAGGTCTTTTTTATGACAGTTTGACACTGATACCCTTTTATAACTTTCCTACCTCATTCAACCAGGGTTGTTTGATGTATTTAACATCACACTGCAAGTGAGGTTACAGAGGTCATAAAATATGACACTGACTCTACATATTCCAAACATCCAGCACATTTGAGAATTTCAAGGTATATCATAACCCTGAAAGAGAACAAATCCAAAATTTGATCTAACACTCACTATAACATTAAACAAATAGCTCAGTGTCATGTGTTTTGCTGTCTTTCTCTTGTGCAGCACTCCTGTCACACTTGTGCAACACTCAACATAAAACTTCAGGAAATTAGACTACTAGCTGATTAATTCTATATAAACAAGTATTCTGGAAGGCCAGCAAGAAATTATGGTAATACGTTAGCTACAATTAGTAATAGAAGACTTAAAATAGCTGCATCCTCCTGAGTTTGCTATATTCTGGAAATGATAAAATAACTAAAATGGTAATTGAAAGCTGATTTAGGATCAAAGAAAACCTCAAGTTTATAAATATTTGTAGTTGGCTGTGAAGTATTCTCATCAAAATTTCTTGAAAGTGGATATTGCAATGGTAGTACACTTCCATGAGCCAAAAAGAAAGAAGGTATTTTTTCAAAGACTTACTAACAGAAAAAAAAATGGAAAAAAAGAAAAATAAAGCTTTGATGGGGAAAACAACCCAAATGCTTTACCACAAAATCTAAGTGCTGTTCGCTGAAGATCATTATAAAATAGTCTATCTGACGTAGCTGGAAAAAAAACCTTACAAAACCAAAAAAAGAACCCCAACACCACTAATGAGTAAATATCGATTGCCATTAAGACATCAGAATTATTTCAGTAATTCTTTATTCTTTCCATAGTCACAGGACACCACCCATTACAGCTGCTTTGCTTTTTCTTCATGACTGGTTTATAATCCCTCCATGTACTGACTTCAATATTTGCATCCGTTTTTACATTATTTTCTTCCTATGTACAATAGTTTCCAGAAAACACACGTTAAATTTTTAAAGCAACTCTATAAATCCGCATGTTTTTGAACCTAAACAACTCTGGGACTGAAGCTAAGACATCAGTTCCAAACTGAGCTGATCACACTTAGGGATATTAAAGATGAAAATAAACAATTCCCACACAGAAGGTATGAGGTAACATTTTCCATAAACCATGGGTTCTTCAATTGCCTGAATCTCAAGAAAGAAACAGAAAATGTAGCTTCGAACTGCTGAAATTTACATTCCTTTTCCTTAAGTTTAATTAGCATCTCACGAGAAACTGTATTAAAACACCTCCTCAATATGCAATATGCAAGTAATTCCCTTGCTATGGAGGGAGTCTGGATCTCTGCTATATATTCTAATCCGTTTTTTGAGGTTGTATCATATGGATTGCATTCACTTCCTTTTAACACATTTATTATTTGAAAACTATTAGTCGAACTATTTATTCAACATTGTTGTCCTCTTGAGCAATCTGACCAATTCACTGAAGGACATGAAGGAATTAATATAATTAATACATTTTAAGGGATGACCTGTGACACAACATGTTAAATTTCAAATTATTTTTCTCCCCTAGTTATGAGTGCTGAATAATTAACATAGGCACAAAAACCTGAGTTCATAGCTGAAAAGTGCACTTGAATATTTGAAACCTACTTAGAAACTGATGACCTTTCAGGTGTTGCTGCTAAAAAAGTGAGAGATCAGATCCGTCAGCTTGTTCATGGGGTATGGTGTATTAGCATAATAAATTCCTGAGTCTTTGGGACTGCAGGGCCTGGAAGGCAACAGGGGGGACACAGTGGTAAAATTAAAAGATTCAGGTGGCAGAGGATTATGATTTTCTAGTATCAGTTAGTGTAACTGTGTTTCCCTAGGCTTCCGACTGGATCTTCCCCCTGACAAGTAGGTTACTTGCCTCAAAGTTGACTACACTAAGTTTTCCAGAAGAATTACTGTCTGAATTTTTCACTCTTCTTACACAATCTTTGGCCTGGCTGTACCATACAAAGGCTGCAGATTTTTCATCCAGCAGTTCGATGTAACCTGCAGCTATGAGCAATCCTGTGACCAGTCATAACTAGCAACCTTGTCTCTCCAAAACCAAACACACACAGTGAAATCATGGAAGTAGCATTCTTAGGTGTTACTATGTTGACTCTCAAAACCCAGAAATAGGTCTTTCCACTGTCAAGCCAGACAGATACTGAAAGGGAATCTACGGACAGACAGAACCCCTCACAAAATCAGTTTATACGTGCCATGATCTTCTGCAGACAAGATTATTTTTTTTTTGCTGGGAAAAAGAACCAAATTGTAAAACACAACAGTAAACACCTAGGGGTGGGGTGAAAAAAGAAAGTGCTAGGTTAGCACACAGGAACAGGGAAAAAGCCGCCTCAGTAATTCCCTACAACAATGAACTGAAAAACAGCAATACATGGTTAGCGATTTACCATCTTGCTGCATCCTAATCTAAACAACACAGTAATAGTAATCAATACAAGTGCTTGAAAAGACTCACGATTACATCCTATGTCTTCAATTTTCAACAAGGAGCCAAAGCACTGTAACACACACACATTTTTATTTTCCAAAATATTAAGTCTTCCTCATAAAACAAGCCCAAGAAGAGGGAAGCAGCCTGCTGCAAGATTGTCAGCAGGAATCTCAAAAAGCCCATGACCACAGCCTGTGCTATAATACAATAGATGATGTTTATTCTGCAAAGCACAAAACTATCAACACAGCTCAGGAAGCAGATCAATAGATTATAAGGACCTTATAGTCATCAGAACAACCTCCCTTCTCAGAAAAGAATCTCACTTAGCAATTTAGGCATTTATATATAGTTTAACTGTAGTGACAGAAGTTGCAGGTGTATATACATGTACACATACATACATACACATGCATGTATATTTTTATAGGCGCACATTTAAATGTGTATTTACATGTACATAAACAGACATAATCATGGAGGATTTGAACTGGCAAAGATTCCTCCAGAGCACCCAAAAATAACCATTACACTGGAAAACCTTCTGAAACTCACACAGATCATAAGCTTATATACAAACTGCACCAAAACTATACTCAAGAGTTATTTCAGAAGTAAAATGCACAAGCTCATTAGCATGACCACACACATAATAATGAACACCAAAAAATATTCTCAACAGAGAATTAACTAGTTGAGTGTGGCAAAAATGTAAGAATGGGTAAGGGCACTGATAAAGCTGACTTCTCAGAGAGGACAGGAAAATTCAAGAAGGATATTGAGATCAGTTGACTGCAAAACCGGAAAAGACAGCACGAGCAGGGAGATGAAGCTGGAAAATTTGGCCAGCAGCATGGAATGTCGAAGTATGATTTAAAATATTAGTCAAAATTAATCAGAAAAAAGACTTGTATCACTATTTCAGAAGCAAGACTGTGACAGAGGCTGCTGGCGGTGCTGGAAAGAATAATACAGACTATAGAATTCATAAGCTCTTTGGATGAGCAAGAAACATTTTCCAGACATTTTGTTTACAATACGCTTGCTGTCATTGGTAACCATTACCTTAGAGAAGACTTTCAGCAGGGGATAAACTCCAAAAACACTTCACAGAGAGGTGTCTGGATTTCTCTGTTGAATCTGAAAAACAGAAAATCACTAGTTAAAGCCATCAGCTTATGACATAGAGGTAACACTGGCAAAAGTGATAAAAAATATCCATATAAGAAATCTGCCCACTGAACAGAGAATGTGCCAAGGAGAGAAGTGGATTAGTGGGTTTATCTCAGAAGTGACAGATTTCTGCATTTCAAAAGTGCCTTGCTGGAGTGGGTGATGGAGGGACTTACATGATCAAGAAGAACCTGTGGTTCACCAATAGCCAAGGGTTTTGATTTCATCTAAACTCTGTTGTAATATCCTGAGATTAACCCCATATAGCCACTTTTCCCCTTTGAATTTCAGAAAGATTTATTTCAGGGAGGTACAACAGCGCTGAAAATATATCCAAATAAAGTAACCATATGAGTACAGGTCAGAAAAGAGTGCAACATTGACGTTTTTTACCTTCGTTCTACACCTCCCCACCCAACCCGAGGAATAAAAAGCAGGTGTGGGCGGCAATAAACTTTGTCATATCACATATGCAGCTGGAAGGTGGCACATTCTTTCCATTTATCATTTAAAGACAGATCATCAGGAAGTCATTACACTGCAATGATTGGATCTCTGCACAATTGTGGTGTAATTGAGCACTGCAGTACCCAAATATTGTAGATTATAAAAGAGAAAATGGTTTGCAGTATTGGACTTGTCCTTTTCCTACGTTATGGTGTCAGGTTTAATCCAGGCAGCAAAAATAAAGTAAGTTTTCTCAAAACTCAAACAGACTTGGGTGGATTGGAACCTATTTCATTAACTACAGTTAAGCTCTAAAATTAGTTAAGTTTGGCCCCAACCATGACTCTAGCTAGCTTGTGGCTATGATCTGAATGGCATCTCTATCTGACAGAGGGTTACAAACACGAAAGGGCATTATTATCACAATATAAAGAAGTGGCAGGAAAGGTGGAAAAGCAGGCAGGATAGCTTAATGGACACATCTCAATTCAGAGGTCAGTAGATACTATACTGCTTTTAAGTCAGCACCAACGCTCTGACAATATTTTTAAGCTGCTTCTTGCAGCATCAGCTGCAACGTCAGGATCACCATGGATGACAGACTTGCTGCAGGCTAAATTCAAGGAATATGCAGAGATCCTGTAACGGTTACAGATACTTCAATATATCATGTCTGTTTTGGCAGGGGATAATATTAGCACTATTGAGATAAGGATACAGTAGTGCTGTTTGAAAATATCTGTATCCTGCCTGCTGGGCTGTGATAAACAGTTGTGTGTTTCACACATTAGGTATGAGTATTAACAGTATGCGTGCAGGCACTTAAAAGCAGGAGGAAAACACCAGTGAGTTTGCAAGTTTGATCAAGCTCGTAGTATGCTGGTAGTAGGAACAATTCTGCATAGGTGAACTTGTATTGCCTCACTTCTATCTCACTTTGTGATCTTAAAAGCTCAACTCAACTATTACTGGGCTCCAGTTTTGATTGGAAAATATAAAAATAAATAAAGATATGAAGAGAAGGGGCAGAAAGCAAAAATTCAACACAGAAGAATGGAGGCAGGCAAAGACTACCTAGATTCCTAGGCTCTCCGACAAAAGAAGGACAGACAGAAATACTCTATAAAAAGATGAATATCACATGTCTATGCTACTAGCATTAAAATGACCCAACACCATTTTTATGGGATGCTTTGGTTTCTAATAGACAGCAAAGAATTCTCATCCTCTATGAATGGCACTTTTGTTTCAGTGTCTTCTTGACGAGAGGTGTATACTCAGCAATTGCTTAAGACCGAAAAAAGAGATGGGAAAAAATACCTGCCATCAGAATGGCTTTGCCATGCCCACAACTAACGAGGTTTACAGAACTCCATCATGCTTTATGATCCACTCACTTCCACAATGTGCTTTTCTTTCTCCTTGCTACATTTCTTCAGTCTGTCACTGTGATTAAATATTACCTCCAAATTTTCAAAGCGTTCTTCTCTACCTTTTGAAAGGGTAACTTCTTGTGTAGAAATGGCTTTGCCAATCTGAATGCACACATCAAATCCAAATTGTATCAGAGTTCTGAAGCACAGCATTTGTTTCAGACATAGAAGGAACAACTGTAAAATTTCCAAACTGAATTAAAGTTCTGGAATTATTGCCATCCAATAATTTGGGGCCAAGAAAACGCAGCTCAAGTGACTTCAGAATTGTAATTTTTTTAAAAGACAGTGATATTAAGTTCTCATGGATTTGTACTCATGAAGAGTTGCTCCTATCAATTCACTTCAGCAGAACTGCTTAAGAATCACTGGAGAAAATGGAAACAACATTTCTTTCAGAATACTCTCTCTACAGACAAAAAGGGTCACTACCTGAAAGTAATTTCCTTTCCTACAGTATGTCTTAATAGTAACATAATCATAAACACTTACGACAGCATTCCCCTCAGAACTCCATTATTAATCTCTTCAAGCTGAGTTACGACCAACGTAAAACATTAATGCATCATGCCCTAATAACTGTAGTCTTATTACAGCATTTTACAGCAATATGGCTCATTAGATGGTTTGTGTTCATAAGAAAAGATAAGTTTCCGTTTACCAGAAAATAGTAAAAAAAAAAAATCCAAACGAACCCCACACACAAAAAATCCCAAACGAAAAAACAACATACCCTGTCAATATTATTTCCATCAACAGCATTGTCACAAATTAATAAAAAATTAATGAAGCAGACAAAATGTAGTAATCTGGTTAAATATTAATTTTATACTTCCTAATTTTTTTAAGAGCATGTCTGCTGAATTTCAAGCGCTATTTATTGACACCATCAGAGTCAACACCCTGCCCTCCTCTCCAAGCAGCTTTCTGTACTGATAGAAAGTGCAGTGATCCCTCTCATCCAGGTGGGGACTGCCTACAGACCCAGCCATCGCACTCAGCAGCTGGTAACCAGAAAGAGCTTAAGTCACAGCACCAACAATTCATTCAGACTAGAGGAATGAGGCTTGTTTTTCAATTTCTGCTTCTTGCCTAAACATCACAATTGCTGGCTTTTCAAGGTTTGCAGTCAGCTAACAGTGACTCTACAAGAAAGACTCACCTTCAACAAACTTAGTTATACTCTAACTTCCAAATCCTACTCTTCTGTAATAATTTTTAGACCACTCTTAAAAAATAAAAAAACCCTCTTCTAGTCTTTATCATGTTCCCACCCTAGCAGAGTAAAAATGAGATGTATATTTGCTCCATCTTTTGTCTGCCATTACACAATATGCAAGTAAGAGACTGTATTTTCAGTTGAATAGAGGAAGCCAAACCTGTACAGACACAAAAGGAAAGACCATAAACATTTTGAAGTCTCTTTCTGACACCTAGCATACCTCCAAAATTAAGGATCTAAGTTAATCGTTTTATATTCTAAGAGACAGATCTGGAGTTTTTTATGCATTTTGATTGATCATTTAAAGTGGGGAAAGAAACAAATCCAAGTCATGCTAAGGTCTGTACGGCAGTCTTGTCACACTGCTTTCTAGATCTTTCCACATACTGTAAGCCGAGCAGCCTGTAAATCCCCTTAATGCTCTTGTACACTGTGGAGCAGAGTTTTGCTAAGAGGCAAACCCAGATTTTAAAGAAAACAGGGTCCAAGTTTCATTGCACGTACTCTACCCAACAGAAGTTGTTTTACATCAAATATTAGTTTCTGCTTAAAACAATGTATTTTTACTTTGGGCGGCAGCAGCATTAGCCAGCGTGGGAGTGTGAAAAATAGCAGGCTCCCAATTTGGTAATTGTCAATCAGGAGGATTTTCAGTGTGGATTTTCCAGGCAGATCTGGGCAGTTATCACTACTGTATGCTTAATTATGCTTTCTGTAGTAACATGAGTGACATTTATTGTCATTTGATCTACCTTTCACATCACATTCACTAGTTGCCTTAAAGTTCATGTTGTGATGTTCCTCATTCAGTTTAAGTATCGCTGATATCGTCACTCTTCAATATCCATGGAAAATCACACAAGAAAACCCCCCTTCTTCGGCATTATTGCCTATACACCCAAGGCTCATCATAAAGGATGTGGTTCACAGGATGTGTATCCTACCTGTTACATCTATTGGGCCTTTTCTCAAGGGTCCACAAAACTGGCTTTTTGACAGAACATTTAGGACTTGGAAAAAAGAATTTTCAGCAAAATAATATTTTTTTCATGGAAGTATTGATTCTACTGGGGAAAAAAAAAACCCACACATGAAGATCTAGAAAAAAATTACATCATCCAGTTTGAAAAAAATTGTTGTAGCACCTAGCTACAATTTGGATGCCCCTGTTCACACCTTTCCTCACATCCTCATCAGGCTTCCTCGTAACAGAGTGCAGCCAGGAACTCATCTAATGCAGGCACAGGGTACTCAGTGCAATAGCCCACTAAGGAATTTATCCCACAGAGAGCAGAATGGATACAGATCGCACTATTTTTGATTTAAATTTTTCAGTGTATCACCAAGAAATGCAAGTTTTATTTCATAAAAAAATTACCATTTTTGTTATCTGAAGCATTTTAAAATTAGATATAGCTGCATCCAAAGTAAGTAATTTCTGGTGCTTGCACTATGGGTCATTCAGGAAAAAGTTACAGAAGAGTTTAAAAAGATAACCGTCTGACTACAAACAAATTTCCCGTCAAAGCAATTCCTAATAGGATTTAATTAATAGAAACTCAGTCCTTAAGCACAGTGAGGGTACCAATACCTATAGGAACATGTGGCAAGAGAGGAATGACACGGCAGTTCAAGCAGAGAACCTAGAAGTACGGGTCTGGGCATTCCAATTCCATCTCTGTCACCAACTGTCTTGGTGATCATGAGTTAGTCGCAAAGCGTTTGCTTCCCTTCCTTCATCTGTATAATGGCGATGATATCCAACTCAGAGGGATGCTGTGAGGATTAATTAGTTAATGTTGGTAAGTGCTTTGAAGATGAAAAGAGCTACAGAAGAGATAATCAGTTTTACAGTCTCTAAAAGCTTTTACCATGTCTGCAGAATTATTTTAGAGTACCACATGAATATTATCTGAGAGAATCTGTCATTTATCACGTACATCCAGAAAAGGAGGGGGAAAGAGGGGTAGGGGGAAAGAGCGCAAGGAGCCAGTATGCTAATGCCTCAGTGTTAAATCACGTGTCCTGTTCTAAAATCTGTCGAGACATTTTAAGAATTCATTTCTGAGCCCTCTGAAACACATAGGGTATGCTGTTTTGAACACTGACTTTATCCAGGGGTGGCAGATGCCAAGAGTCAGCAGACAGAGCCAAGGCAGAGCCCAGGGGCAAAGCTCAAACTTCCTTGGTACAAATTAAAACTACATGTGCATTGCTACCACTTTCTTAAAGAAACAGACATCAAATGGCTTTGTTAACTTAACTCTTCTTCTCTTCCTAATTTAAAATTCTAAAATCACAGCCAGTTTCGTGAGTCCCTTATATGTGTGTGGATACTCTGGCTTTTTCTCAGTGTATTTAATACAAAGGACTGCAAGATGACATCCCATTCTCTGAAAAAACATCCTCAGGACAGAATACATATATATTTACCTTTGCTAGATTTATTTTCACTTACCTTCAAAGCCTTCAATATATATATCCCAGGAGGATTTCCCCCCTTAATTGATTTTCATTCCAAATAATCAAAATGTAAGTTTTTAATGAAATAGCTCACTTAAATTTCACTCGATCAGCCAGGATACAGAGCATAAATGGTTGAAAAATTTTCAGAAAATATGTCTGTACTACCCAGATATTACCCAGATATTTTCATATCCCAGTTAAGAACAACTGTCTCTTCTCTTTCAATTTTAAGTGGTTTTCATTAATTATTCGAAGCACAGAATATTAAAAGAATGTCAGCCTGCATCGATGCAACTACTTAATAGCTTTTGTGCTTTTCTGGACAAATTTTTTTCCAAGCGTCTTAAGTACGTACAACATTATGATTAACAACATATTCCTGGATACACATTTTTCAAACGACTATGAGGAAAAGAAAAACAAACCAAAACCCAAAACTGTTTTGAAAGGGGTTCTCTACATAGAGCATGACATGACTTGGGTACAGATAACTGATGCAATACTGTGCAAGGTAGTAACATGTATACCCGTGCTTTTATTACAAGCTAAATGCAACACTGGCAGTAGATACTTCAGAAGAGAAGATCACATATGATTTCTGCAACAAGCAAACATCAAAACTTCATTAAGCCATACTTTCCTCTTTAAAAATAATGTCCAGTGTCAGTCTTAATGATTATTAGTACCTAGACTACAATTAACACATGATCAGACAATCCAGATTCAACATTATTGTGCAATGAAATATATTTTACTGTTGCTTATAATCATTGCATTTTGCCCACAGGCCTTCTTCTATCGTATGTCAAATGTTGACACTGACAGGGTTGAAGGTCAAAAAAGCAGGTATTTCAGCATGCTCTTCTCTCTGAAGTCCTTTGAGCTTCACAATGCAGTAATAATTACTTATAGTCCCTCTTCTGCTCCCAAAGATGCTACCCACTAATCTCCCAACACATTTAATACTGCAAGACTACACTTTTGTTTTGTAGAAGGAAGTGGAATGTCTTGACTTTGATGCACCCTTTCATAGAGAAAAAGACACCTCAAGTTTTGAAGTAACAGTTAACATATCTGGAAGAAAAAAATCTGGATAACTAAGACAATCCATTACAAAGAATATAACAAAAGGCGTAATTGCGAAAGCAAAGTGACCACATTCTGCCTTAAAAATCAGTTTTGCTGACCCCATTAAACTACTGAAAGGTGACTCTAAATTCTCCAGTAGGTAGGACAAAACCTAGTTTAATTATGGCCAGATGGTACCCTTTGGTTCTTTTACTAAGGTTTTCCTTCAGGTTAAACAGTTCTTTTCCGTTTCCCAATATTTATTCTTAATGCATTCATAAAAAGTAGTTATAAATTCAGATCCTTTCGCAGGCAGGCCCAATGATTAAAGGCCTTTTAGACTCATTTGCAAGATAAGTTACCCATTATCCTAATTGTCACGGTACAGTATCTGACCCATCCTTTTTTCCCCCCTCCATTTATTTAACAAGGAAAACCAGATTTTAAACACTGTATTCCACTGCAAGGTCACTTTAACACTTCCCTGCCTGTAGCAAATACGTTTGGAATTGCACCCTCTGGGCAAGCGGCCCTGGTGGCAGCAGCCATCCTACACTCAGGTCTCTTCTTGGGCATCCAGCTGACGACATCTAAACTCACAGCAGAAATCTTCCCATTCCTTGATTACATTACCCCATCCTTCATACTACTGGATTTAAGTATCACGTCCATTACTGCTGTCCTCAAAGTTACCCAGCTTTACTGTATGCTGGAATGACAATGTCTTGTTTTTTATACCAGCAAACATCCCCTACGCTGCTGTGTTTGCCTCAGGTACAGAAGTACCACAGCAAAACACGGTCTTAAGCAACTTGACCCTAATGGCAGCACAGAATTGCTTTCATTTTCTGTCCTTTAGCCAACTGTTTCCTCAGCTTACACTTCTCATTTCCCAATTTTACCTCCTCAGCCTCATCGCTGTCCCTCACACAGCTGCGCTGCTTCTCCCAGACCTGGCCCTGTGAGGACAGATGGGCTCCAGCCGGTTCTGGCTGGTTCCGGCCGGTCCCACCACAGGAAGCAGCTCAGCACATCAGGCAGGCTGGGGCAGAGGGGCGCTCTGGAAAAACACTTTGAAGAAAGGGCAAAACGCTCCCTTGGCGGCAAGGACAAAACGTGAGAAAAAACCCTGCGAACGGCAAGGACGGAGCATGAGGAAGGATGCTGCGGCCACCACAGCAGGGCCCGGCCGCCAGGGCCTGTGGAGAGGAGCCAGGCCGGGGCAGCAAAACAGAGTTGGCCTTCGGTTACCCCTGGGTTGCTTCCCAGTGCATTGTGCCTTTTGTCTTTCATACTACACATGTGGTTGTCAGTTACTTGTTGCCAATTTAGTAAATATAAAACAATATTTGGAGGGTTCTTGTGTTTTTTAAAACCCAAGAGCTTTTCAGTCGAGTTCAGCTTCACGATTTCTCAGACATTCCTACGTATGCAGAGATGAGTACTTTACTTCAAACCAATATTGGTTACTATGATAGCAACACCATCACTATTGTCCCCCCAAAACCACCATTCAGAGGCAAAGTTAGTTCATTATTACTTGCTTATTAAGGGTTGCTTAAAAAAAACGATGAAACAACTTCGGGTTACCATACCAATTAAGACTCAGCAGCACCCATAGGGTTTTTTCCTCCCTTTCTCAAGATTAAATGCCTCAAAAATTTCTGAAAGTGGATCCAAGACCATTACTTCATGTGCTGCACTGCCTCCTCCTTACAAATGCATGATTCCCACCGAGTATCCAAAATCTGCCAAGACAATTTACATAGCTCAAAATGCACAAAACCTGGAGTACCGACACAAAGACTACCCATTAGTTTCATGTTGCTATATATTAACCAATACTCGACAAAATATGAAAAATTCAACAATTGCTAACTGCTGCACACTGGTTCCTAGCCCTCAAGGAGCACAGGTACGAGCTTGCAAAGCTCCTGCTTGTACCTGAATTTTCTGTGGAGTAACTGACTCTGAGAGGAAACCACCTTGATAGAATTAGAAATGCACAGTCCCCCCATCACCATTTGTGAGTATTAGACACCGACATGACAGTAAGTTATGTATTTCACCTAACTCTCCTGAATCCAGAGACCATCAATAAAAGGGCAAATATCATTCTTAAAATAATCATCCTGTCTGATCTCTTGCTTTTGATGATCAAGGAGCAACATACCTTCACTGGGGAATTAGCAACAGGTCATCTTTCCCTTTAATGATGTTTCCAGTCTGTTTTGTCTGCACCAACTACATTTCTGCGCAATCAAGCTTGAAAAATGAAAAAAAATTATCTCAAATTGTCTAGCTGATTAACATCATTAGAGTACATACCAATCGCATGTACCAATCACACATACCAATCTAGGAACAGGTTCAGAAAAATTTCTGTGTTTTTGTGTTCATTCCGGATTTTATGAATGGTTTGTACACCATCTTTACTTAGCCTTTTTAAGGCCAAATAAAATGCTACAGAATTAATCAGAGTAATACCTTCCTGGACTATCTGCAGATTTTCATACTGCAGAAGTGCACCAAAAGGCTGGGAAGAGAGACTGATCTGTAAGTATTTCTTAACAAAGGTTTCTGCTGTCACGTTTTTCCTCCCTCTTTCTTTTTTAAGGGTCAGGTTTTAGTACTATTTTCCTTTGTCTTCTTCAGCTTTAAAACTGAACACTTTATAACACAATCTGTGTTCAGATCAGAATGATTTAATTTAGCTGGATTTCGCTCTTTTAAAAGGTGAACACAGGTGTGTATTTACAACACAGATGTAAATAGCTACCTGGCTAAATATAGTGGTTTTCCTAAATCAGATTTATATTTTGTCATCTAGATTACAGAAATAGCAACATCTTACAGCTATCTTATCTGGTTGCTTTTAGCAAAGCTGGTAGGAGGAAAAAGAATACCTGTTTTTCTGTCTGAGCTCTAGGAAGAGCCTATATACATCCTGCATTTCTGTTTGTCTATTTTCCTTCTCTGACAGAGTTCACAATTAACATGCGGTAGCCGGGATTCACTAAGCCCACAATGCTCAAACCCATTTAAGAGTTTTCCTCAGGCCACTATTTATTCTCTTTTTGGACAGGGTAGAGAAATGTGGAGGAAAGCAAATGAAGGAGTGGAAAAGGTATGCATTATAAAGCATGGCAAAATGTATTAGCACATTCTTCCCACAGCGACTTCTGAAATAAGAGAGAATGCAGTTTGGATTGTTTTCTTCTCCTCATCTGTTTAATAAACATGTTTCTCTGAATTGTACTTATAGTTGCTCTTGCTTTGAGAACACTGTCAGTGTTTACAAGAGATGAACTAAGAACCAGTTAAATTAGCTTTCTCTCTTCTTAATTTTTCAAAAGTATTTTTCAAAATAGCTTTTAAACCACAGAGAAAATATTTCTTTCTTCTTTACTGAATTTCACAGAGTAGGAGAAAGTATGTCTGCATTACTCTAACATACAGACATCACTTCTAAGAAGGCAACTCAAGCTAAAATTAGCACAGCAGCTACTGAGAAATGCACTTTATCTGTTAAGAAACAACAAAATCCAGCACAAATACTCAGGTACTTGATTGTACTGAAGCGCAGAGGATTAGGAACAGTGAACTAGCCAGCCTGTAAAATAGCTGTAAGAATTATCATTGCAGCAGTATAGACATACACTATAATTACCTCAGTTTGGCATAATAACAATTAGCATAGGAAAAAAAAAATGAGGAAAAAAGAAAATAAAAAGAACGAACGCACTTTTAATTAATTAAATTTGTTTGGTCTATGTATAAATACTACCTTACCTAACCAGAAAACAGAAATATCCTCCATCTCGCTTCAGATCTACTAAGGCAATAACCATGCTCACAGCAACTATCCATTAGCTGCAGCCAGCTCAGCTGTAGCTAATTTAAAGAATCACAAGCACAGCAGTATGAAATCAAGAGAACTTAGGCAACTGAAAGTACTTTCACTGCGTAAGAGCTCAGGTACCCTTAGTTTTACTTCTGTTGTGTGTTCCAACTGTGAGACAGTAGTTAGAAAGACTGTTACAATGTAGCCCCAAGAAGTTTAATTAGAAACCCTGTGTCTTTCCAGAATCTGGGAATTTCTTACTTCATTTCAAAATAGATGTTATTTCATACCTAAAAAATCACTTTAGTGCCTTTCAAGTCATTCCATTTGTGACACAAGAAAAATTACAGGAGTTCTGAACTCCTGAATCACAATTTACTAAACCACAAGGATAGCTTGTTTTGAAACTTTAAATAGCTTTTTTTAGGTAATTTAATTCTCCATTTTGGTAAAGTGTATTAGCAACCACTAAAAGCGGAATAGGGAGAACTGCTGGGTAAATTTGAATACAGTTGGGCCTCAAGCTGCACCAACTTTAAGGGCACTCTGACAGGGTTATACAACACTGGAAGACCCTTTTGCTACTTCAAGTTAAGCTGAGACGGGCTATCATTTCTTAATGGTGGGTTATTGAATTGACAACGTCGTTGCCAACACCCGTAGACTCTCTGCCTCCATTTGGAAATATCTCCTTAGAGCTATTTTGTCTGGTGACTGGGTTCTTCTGGCTCATTCCCCTTTTACCTACTCTCCAAAGCACTGTATAAACAGTCACTAACCTCTTCCAGAACAGACTCAGGTCAGAGCTCCTCATGATACTAAGAGGCAACAGTGCAAAAACTATATTTTAAAGCATGGAAAATCATCCATTACTTGCTGAAATGCAAACTTTGGGTAACAATTCTTGGCATGACATGATAAACACATAGGAGAGATTTCAAAAGTAGACCTGCTCTTTTGCAGAAATGATCAGGTCAACCTGATTTTTCTTGCTTGGCACCTGGAATTGAAGGAGGGGTGTGTGTGTGTGTGTGTGTGTGGTGCAGCCTTTCTCTGTTATCTGATCTGACTTACAGGGATACATGTGTCTCAACACATCTCATTCATGACTGAATCATCATTAGTCTGCCTGTTACATGATTGTCATTAACTTCTTTCATGGAAGAGATTAGTCCTGAGGGAAGGGGGTCATTCCCAAAATGCTGCCCTAAGAGGAGGTTATATTTCTCTCAGGTATGTCAGTCACTGGAGCATTTTTCAATAAATAGTTGATTGGTCCTCGAGATCTTACTCCCAGCTACTCCTACTCCTACCTAATAAAAAAACCCAACAGTGGCAAAAGGAATATACTGGAAAGAACGTTCTTCTACAGACAAGCTGGAGAAGTGTACATGGCGATTGTATCTTCACGTAAGACTGAACGCTGGAAACAACGATGCTCAAGAGCTAACTGGGCTCAGGGATGTATTCCTCAGAATAGGGTCGAAGTGCTTCTTTCATCTAGGACCTGGCCCTGAACTGCCAGTGCTTTAGCCAATTAACACAGTGCAAAATGAGTTGAACTTCACCACAACTATTCTTTTTATCTTTGACATCACATCATATAAAAGGTTTTGGTTTTTTTTTGGCTTAGAAGCCACAAATAGCAGGGTAATGTGTCAAAAAGTCAGGAGCTGCTTTATTTTAAATCTGTATATCAAGGCAACTTCTCACAAATCACTTTGGCACAAACAATCATATCTAAAATTAAGCAGAAGTGCTTCAGGAAAATGCCCATCATAGGCTGCTGGAAAAAGAGGCTTGAAAATCTCCCTGACAAGCCTTTGAAAGATCATTACGAGACTCTGCTCTGACTTTGGCATAATAAATGTACACTACCCCAATGAGGTGGTAGAGGTTTATTTGATTTCAAATGCCATATTGGTTGCTTAGTACTAATACCACAGACTGGAAATGAAAAACATCTAGCACTATCACCACTAAATAATTTATTCAGACCTTAATGTTGTCTGTATAATACATTACTCAAAACAGACTTGTTGCAGTGCCAGCATGTATTGAAATATTCCCAATAGGAACTGATCATATGAATCTGACCTTGCTTTTTATAACAAGTCAATGTAAAGAGTGGAAGGATCTAAACACTGTTTAACACCTTCGGCATCTGTTTGAAAACAAAAATGAAGACTAATGTTTTCCTAGATAACTCATTCCGTGTTTATCTTAATGAAGGCAAAACAAGCAACAGAACAACTGTTGAATGGAATTACAATAAAATTATTTTTTTTAAGACAAAAGGGCACAAAATCAGTTTTCATTTGGCTCACTGACTATCCTGTATTTGAAAAGAATGTTACATATTCATTTCATTTATCATTTAAAGTCAGATAATCAGGAAGTCATTAT
The DNA here is from genome assembly GCA_013400055.1 of Nycticryphes semicollaris. Lineage (NCBI taxonomy): Eukaryota > Metazoa > Chordata > Aves > Charadriiformes > Rostratulidae > Nycticryphes > Nycticryphes semicollaris. The sequence goes on from VXBJ01002367.1 coordinate 437,429, forward strand.
GTGGCCTAGATTGGGCAGCTATTCGATTAGAGCATAATTGAACACTCTGTAAGGCAGCCAAAGCTGACAGGTTGGGAATGCATAATATCCTTCCCGTGATATTTTGAAGCAGGGGAAAACTGTAGGAAAATCATTGTCAATCAAAACCTGACAACCAAGTGAGAGAGGCTGGAATCTCTGCTACTTAGAAAACAGAGAGCCAACTTCATTTTGTAAGCTGCTGAGACATGTTGTGCTTCTCTATTTATCAAATTATAAGGCACAGTTTTTAAAAGATTATAACTGAAACCAGAAGACTTCATTTGGTCCGCTTGTCTTTGCCATTTATCTAAGGCAAACCAGTGGTGGCATATGAAAATGAGAGGAAAGGTTAGACTCACCAGCACAGCGTTTCAGACCCGGCTATGAAATGTGCTGATTGCTGAGAACAGCTATTAACAATGCACACACACAAACAACCCAAACACATAGCTTGTCAAAAAACTGGCCTTCCAGATGTTGACTATTTAAATTACTCACCAGTATTGTAAGAAGCTTGAGATAAAAATTTTATTTTTATAAAGAGACTTGAAACTGTACTTCCAATTAGCAGCGATACAAGTTTTCTAATTAAAAACCTGTTTCTCAACATTATCAGTATACATTTTAATGGAAACTTAGAACTCCTTTGGTGAACACTTTTCTGGGTATCTAAAATATGTCCACACACATAGATCAGTGATGCGCACGTCACTATTCCATCAAAGAGCAGGGAAAGGACTTAGAGTTGTAGCTTTTACTTGCATAAATATTCTTGTATCAGTAGCAAGCAGAGTAACAGGGCTAGCACATGACATCCAGCATCACTGAAATGGCTAAGCATGTGTTCCAGCTACTTACGGGGGCCTAAAAATCCTTTTTAGACCCCAGCATCTTTGAGCAGCTGTACCTGATGCAATGGCAAGCAGGTATCCTAAGCTTTCCAGAATGTCCTTGAAGGCTGTGCTTCTCAGCCTAAGCACCTGCACAGCATCGCATGTCAGAAGATGTTAGAAGGTGGTCATGAGGAGATTAAAAAAAATACATATGCAGTGCATTTCTACATGTGTACAATTGAACAAAATGGAGAGAAGTAACAACTGACCATTGAAAGATAAGTCTCATTTCCACTTGGTTACCACAACGGTTTTGTTTCTTTCGTCGCAGAAAACTGTCTATACGCCCTGCACATAAAAGGTTGAGAAAACTACAAGAGTGGGAAGCACAAGCAGGAAGCTCCTCATGTTATCCAGACAACACAATAACCTCTGATAACCACCATCTTAAATCATTCAGCCTGTGCTACTAACAAAGCCTGGGAATATAATGGAGCCTTTCAACATGAGCTGTAAATCACTTGAGGTAATTCAAAACCCAAGGGGAGTCCTATCCCAGGCTAGGATAAATCCAGGCATTGGATGCCTTCCTTTAAAACAAAAGCGACATCTTGAGCTCTTTTGTGGGTATAGTGTCAGGACCTTGAGGGCAGAAATGTACTGCTTCAGGCTGTACTCCATTAATTCCCCACAGTTGCCAAACCCCTTGGGGTTTACAGCGAAATTAGCACGTACGCTAAATTTCAGAATTTAATTCCCTGGCATTTAGCTATCCAACATATCACTGGCTGTACATTGGCACAGAGGGTGTGCATCAGGGGGGCTGGCATCCTGGGACAGCACCTTGTCCCGGTATGGAAAAGCTCTAGCGTGAAACAGAAAGGAAGAAAAACAGAAAAACTAAGAAAAGAAATTGCTTGGAATAACAAAGTTCTCATACATATTCTAATTCTCTAACATTAAAATAGTAACAAATACTAACTATATATTGTTCACGAGATTCTCTAGAGTTATTTCACAGAAGGTCCAGCACCTGATATATAGAAGAAACAGTAAGATACTATTCTTAGCCTTCAGTATCTATTTATTATTTTAGTACATGTATTTACGCCAATTAATTTGTAAACTTGAAACTTTTCTAATATAATATGAAAGTCATAAAAGTATTACAATCTTCCCAAGCATTTACCTTTCTTTGACTTTCCTTACACTTTTTTTCTCCTTGCTGTCTGGCTTTTTGCCTTCTAACGCTAACAAGCACAAACAGGAATAAATCCAGTGGAGCAGCACAAAATTGCCTTATTCTTCTAGAGGTCATCTCTCTCCCCTATTTAAGGCAGAGAGTAAGGTTTGTGCTCTGCTGCATTATCCCAGCTTTGTTACCTGATACTACAAATCTTCAGAGCTGCTAAGGATTATATCCAATGAGGAAGGAGTGGAGGAAATTAAACGAAGAAAACAAGAATTACTTGTCAGACATTTCATATGGTTTGGGTTCTACAGCCAACTGAAAATATTAAATGATAGGCATTTTTTATTTTATTTATTTTTTACAGTGGGGAATGGGACCATAACTAAATTTGACAGAACTATGGTTATCATTCAAAGGCAGTAACTGTTTGCACACAGGCATTTCTTTTGCCATCTGACAAAATAATTCAACTGAAAGAATTTCCTGACTTCTAAAAAAAAAATCAGTCCTTGATTTTTTAAAAGTTAAAATAAAAGGGCCATATATGATAGGTCCTATGATGATGATTAAAAAAGCATGAACGGCATGAACAACAGTACCGTATTTGTTAAAATTATTTCACCAGCAGGTCTCGTCTAATTTAATAGATTCCACCATTTCCTTTCATGAGGTTATAAGACCCAGCCAGATTCCTGAGACCAGCCCAGATCAACTTTGCCCCTTGGTTTACATTAAACTAATGTATTGGTATGGGCAGAGTGTTCCTCTTTCTGTTGACAGCGTCTCTCTATCTCATGTTAAGTTGGCTTGTTTCTCTGGTTTTCATCAGAAAGTTTATTATTAAATATGTACTCAAAATGAGATCCTGGGGAATATCAGTTTCCAACGTTCTTTTACAAAAAGAACAAATCTTTTCAGTGTTCCTGCTTCTAGAAAGGGCTGGCTCAACCCCAAATATGAATGCAACAAAATCTTTGGGTAGCTTTTCATTTAGAGATTACCCTTCCAACTCAGATTCATTTCTGTCTAAAATTTAATCATAAATTTGTCATGCAGCATCGGTAAGGTACCCACTTTTTCTTTCATTCATTCACTCAAGCTCCCAAATCAGGAGACTATTTGTAAAAACAAATTTATTACAGCTGCCATGCAGCATCAAGTTTTATAACTGACCTGGACGTTTTTACAAATTCCCGAGGGTTGCTTTGCTGCTGCCTTTCTTGGTTTTCAATCAGTATAGACTTCTGGAGTGCAATTGTATTTATTACTCATGTAATGTATACTTAGTGTAGGCACACAAAGTTTACAAGCAACAAAATTCAGCTGTCCACAGTGCATCAGGTCAAAATAATTTAGTATCAAAAGTAGTACAAGAATGGAGCTACCAGGATGCTGATACATACAGGGACACACAACGTATCTGGACACAATGTGAAAGTATCAAACCATTTCCATGAAGCTATTCTGGCAAAAAAAAAAAAATTAGCCCTGCAACTGTCCACAGAGGGGTTGAAAAGACAGAGCTCCATTTCCCAGAAAAGCTGCACACCACTCAAAAGCTTGAAATATTCAACTTAAGGGTATAAAATGGGAAGCTGTAATTTAAGTAAGATTCAAAGAGCGCTCCAACATGCGGCTTTATGGGATTTTCAATTATAACTAAAATAACTGAAGATGTAAACAGAGACAGAAATGACTGTACCATCAAACATCTGCTTCATAATTATTTGAACAGCAGAATGCTTATGAATCTCCCATCTATTTATAATCCTGGCATATACTGAAAACTCTCACTTTGTTTTAGTCTACTTAGAAGGATACCATTCAGTTAAAATATTATTCCCCATACTGATATGTTGTATTTATTCTATGAGATAATAGGCTACTCATTGAGGCTTGGACACATGCTGTTTAAGGTTGTGATTTTAAGAAATGATGTAAGAAATCACATCTGGCAGTGATCTACATCATTCATTATCTAAGGTTTTACAGACTGGTATTGCACAACGTGAACATCTTTTATCTTCTTATCTGAAGATAAAATGGAGGCCGTGAGTGTTGCTCCCAAACAGCTCTTTAACAGAAAGCTATAACATAGAATTCCACATAGAAATGTTTTTTAAAGCTAAACTATGTAGAGCATTTTTCCCCATAATTCTTAAAATTAAAAAAAAATACATGAACTTGCAGGTGACTCATTATTACAGCTCTCAATTCTGATCAGCTTTAGTCTACACAAAGTTAACTCAAGCAACTAATCTCTCTGACAAAAAAGGAAAAGATGAAATTAATTGAAAAAAAAAATAAAGTCAGTGACATTTAAGTCATTCCAATGAATTACTGGGAGACTGAAAATATCTGAGATAGTCATAAAATGCATGGGCATAAGATGACAACATGGAAGGCAGCATCGTTCCACCAAATGGTTTTACAACGGCTTAAGGAAAGATTTCTACCTATTTATTTTGGAATGTCAGGCAAACCCTTACCCTCTAACCTCATCCCTCTTTTCATAAAGTGTATACGTAAAATTTTCATTTAGCGTCTTTAGCAATCTTACTTTTGGTTTGAATAGTACATTTTCATTTCATTCATCATTTAAAGACAGATAATCAGAAAGTCATTACATCGGCTGACACCAGGCCCTCCGCTCGATTGTATTGTAATTGAGCACTGCAGAGCGTGTGCCAGATCTAATGGATAATGAATATATTATGTCAGCAGAACCGCCTCGGCAAAGCTCCTGGGGAATCAGAGGGGGCTACTGCAGTGACATGTAGGGTCACAGATGTTGTGCTGATTTACTGATGGAGTGATTGCGTAATTAGGTAATCAATGGTGGGTAGAGGACTATATGTGGACAGCTTATTTTATACAAATAGGGACCATACGAGTACGAGGCTTATGTTCTGGACAATGTAAGATTGTATTTTGGGTTGGCTTAATTATTTGTAAATTCTTGATGATACATTCCAAAAGCTGGAGTGTAGAAGGCCAGCAGCAGAGCTCTGCCTCCAATTCAAACACTACAGTGACCTATTTTCACAAACTTTTTATGGTATTACCTGTGTAATTTATAAAGCTCAAATTTTCTACCTTAATTAAACTAAAATTCACCTTGCTTTTTGGTTCAGCTGTATTTGTACTACCCCTTTTAACATTTCACGCCGAGGTAGAAAGCAGTCCTTGTCATAAAAATGTGAAACATCTCTAAACATTTTCTCTACACTTACTCTGCTCTCACTAAAAGCATTAGCAACATTAAGTTCTTTTCTTCTGAATGACAGTACATTTTCAAAAGAAAATGTAGAGGGAGAGGGTTCACATCCTAAAATATTGTTATGAACTTTATGTATGTTTGTGATAGAAGAGGCTGTTAATAGAAACACGACTTTTTTTTTAAAAGTCAGATGATTGAACTCTCTACTACAGATGACGAATGATTACTAATTCATATTTCTGTCTTTTTCCTAATTTAGACTGACTGTACAGAAGCAGCTTCTCTCTAAATTGTGCCTTCTCTCTGCCTCCATTTTAGCCTAAGACTGACACTTGGCTTCACATACCGCTCTGCTCAGCAGAGCCCCGAGCCATCCATGTGCTCTCCAGTGAGGGAATACACCTGTCTGGTTCCCAGACCTGCTAATGACAGTGTCTCAGTTGGGGTTCTGGCATCCATAGGAACTTCCCTATGGTGTCTGCGACAAGTCGCAGTCAAGGTTTGGCATCCTCAAGGATTTCCTCCCAGGACTCTGTGACAAGTTTTCAGAGACAAGGATCTTCAGGCAAAAGCATTATTTGCTCATTACTCAAAAATATAAAGTAAGGAGACGACGTATGAACAGGCAAAGGCCTGCAAATACAGTTATCACTTAGAGCAGTTTGTTTCATCCATGGTAAAGAGAAGCAGATGGATTCTGCTCCATTTTCTACCTTTCTCCCTCTTTAAGCCTTTGCCAAACTGTCAGCTTTTCACTGACACCCTGGGTGTCACTGACTCAGTTCACTCAGTTCTCCTACCTTCACTATGGACATGGAATATTCTTTGATGCCAGGCTTTAGCCCTAGAAAGAATAAGCCATTCTAGCCAGAGGGAAGCCAAATAGAGAACACACCTTAACAAAGTGGGTCAAATTCTTTTTTTCCTCTTCCCTACCACATTTCTTTAAGATTTCTTTTTGGGCAACTCCGTAGCATGTAGACCAGAACAAAGAAGCAAATGGAAAAACGAGGCATGTTCATAACAAGTAACACAATTTTTTCTCAGTTTACCACAATCAGAAATGTCAACTCTAGCTATTTATACAGAATGATATCATTTTGATTCTAACAGATGCTTTTCCCTGTACCCTCTTTGGATGTATACAAACCTCTGGACTGTATTGCAATGATTTGGAATTATGCACTGTTACTTACTAAGTATCTCTAACTTCTTTAGTTGTGCATATATAAACTATGCTGTGTCTAGATAACCTAAACTTCACTATTACATGATTTAACACCTCCTCCCTCTCCCTCCACCACTGCTTTTGTGCACCCTTTCCTAGCAACTATATAGGTTAGTCCCTAGAATAAAACCAGACTATTACTTTTCCTAATTTTTCCATGTATTTGCCCAGTTTCTTACCCCACTATGAGACAAATACTCCTAAGAGCCTGTGCTACAAATTCTTTACTGCTATACATTTTGGTTAAAAGTATACAATATCTTGAAACATTTTGCTTGGTCATTTGCTTAATTAAGGCTTTATGGGGCTACCTGCTGAATTTTCCTGTTTTCAGCTCCTTCATTTAGACAAAAGTATTCCCTGGTCTCAAATCATCTCTACTTTTCATGAGTCCTGAGAAGCAGAACAGGCACAACTGCTACTTAGCAGTAACACGGAGAGATTTGCTAAACCAGGCACCTCAACAACTCCTATCCAATGTCTATCTGCTTGGATTTTTTTCCTGAGTGAATTTCACAGTCCCCAAGCTCTAGAGAGCCATCAGTGCCAACCTCTTTCTGAAAGTAGGAGTATTCTTCTGTTGCAGAGTCATGATTAATGCAAATGAGATTTATACACTGTCTTAACTGAGACACTCAAAATATCCTTGGTGTCATACAGGAAACACTCTAGATCATGTTGTTTCAGATTTGGTTTGTTGTTTGGTTTTGGTTTGGGTTTGGTTTTTTGGTTTTGTGTTTTTGTTGGTGGTTTTTTTTTTTTTTAAATAGAGCAGCCCAAAATGTCCACAGCCAGAACCAGCAAAATCTGTGTTTATATTTAATAAATATACAGCTATATAGTAAACATAGCTTCTTTTGCAAATCGACTTACCACCGTTGTTTAAATCTGTTCTCAAGTAAGGGTATTTCTCTCCATAATCAAATCTTGCCAGAGATTCTACTGTAATTCCATCAGAAAAACTAAGGGAAANCTCTTTTGCAAATCAGCTTACCGCCATTGTTTAAATCTGTTCTCTCCATAACCAAATCTTGCCGGAGATTCTACTGTAGTTCCATCAGAAAAACTAAGGGAAAACTTAACTTTAATAATAAACTTCCTACTTTTATTCATGAACATGACTAGGAAATGTCAACCATTTTTAAACCAAAAGCCCTTAAGTCTCTTTTATGACTATCCAAGCACTGAGCATGGACAACCTAAAAAAAATAAATATTCAAAAGTCACCGTAGACAAAGAGAGCTTGCTGGCAAACACAGACCCAAGTGAAGCTTTCCTTAATATCCCAGCACATTCAGGCTACAAGATCTTCTGAGTTTCTGCAGAACCTGAGGATTACCCTGGCGCCAGACCCCTCGCCTTCATGAGGTGGTGAGCAGCCTGCACAAACCAGACACGGCCCTCGCTTCAACAACCATCCACAAGTGCACAATGGACATAAAAGCTATCCGAAGACATTCACCTTGGCACACATGAAGTAGTTTTTGTTCACAGGAGTAATGCTGTTTCAGACCACTTCTTCAAAAGCAAGTTTTGATTGTGGGAACTGGCAAGTGAAAGTGTAATTCCCAGAGCTGATGATTAGGCACACCTCAACACAAATCAGTAGGATGAGTAAATTTTAAATAGCTTTAAAAGCCACACTAAAAATGTTTTACATGGGCTACGTCAAAGTGATAGCAATTTGAAAACTGAAATTTAATCTCACACTGCTTCACTTTTCTTATATAGGAAACCAGAGTTTCTTTATCCTTGGATTTAGAATATTATTGTAAAATTTTGATTGATCTTGAATGTTTGCACAGTGTATAAAAGTGTATAGATCAAGAGGGTGAAAATTCTGGAAGCTATCATGAGACATGGCTGGAGCGAAGTGTGCTCTGATGCTTTACAAAATCTATAGGAAAAGTGGTGCAAGATGTTCAGACATGCCAGAGAAGGAGATAAACAACAGAAATGTATGGGTGAAAGAGAGGAATCTTTCGTAACAGTTCCTCAATTCTTAACCAGGAACAGAGAGAACAGTCTTCACACACCAGAATCTTTTCAAAGCGCAGAGAGGAAGGAAGGAGATCAAAAAAGAACAGAAAAAATAAGTAGCTAAAAATGAAAGGACAATGAAAGTGAGGCCAATGTGGGTAGAATGATTATGAAAAGGTAAACTATGGCTATTATTATTCCTAGCAACATTTACTGTTTTAGAAGTACCTGAAACACACCTTACGAAGCCTTAGCTTAAGGAACTCACAAAGTTCTCAGGCAGATCTTTATTACCATGTTACTTTATTATTTACAATTTCCACACTGCTCAGTGTGCATTTTATGATTAAATAATTGACAGCATTTTTGGAAACACCTTAAAAAAATCAGGTTTAAATCAAATTTATCAAAAGACTCAAATGCTGAGCATAAGTCGGAGGTATAATATAAAGCACATAATGTTAAATAATTACATTAACAAATGAAACAAAATGTATAGAAATATTACAAGCAAAATAACATGGTTTAATACTGAAATTAAATGGAATTTAAGTGATTCAGATTGTTTCCTTGCAAAATTTTAGAAAAAAATTACTCAGTATAAAACGTTGAGTTTTCAATAAAACAGCATTTTAAATGAATTTTTTTTTTCCATGAAGATTCATTGGGCTGATTATCAATGAAAAACTTCCTGTTCTTAAATACCTTCATATGGACACAGGGCTCCTACACCTACAATCATTTTCAATGGTCAATGGAGACCTTTTGCTGTATAAATCAAAAGCATCACTCATTCTTAAATTTAGAGACCTTTTTATGTAAAAGAGGATGCGACAAGTTACTTCCGAAAGAAATACATGTTCTGGCTTGGCTCTTCTTAGTTTTATTGGAAGTATTGGTAAGTGATGTGTTGAGGCTCACAGTCAGTTTCTATAGTTTCAAAGGATTATTCCTGATAGTGCAGTGTTTGTGGCTGTTTGCTAGTGATTTTGAAGAGTGACTGCTCAGTAGATACTGGGTATTGTCCTTACTACAGCCCTCGTGTCGCCACACGCTGCCATGCCAGCCCGAGAGTTTTGCATTACCCCATGACTTTATTTGGCAGTTATTTACACTGTGCTGCCAGTTCTGTGACATGCTGACTGTCCTAGTGCCACTGCAAACCTACCCGGTTGCTTCCTTGATGCTCCTCTGTTTTACCCCTTTAATCCCCGCACAACAGGAAAAAACTAACATAGTTCCAGAAAAAGAATTCCAGATATATGACACTGTATTATGTGTACATGACAGGGAAATATTTTTTTCCTCTGTCTCTACTGTGTCAGAAATGAAAAATGGACTCATTTATCTCCTACTCATCTCTGAACTTCACCTGAAAAAAAAGAGGACATTCCTAATTCTGAAGGATTAATCAGAAAAGAGAAGTGGATATTCTATATTTCTCCCCCTCAGTTTACTATCTCTTCTAAGCAAGAGCATACATTGTACATCTAAACTCTTTCCTTCAACATTTATACCCTAAACAGTTTTGTCCTTGCCAGTGAGGAAGAATATACCTTATGCCAAAGTGTGCGACAGAGATGATTTTGAATGGAATTTTTCATTGCTAAGGAAGTAATGATACAGCAGCCTCACAGCACAACGTCTTATTCTAGAGATGAACTGTCATTTCATTCATGTCACTCACACAGCAAACTTTCCTTCCTCTCTCTATGAAGCCAAACATTCAGCGTTCTCATCATTTGAGAACTGTAACATTTCCAAAGAGGCCTAAGACAACATTATTGCATGCCACAAATCAGTCTTGCAAGTTCAAATGATGAAATGCAAAATGTCAAACATACACTTTTCCTTGTCAACTGATACTCTTCTGCTGTATATTTAATGTACAACTTCTATAACTTCCATCAACTTGCTGGATTTCTTGAAGGCAAAAAGGCAGTTACTATTGGACATTTTTTAAAGGGTGCAGAAAGAAATTTTAGAAATATTTCCTTCTGCAAAACCTCCTGGTATAGATTTTGGAAATCATGCCACCACACAACAATGTCCACAATATCTACCTTCTACAGGGCTTACATTTGTATTGGGTTTGTAATATTTTGTTAAAAATTTTGGAACATTTTCTCTGAGTAATCTACTTTTAACAAGCTCTTGTCTTTGCATCCAAAATCTGATGGCATTCCTGGTAGGGGTGATAAATAGTATTTTTATAGAGCTTAAGCGTAATGGGGGTAAATAACTCATGTTACCCAAGGCTCCACCTAAGGATCAACTTCACTGTGAATTTCATTAAACTGTTAAATATTAAATATAAACAACAAATTATCATCAGAGGTTTTCAACTCACAATTCCAACACAAATAAATGTATACAGAACACTACATGGGCATAACTATAATTGACGTTAAATCATTTGCAGGATCTTTGCAAAGAGATTCTGCTGTTATTGTTAAGCCCCAGAGGAGCAAAAACACTCAAGAACACCTCTGATTTAAGTGGGTGCAGTCCCATACATTAGAAGTTAAGACTGACCATAAATACTTTGCTGAGTTACAACATAATGATTAAAAAAACATTCATACAATGCTATTTCTAATGTAACCTCAAATACGCCTCTTCTCCTAAGGCTCCTATATTAACTATTCCACAAAGACCATTTGCTGAAATTTTTCTCTTTAACTTTTTGTTGCTGTGAAAATATGACGTTTTGTTGCTTTCTTCATTTCTGTCTTACAGAATGTGGTAAGTACTAAAGAAAAAAATATTTTTCCTTTCTAACCTCCATTAGAATATACATGCTAGTTTTGTGCTTGCTTGCTTTCTTAATTTCTGTTTTACATGGTGGTCTAAAAGCATTTCACAGGTGTTTGCTGGAACTCATTAGACTATTTGGAACTCCTTCATGCTCTCTAAAAGGCAATTAAAATGTGTCTGCAAATTACCTCATGCGGTCTGAAGCACAGCTGCCTCTCATCCCCCTGTTACTACGCGCTGTGTCCAAACAGAATAGAAAAGCTGCTTTGATACCTGCAGTTTACAAAGGCAATTCATGCCTTCATGAGTGACAAAAATCCCCTGCATGCTTCTTAAGTCTTCAATGCAATTGCCTTTGTTGCCACAAAAAAAAAAAAAGAAAAGAAAAAAAAAGTTGATAACGAGTTAAGAGACAGAACTAGTTAATTGAGTAGATAATGCAGACAATGGGAAACCAGCAAGTACTCAAGTAATTCAAAGAGCAGTTACTGGATACTCAGAAAACCCATCTATTTGCAGGTAAAGCGTATGTGATTCTAAAGAGCTAAGATACATGGGACAGTATTTCTATTTCTTGCTTCTGCTCTAAAGGAGGAGTTAAAAAGCCATTATCCAAGCACATGCACTTGCAGAACTTACTATAATTCTGCAAAGAAATGGCAATTAACAACTCTATTTTACCTACTTTTCAGAGAGAACCATTTCAGTAAAATATATAAATAAACTTCTCTCTCAGTCCCTACTGAACTGCCCACATCATCGGAAATTCTGCTTGAGTAAAGACTGAATGAAAGAATCTTAAGCCTTTTTAGTTTCAATTGTTTTGTCCAGTCTATTCTGCTTTTAAAAATTAGCTATGACACTGAACATTTATATTTTCCCATCAGATGCAGACAAATGAAAGTAAAATTCAACGAGGTGTTTAATCACTTGCTTTACTACATGCATTTGTCAGTTCCAGTGGAGCACAGTGTTACTGAAGTCTAAACCAGAAAGGTTCCTCTCCAACAGTTCTTTTTCTGGCCAGCTGCAGAAGTGAAAGGCACATCTGGCCTTTCTCAGGAGGTAGCACAGAGTCCAGAGCATCTCCCAGGCTATGGTCCCATCCTCATGTCTCCTTTCTTTTCCAAAATCCCTGCCACGAAGGGCAGCAAGAAGGGCTGCAAATCCTTTAACCTTCCATGGATATTCAGTACCCACCATATCAAATACAATTTAAGCTCTAATGACTGCCCTGGAGCTACAGCTGATCCCTCATCCCATCACACTCCCCAATATTTTCTGCCCTTTCTCCCCCACCCAGCTGTGATCTCCATTTAAGCTTCTGTAGTCACGACGCCCCACTGCATCCAGCTGCAAGAATATCCAACAACACATGTGCATTTATTCCAAACAAATTTCCATCTCTCCCATTTCTCAGCCTACCTTCCCCCTTTCCCTTTCAGTCTTTTTTTAGCCTTCAGTGCTCATTCCCTTCCTGTTACTTTCTTCCAGGAAGCCATGAAAGATAAATAAGTAATTACTATGCATTTTAAAGAAAGCAATGTCTAGCAGTTACAAACCAACGTACTGTTGCTTGATGGGAAGTTTTACATGAGACGTGTCAATTAAATCGTGGGCTCAGTAATACTGACTCCTGTGAAAGCAGCAGCTCTGCTCTGAAGGCAACCCTAAATACATTCCACTTTTGAAAGTGCAGTCACATACTCAGTAACAGTGAGAGCACTTCTGAGGTTAAATTGCAATTCCTAACATGGAGAGGGGACTTGCAGATTACAGCAAGATCTATCTGTAGATATAGAAGAATAAAATGTAGTCTAGAAAGTAACATAAAGAGAAATTACACAGAACAGCAAAAATCATTGGGTGTGATCCCACACACTATTAGGTGAATCATTTCAGTAGACTCAGTAGGACTATGTACTTAAATATGACAAAAAAACCCCACACCCCCACACCTCCCCATCTCTCTGGACCCTGAGACTTTCTAGCACACTTGCAAACAGCACGTTCTTCTCACAACGGCCTGAGGGATAACCTTGTCTTTTATGTGAATACAAAGTTATTAGCTTTGTCAGAATCTTACAAGGCATCAAAGTAATTGTTTTGGTCCCGATTTCACATCTGTTTTCAATGATCAGAAAAAGAACTTATTATCACATAACATTCAACCATCAGGGAGCTAAATCATGTACTTGTTTAAAAATTGCTAGAGACTAGAAATTTTGAATTCCCACAGCACCTTGTCTATTCTCTATCCATCTCAGCTCTTTCCTACATACGTTGTTGTGGCTTATGATGTGATTGTGTGAGGTATTTATCCTACCTTTGCAAATCTTTCAGAACCGGGAGCGAAATGAAAAGCTGTATTTCAGTTTTAGGAGGCTCAACTCTTCTTCCCAGAGTAGGAAAGGAATTAAAACTCTACCAACACATAAAGAAATTCTTTTCCTACATGGTAATTGAGTACAAAGACACTGCCAAAGCTTTGGCAGGCAACTAGTGAAAGCGCTTTTAGAACAGAAGTATGTGAACCTTCCAAATCTCCTCCTGTGCTCATCTGGAAGTAAGTCAGGCCCAGACCAAGAGAGATGCACACACACTGTTAATTAGGTGTTATATTTGTACCTATTTGTAATTTTTAAATAAAGTGCACACACAATTAAATCAATGAAGTACTGATAATGACACTTGCAATAATTACACTCTTTTTCAGAACCACAGCAATTTTGGGGTGTCATCTTGTAAACTTACATGATTTACTGTAGTGGTGATAGCTCTGCATTTCCCTGCTTTCAATGCAGTTTAAGATCCTGTCATTACACCAATAGGAATTTTTTAATTTAATGGTGTCTTGGTTTGGATATGTGTTGTGTAATACATTTAATACAGCACATTTATTACTATCAGTAGTCAAAATCTTGATACTTGTTATACCTGCAGCAAAGCTGTATATAAATTTTACTGAGCACATCTCCAAGCTCTCTACCTATGACTCACTTAATTGTCAGCTCGATTTGGAGAAGGATGATTCATGTAAGTATCTTGCAGAATCTATTTCTCAATAAAGCAAAATTTCAATGTACATTAGAAACTGAAGATTAACAAATGGACAAGAAATCAGGAAAATGGTGTAGATTCTCATTCAAATTTGTTTTGCTATAATTTTCTGCAGTGTACTATGTGGATATGTATTAAAAAAAAACCCTATTTGCAATGTTCAAAATGAGTAAGGAAAAAAAAAATTTAAAAAGTTACAACTTGATTATGTCCACACCTGTCTAGTTACTATTTTAACTTCACCTACTTTGGAGTGTCAGTTTGCACTAACCTTGTCATCTGAACAGAACGTTGGGAAGTGCCACCTCTGTTTGCCCAATAGCTGCAATAGTTGTAGGAACTGTAGCTCCTATGTACCACAAACTCCAGTGAGGCTACTCATCAGCTTTCCATTATGTATCAAGTAAGTGCTGGATCATGTTAAGATGATCTTTTTCATCATGTTGAATTAAGTAACATTTATTCCTCTTCAACCTACCGATGTATCATTTTCATTTCACTGGAGACTGTTCCACACATCTCAGCTACTGTTATTGGTATGTTCTTTCCCACCCTCTCCAACTGACGCCACTTGTCAACCTCAATGACGTAACTTATATAACCTTACCGCATGCAAATCCATAGTGGAAATACCAAAAGACTTACACCTAAGAATTCCATGTAAAAAAAAAAAACCAACCTGATTGCTTCTCCTATGGGCTTCTTTTTTAGTATAAAAAGAGTATATAAAGCACATGTCTGCCACTGATTTTGTACTTTTACAAGTGCTAACATTTTAACAGCAGAAATGTTAAATATCAAAGTAATAGATGAGCATTTCACTAGAAGGCAATTTCACTAAATACCACAGGTATTAATCTTTCTGAATCTTAATTATACCCTTTTGGCATATTATCCTCATCTGACCTTTCCTCCAGAACTGCAAGAATGGATGTGAGACAGGTAGGCAAAGGCAGCTGTGGTTGCCACCAGACATGCATCAGTGGAATGCAAAGAATGAACAGACATGAAGATGCAGCTCATACGCAGTGCAAAAAGCCACTGCACCACTATTTTCTGAAAGTTATCATTTCAGTTTTAGCTTTTGTTCCCTGACGTTTTATCAGCTTCCCTCTTCTGGCTTTGCTCATGCCACAGAACATAAGGTTTTAAGGAATTACTCGGAGTGTAGAACTATAAAATATTGCAGAACAACTAAACTTTTTAAACTAGAACCATCTGAGCAACGTTTAAAACCAATTAGTAATGGCAGTCCTTAATTGACGAAACCGAATTTCAGTTGAGAATAGTAAGGGCTGGCAATTCCAAGATTAAAAATGTAATGATTCTGCCATTAAGCCACACTTAGACCGATCAATACTGAGAAGTATCCAGATTTTATTAGATGAACCAAATAGGCAAAAGTGGGTAACTTGGGCATATAAGATTTAGGAAATGTTGCATGAGCAGTATTGCATGGTGACGATGCACAAGAGTCCTATTCTGACCTTAAGCAAGTTACTTATTCTTCCTTGGTGACAGTTTTCATATCCACATCAATATCTCAGATATTCTCCTGTAATTCTCCCGCTTTTCTCTGATGCTCACATTGTTCTTCATGGCATTTACAAATCTAGGGTGACCTTTTCATTACGTTATACAATTTGACTCTCCAAGTGAAGTTTTGCGTTACTAATTCTCGCCTGGAAGAATGTGCAGCGCTCAACTATGTGTATCTTGCAACAGCCCTAGCGATCCAGTAAGTATTTGCCTGCACCTCTAATGCACCTCACACGCACCTTTCATTGGAAAACCAGCCTCTGCCTGAAAAGTACCTGAAAGCAGGATGGCACATTGCAAAGTGAATAAAATTGATACAGCACTGCTTCAAAGCTGACAGTTAAATAGGAATAGTTTCATAAAACTAACCATCATCAGAAGTAAAGCATGGAAAAAAACTGGAGCCAACATGCTGGCCGACTCAAGTCTAAGACTTAAGGTTGATTTTTAAGAATATTTTAACTGTTTAATTACCTTGTCAGCAATTTTTGAGATTCATAATCATTCTCATATACATCATCAAAGCTGAACTTACCCTGAAGATGAATTCTTATCAATTTCTGTTCACAATACTACTTGAGACATACAGTATCAACCAACTCAAATAAAAATACAGTAATTAAAACGAAAACTTATCTCCAGAAACAGACTTTCTGTAACCTGAAACTCCTCTCCCCCCATTTAAGTTTTATATGTTTAACTGGAAATTAAATAAATACATAAAATAAAATAAGAAATTACAATGATGAAAATTTTCATCAACTTCTGAGTTACTGTTATACAAATACAAATTTTTTTACTAATATCATACATTAACTAGGTTTTTCCTTCAGGACCGATAAATAAGACCTGAGACAAATCCATACCTGTCTTTTAGACACCTTCCAAAAGTCCCCGTTTCCTGAGTAGAAACCAGCTGAATGAAGAATAGCTGAAAAATACTTACTCTGCACACCTGCGGGGTTTTATTTTTAATTTTCTATTTAGATTTATATTACAATAAGAATTGCCATTTTTGCTGGTATTTTGTAAATTCAAAGAGGTGAAATGATTATTAACTCTAAGCAGCAGGATAAGCATCCTTTAGTTTGTGATAGTTTGATCAGGTCTGTTGTTCCACTTTGCTGTATTCTTCATTTCCTCTCATGTTTCACTCCTGAAGTCATCTTCATCGTTTCTATCCGTGCATACAAGAGAATTAAGCAGAGAACTCCAAAGCTCTACCTGTTTCCAAATCCTAAGCAGTTTTAATAAGAGAATACACAATTGCATCCCTACAATCACTGAAGTATTATAAATGGCATCTTTTTCAGGATTAAACCTGTTGGATTACATATAATCAGTGCATCTGGTAATCCGGTCCTTTTTTCCAAGAAGCATGTTTAAATTCCCACTCATGCATTTCCCAGAATATAGGGCTTGCTCTTAAAATGTCAAGGGTCCAAAACTTAACTTTCAAATCTGTGAGTCAGGTGAGAAACAGACAGAAGCAAGGCACACCTAGACAGGAATCGAGGGGGCGGCAGGGGGGAACCATACTAAAGGACAGTCTAATTTCTTTAATTTTTCTTACAGTGCTAGTGAAAGGTATGTTTGCAAAAACATCTCCCCTATTATTAACACCAAATGCATGCATAAGTAATTCTAGATATAACCTTATTAATAACTGTAATTAATTCAATGGGAATTGTTTCTGTACAATTTGGGGTTTATTGATTGTGAAGGTAAGAGAAGATTTTCAGAAGTGATGTAGAGCAATACTTCCTATTGCTCAATGGATTAACTCTCTTACATTACTGCTGTCTTACCCAGAGGTATTGTACCTACTGGATTAGGACTTCAAATACTGCCCGGATACAAAAGCTCTTTACAGTAAAACCCAAGACTCTAGTAATTATTAGCCAAGTCTTTCAATGATTTTTTGATGTTTGGGTTGAGCTTTCAGCAGGAAGATTAAAAAAGAGAGAGAAAAAAACTCGAAAAAATATTTTCAGTTGATATAAGAGTCTTCAATGTCTCATCTATTGATTTTCTTCAGATCTTTAAATTCACAGTGTGACTTATATTCCATGAAATAGGGTCATTGACATCTGAAAACGTACTACAAAAAATATACTCTTCATATCCCATGGACTGAAACACATAATTGTCTAATGAAAAGGTTATCCAGTGTGTTAAATCCATCACTTACAGAATTTTTTTCTTGCTTCTAAGTGAACAGATTTTGCTGCATTTTAAGAGAGTTAAAGCTTCACGGTGACTGAAAAAGTCTGTGGGTACTGTACTGTTTGACCATGAACTGCCTTTTTGTAGAATTTTTTTTTTGTAAATGTAAGATTTTATACAGTGATGTACCTAAATTGACCACCACAGTAACACACTCTCTGGCCTGCAAACGTCTATTTCTTCTACTACTGCCTTTCCCATTTCCAACATTTATCAAAACAGAAAATAAAGAAGGTCTGAGATTTAAAGGAAACCTTGAATTAAATACTGATGAACAAAAGCCGTCAAAAGCCATTAGCAAGCTGTTTCACAACAGGATACTGGCTTTACAAAGTGCAACTTATAAGACAGTACTTTTTGTAATCTTACTTCCCTTCTATAAAATCTTTTTAGTACGTTTTCAGGCTTTTTTCTTTATGCACATGAAAGCTGTGCTGATCGGTAATCAAACAATCTCTAGAGCAGAGGCTTTAAGAAAAACATGGCATAGTGTATGATTAAAAATTTTCTCTTGCCAGTTGCATTGTTACTGCAAAGTAAATAAAAAGTTGCAGTTTCTATCCAACAAAATTGCAAATTAAATAACTGAATAAGAAAAGTAATCTGTAAACTATTAAAATAACCAGATGATATTTTAGTCACTAACAGCTGGATATGTATTTAAGATTTTATTATTCCCAATGAAGTTAATTAAGTTACTAACCTTACTTTAATTTAATCACACCTGCATTTATCAGATTAAACATTAAACTTCCATTTTTGAAGCAGCGTAATCACTGGAAGATTTTTTTACATTTCCAAGAAATCTTAACTCTTCCTTCTTTAAATTAAATTAATTATAAATGAACAATTAGGTGGCTATTTATAGTAACTTTGACTTGGAGAATGTTAGTCCAGATTCTCTATAAGTGTTACCAAAGCTGAGCAGAAGAATGTATTTATTTGGGTTTCTATGTTATAGGTGATCTCAAACTGTGCACCCCATAATTCATTCACGGGAGGCAATAACCAGGTAATCTCACCACTCCCTCACTTTCAATGGTAAAGGAGACCTCAGCATTGCCCCTGCCAAGCAGCCCACGTCAGGTGTTACCAGTCAGAAATGCAAANAAGCCTTGCAGAAAGGGAACAGATAGATATTCAAGGCTTGTCTTGAAAAGATCTTTTTTATCAAAGCACTAATCTTAAGATTCTATAGGAATTGTAAAAGTATCCGATGCAGCATAGTTTAATTTAATCCTTTTTATGAAAGATGGCAATTTTTGGTACTTCACTGGGAGTAAAATGAGATGCCTATAGGAATAAAAATATGCAGTGCATTCCAAAAGATTTTAATTTATATCCTTCCAAAAAGAAAACAAACCCCATAACCTTAAACTAGAGAGAAATGTAGATATCTTAATCTTCCCAACCTCCTGGGTTTTAAGTAAGCATTTAAAAGCAGAGACCCTGAGAATGCCTTCCATGACCTATCAGCTCTATCACAACTTGACAGACTTGGCTTAATGTTTGAGGTTAATTTAAAATTTCTTTGGGATGCAAAAGATGATCTATCCAACAAGAGGACAACTGGGTTTTTTCCTTCAAGTGTTCAGACAAAGACAATGTTTTCCTCTCGGTTTCAGAGGACTTGTGAAGGCAACATTGCCCTGCTCTTTTCAGGATATTGATGAAACTGCCTGAAAACAGTCCCCACTATTAAGGCAAAATACAAACAAACATACAAACAAACGGAAAACTGCAACAACTGCCATCCCAAACACCCTTGTATGTGTTGCCAGCCTTTCCTAACCCTTCGGCACATCCTGAAGCCCATACATCTCAAAAAACACAGTCTGGATCACCCAAATCTTTTCCACTTATTTCAAAATTCAACTTTCTTTCTTGAGTAGATTTACTACTTTAGAAACTCTTGGTTTTTGAGGCCCTAGAGACAAAGTACAGTAGTAAAGTAGCTAAAATTACCATTGCAGTACCAACTTCAATACAGGTTGTCACTACTGATACACATTTTTTCACTGATGGATTTTTCATTTTGTCATACGCTTGTAAGGCTCTGACCTGGAGAAAAGGAATGAGACTGTTTTACGCAAGGGTGACGCTCACTGGAGCCGTTCCCACACTTGGAGTTAGTCATGTTTACACCTCTGGCTGGACACAACCCATGAAATCTCACTATCAGTCTCCTGAAGACTTTGGAACATTTTTTACTGATTTCATTTGATTTTAGATCATAAATTTATAGACAAGTCGATAGTATATTAGTTCCATACTCCATATATGTGTGTTTTCCTGTGTCATACAAGCCTCACTGAACAGTGTCCCACTGTCCTATATATGAGGAAATGAATGGTTGAGTTGGTTCAAGAGAAATTACCTTAAAACACACACAAAACCCGATGTTTTCTCTGAAGATGGGAGTTTGACTGTTGTCAGTTAATCTATATTGATTCATTTATTCATCAGTACTTCAGCAATAACATTCCGAAGGAACAAATTCTGGTCTCTGTAAATAAATACAGTCATTCTGTAAAGAGGATTTAGAATCAGACTTTTTACAGATGAAGGTCCAGAGTTCTGCCTTTAAAGCAAGATGAACGTTATTTCCCGAGTTAGGGCAGAAATTAACCTTTGCCCCTTTGGGTTTTGGTCATTTAAAGGGCTTACTGAAAGCCACAACAAAGTAAACTGAAAATTTAAATTAATGAAAGAGAATAGTTTATATTGGTTTCAGAGCAGTAATGATTGTGCTTCCCCTGTGCTGGACGTTGAGCACTTCTGTTCCTGCGTAGGCTGGAAGGAAGTTTGTCCAGCCAGTTCACATACAGGGTTTTCCAAACACCCCATGAACAAACTCTCTAATGCTGCTCTCGTTTGTGAGAAATGAGCATTTTCTAACTGCAAGCAACTGAGCTTCAAGTAAAGTGAGTCATAAGCAGGTAGAAAGAAGTCAAGGAATGACTGTTCTTATTGATAGGACAATGGGAAATATCATTTACTAGTTGTGGGTATCAATAAATTACATTTTTCATACTGGTCAGATCAAGACTAGTAGCAAAGCACAGCAGTAATTTATTAAAAATGGGTTTATCAGTGAATAAGAATTGCTGATGTTTAACTTTAAGGCAAAAGCAGCTAGGGCACTTGGAATAACAGCTTTAAGTTGATGATTAGCTAAGGGGATTCAACACTTAATAGCCAAAATAAATTACTGTAATTATTTTATTACCTATGCTAACTGATTTCCTTGTTTTTATTAAAATAAGAGCTCCCGAAAGAATACAGTGTTGCTTCAAAGAATGCCAGCTGCTGCAAGCTTCTGTGTTCTCTTGTGGCAATCAAAAACAACAACAAAAATAGCTGTCATTAATAATACTCTCAATAACTGTGCTACCGCCTCTTAGAAATACATTCCAGATTTGTCTGTACACCTGGACTTGAATATGAAGTTTTCTAGCCGCTGGAGGGTTTTAGGTGGAATTAAAATAAATCTGTAAAGCACTTATTAAAATAAACATGAATATTTATGGAGAACAACGGAATGCTTTAAATAGATTTTTAATAAATACGTGTGTGATTAGTTGCGAAGCCTTAGAAATCTTTTCACTTGACCTTAGAAGAATTATTTAAAAATCTGTATACTTCTGCTTTTGCAGAAAAGAATATTAAAAACATATACTCTAGAATACTGCCACAATGATTTTCAAAGAACTTTACTGAGACATATAGTGAGTTTTTATGGAGTGGATCTACATCACTTTTAAGATCCTACCCAGATGTAACTTTGAGCTAATCTAGATTCCTATCAGTCTGTACTGCTGTTCAATACCCGCTGCACCCTCCTTTCTCCCACATTCCCCCCTCTGGAAGATCCCATCTTACATCCCACTATAATTTAGTACTGACTGGAAAAACTCCAGCCAGCTGCTAGGAGCTACAGAGCAGACTCATTTTCATCATCTCCTCTTGCACCCTTAAAAAGCATACTGAGGGCTTCATTTGCAGACAGCATTGACTGATTTGTACCAGATCTGCTACAAATGCATTCTCGTAAAACCTGCACCTTCCTTTTCTCTAGTGGCTTAACCAGCCAGAACTGTGACGCTGTGAGACTCTATTAATACCAAGGACAAGAGAGCCCAAGTTCTCTGTGTTACACAAAACAGAGCCAAATCATTCTGGGACCGAGTCCAGTAGTAAAAATGCACATCCTAAGGACCCTGATCAACAGCATGTTCTGACTGACCAGTCTATGTCTCCCTGCTTTCTAATGCCTTAACAAATGCCTAATTCTCCCACACAGCTGGGGAAACTAATTATCATTATAATATTTGCTGGTGGGTTTTTGTTACTTTGTATAATATAATACACCAGTGCCATACCCATAATTGGACACTGAGATTTCTTCATTTGTTACTTGTGGGGCTTCAGTAAAATTTTGGGTTTAGCAGATGTTACCCCGCACAGAGCAAACAACTACCTGTGGTACGGCTCATCATCACTTCCTGACAGGAGCTGGGACTTTAGGTCAAAGCAAGAGATGAAGACTCACAGCAGACAAAATTTCAACCTTAAAAAATCAGGCATTAAATCTGTTACGGCCTCTGAGTATCATTAGATCATATTCACCACGTATATCTTCTGACATTTTCAAAGTTAGTATTTGGACATCTAATACTGATAACAATAATATGATCCTCACAGTGTTTTGAAAAAATAGTATTTGCATTAGTAGTCACGTCTCAATGAGCATGGAATAGTATGAAGAAAATGCTGTTTGGTAGGTGAAACATTTTTTCCACTAACTTTGGACTATTAAAAGTCTAATTTTGATGCTGCAGTAATGCAAGTATTGAGTCTTAATTTACTTCATTTTGTGCTCTAAATAAAATGTAAAATACCTGTAGTGATTAGACAGTGTGTCTACTTGTGTTACTCGTATTGGAAACTCCACACTGTCACAACAGCAGTAAACAAGAGTAAGGAGCACCAACGTTCACAACTTGATACTGTATTTTTAGTAATCTAATACTCAGATTAGAGCTAGGAAAAGCTGACTGGCTTTCAGCCCTCTGGTTCCTTCATCCACATTAGTAAGAAAAAGAACTTCTCCCCGGTCCCAACAGAGCTGCTGTGGGGTTGTACTGGGAAACAGTCAGTATTTATACAATCCAGACATTCCTTTTTGCCACCAAAGACAGGGTTTTTTTCTCACTGTAATAATTTCAGTCACCCTGGTTATGATGCAGCTCAACAAATACTTGCCCCAACCCAGTGGGGAGCAGGTTGAACGGCTGAAATGGTACCCCTGAAACAAAAATGAACAGGAAAAGCATGTTTTTGAGACTCGTGCTCTTATTTCTTACATTTTAACTATTGGGTTTGGAGTTGTTCTTCCTCAGCACTGGAATTCAATCTCTTTGAATGGATCTATCAGTCAACAAAGCATTCTGCAATCAAGTTGTCAGCTAATTCAAATTGGATTAAAATATTCTTAATCCTACTTCATGTCTTTAGGACAAAATTAACTTTCGGTGCATGACCTGCCTTTTACTTTTCATACAGCATTGCCTTCAAATAGTTTTTTCACTAATCACCTTCAAATCTTATTTTTTAATAATTCTATTTGAAGTTATTTATTTTTCTGGTGTGTATTCTCTTCTTTATCACTGCTGATTTCCAAGACTGTGCATATGCACATATAACACAGAAGCAACTTCCCTACTAATTAGGTTCTGTTCCTCTTCTGAACTAGAGGCACGGGGAAGGAAACAATGATTCTGTGACATCAAAATCACTTGTGCAATAATGAACTGTGATGCTACAAATACTCGATTGTGGCAACCCAGAATGAATCACAGCCAGGGAAGGATGATGAGAACAGAAATGTTTTCTCTTATGCACAGATCTTAGTAATTAGCTGCAGTGGGCAAAGGCATGCAGGAGCAACCACCATGCTTCTTTAGTTTAAAGGAACTTCATAACTTAAAATCTGTCTGGAAAAAGCACATGATCAATAATATTTGCAATGGTCATTTGCCTGGACGTAACTAAAAACTCTGCCCAAAAATTAGGAACCAAGGAGACCGTGGATTTAAAATATTTGTTATGTAAAATAGCGTGAAGTGGTTGTAATATAAATTGTTTGGCTTATAAATTTTGTGCCTGGAGGTGAAGACTGGATCATAATGTGATGTCAGATCAGGCAAACCTCAAGAACATCAAAGGCTGATTTACACCAGCTCAAGATCTACCTCTAGGTATTAAATCAGTCTTTGCACAGGGTGATCTCACAGCAGCAGAGAACTCACAGAGATGAGAGAAACAAGCCCGAGTTAAATGAAAACAAACCAAAAAAGATGCAGGCACATTCAAAGCTGTTTAACAGCTTTCACAGGAAAGAGGCAATGGGGAACGTCTTGCTTCTACTGCCATTCATCTTGCAGTAACTAACACTCAAACAGTGTAAAACACAAAGACAACAAAATCCATCTATTTTAGTTTAGTCATCAGTGTTCTCCGTGACTGCCCAAAGGCCATCTCCCACAGCCAGCTTGGGTCTGCCCTTCCCAGTGAGACGACTTTGAAGTTCGTTACGTACCAGTTGTATGAGGAACAGAAGCACACAAGGGAAAGCTTCACGTTGGGTTCCTGGCAAACACTTTGTTTAATGTAGCTAAGCAGCCTCTACTTCAAGGTACAAAGAAATTCCAGTCTTGACTTTACATAGATATCCAGCCCTCAGAGGAACGCAGGTACTCTTGCTATTATCATTTGCCTAAGTGCTTGCTAAATCCAGTGAGAAGTGGCCATTTCCATTATTTGTAACAGTTTTACATCTACTCAGCAACTGAAATGTATACATCAAGAAAAATTCAAAATGTGAGGTGAACTGGGATATAAATTAAACCAACTATGAATCAGACAAAAAAACGAGACAGAAAACTGAAGTACTTAAGAAGGAAGTCGAAAGAAGATTAAATATATAAACCAAACATCTCGGTAAGGATTTCTGTAACATTTTTCTTGCCACTTCATTTATTCTGACAGCATTACATCTTCAACTCTGCCTGAGTGTGAGAACAGACGCAATTACTTTGCATGCCCATGAAAAATTATTTCTAAACTATCTTACTCTCACCCCCAAAACAGGACAACCCATTGGTCATTCCCCAGATTCAGATCTGGATACCCAAGTAGTGTCTCTTCTGAGTAACATTAGATGAATTTCAAAGCAGAGGTATGGAAGATGTCACAGCACCACCTGAGTAACAGGAGGGGAAGGTGTGGAGAGCCACTTGATTTTGGTGCCTTCAGTGACTCCCTCCCTTCCTCCTCATTCCAAACCAAACACGCAGGACTAAAAATCTCGGAAGATAAAAACCATGTCAACAGACCTGATTCTACTCTTAACTGATTTTAAATTCTCCAAAGAGCCTGTGCCAAACTATTTATCTTTACATGTTACTTTCAAAGACATGCTCTTAGCCAGGTTTCAGCTGTTTAGATCACTGCTGGCTTTAGCCATGGGCCACACCTCTGGGAATTGCCCTAACAATACTGTCATGCTTAAAATTTCATGTGGTACCAGTGTGACTACGTTTGTCTCCAAAAACCAATGTTTTTAGCTAGAGCAATAGGAAAAAAAATAGAATGCCAAATCCAGAAACTGGAAATGCAGCTATCCGCTGGCAGACAATAAAAATCCTGCCCTACTGCTTTCTGTACTTCTATAATTTAACAGTGGTTTAAAATTACAAGAAAGAAAAACAGAAAGGAAACACTGAGAGGCCCAAAGTTTGCATTGGAATAGAAAAATTCCAGGTTCACACCTACCAGTAACAATGAACGTACACTCAGGCACACCTGTGGCATATATATGTCTGGTACATACTGCTCATGTCCCAACTTCCTGTGACAGCCTCGTTAACTGCTCCGCAAGTACAGCCCAGCGACCTGTCAGGTACTTCCAGAATTCCTCCCAGGTTATAACTAGGAGAGTTTAAAATGTTTCCTTCTGTAGACCAGGCTATTCAATGCCATACAGAGACACTAAGCTATGGCTGGACACCAATGTTCTCATTCCTTTTGATGATCGTGATGTATTTCAGGGACACCTAACAAAACGTGTGCTCATCCAAAGTGAAAAAGGGATAACTTTTTAGGAAGCAGTTCTGCAAGGAAGCATTGTAACAGAGAAGAAAAGAGGTTGCACTGGCAGAGAGACACAACCAGCTTGTCTTCTGTTAGCACCCTCTGGGCAAGGCTACAAGACAATGACTCTGTCAAAACTGTCACAAGAGATGGGAAGAGCACGATACTCAGCTACTTGTAGTAACAGCCAGAGCAGCCCATGTGCCTTTCCAAAGCAGTCAGCCTGGGCGAATCTGCGGGAGTTTGACTTTACCAGGTAGTTAAGAAGAGAAAGAAAAAAACCATCCTACCTTTACTGTGCTCCAGTGAGGAAGGTAGTGCTTGTGTTAGCTCTAGCATGAAGATCATTACTGATACTTGAGCCCCTGCAACTTTTACAAACTAAGTCACGTAAAGTACACTTAAGTACTGTGGTGATGCTCCAAGCTCGTCGAAGTGATGGAAGTTCAGGTCCTTCCAAACCACTATGTGGAAATGCAGGTGTTACGGAAAAAAAACCCCCGAATTTATAAATGTTTTTATTGTTAGGAAGAACATACAGAATCCTTGTACACTGTGGCCCACTGCAGTGTTACTAGTGACCCTCAGCTCTTTGAAAAGACAAAGTGAAGCAGTGGTAACGGATGCTGCACTTCACAGCAAGAATCTCTACACGGTGAATCAGAGTCTGGTTTCAGACACCAGCATCGCCTATGTGTAGTCTGGTCTCTTATGACACACTGTTGCGCCTCTTCACGTGATGGCTGAAGAGAACTGCACAACTGGTTATAGAATGACTCTGTGAAGAATCCCTGGATTGTGACAGTCGAAGAACAAAGAAATGGGACTGTTGTGAGCAGTTTCAAACATTTAACCCAAAGTAACTGCTATTTCTTCTAGGTGAGAAAATGACAGCGCACAGAGAGAAACCTAATAAATTATCATATTCTATTTTTATTAGCATGGTCACAATCCCACTGATTAGCGTTGAACAGAAATCACTTCAGCAGCACAAAGTATTACAATTCTCACTCTAACCTTGTCTCCAAAGATCTTCTAATCTTATTTAGTCGCCCTGCTTCTCTAAGGCTGTGCCTACTTGGAATTAGTTCTTTCCCTGCCAGAGATGATATAAACACTCCATGGAACAGTCAAGGTACAAAACTGCCTCCAATACCACAACTAATGTATCCGACTCTGCACACCCATGCACTATAACCAAACGGTATCATTTTAGCTATACTAGTTAAGAATCTCTGTAGAAGGAGCCAAGGCCTTTTTACTTTTCTTGTACCTCTTTCACTAAGATAGCATCCAGAATTCTTAATTACTTATTGTTTCAGTGCTTCAAATGTATTTATTTGGCATTTTGTTTTATGCCGGGCCATGTCCTCAAGAAGTAGTCAGTGTAATTTACACAAGTCCTACCTTTATTGTTTCTTATTTGTGGCATCACCACCACCAGCCTCAAGGATGAGGCAATCACTGCAACTGACACACCAATGCCATCAAGTATTAATTGTTTTAAAGGTTCCTCTAATGGTTTCTGAAATAATAGTGGAAAGCAGAAGATCTCTTCAGAGATAATATATGGTATTTACAGTAAGAAGGCATTTACATTCATTATCTAACATAATAGGAAACTCAGTATTTATGGAGAGAAAGAAACACATAGTATTATGCACATCCCATACAGACATTAGTTAATCTTAACTGCATTCCTGATGTATCAGTGTTCTCCATCTCCTAGATTGAAAATTGGCGTAATTCCAGCCCAGTTTCCTCATCTGACTGGTTACTGAACAGCAAGGAAGGGTGAAAGAAAGTGTTCGTTTCAATTTTAATGAACAGCTACTTTGATCAAAACAGAGTAAGGACTCGATTCTTTCCAAACAAGCCTGAGTGCATCATGGCCTGACTACCTATCTGTTTGTGCATTATTACAACACACTAATACGTGCATTTGTAGTTCAAATGTTGCTTGAAAAACTTTTTTTCAGCACACATACAGGTATATATTTCAAATCCTATAGCAATAGGATGATACACGGACAATGTTCTAAAAGTGACACGCCACATAAAAAATAACAGAAAAGAATGGACCTCTGAAAACAGTTATCCATTTTACAGGAAACGTATCAAGATTCAGATGACGTTAAGCATAAAAGGGTGAAGTAACACCTGGCCACATAGCATTTATAAGCAGCTTATTATTTTTCAGTGTTGCTGTCCTGTGTTATCAGATGGTTGTCTGCAACTATACAACCTGTCAGGGTAGGAGCTCCACTATAACCAGTAAAATAACAGTTTGCAGCCAGCTTAGGGGAAAAAAAAAAAAGAATTAATTTCTATCAGACTCCCAACTGTGATTAGAATGTCAGTTACAGCTGCTGCCTTGTTACAACACCCCCACGCTTCTTAGCTCACAAGGACAAATTCAATGAGAGAATGCCCTGCATTCATTGTGTAATTATCAACCTCACACACCTTGGAAACGGAGTGCAGCTCCAACGTGTCTGACTAAAAACAGTACTGTAGATTAGGGTCTGGAACAATAAAACAAATTCCTACTGTAGTTAAAAGACTATTATAACAGGAAAACAATGGCAATATAAAACCTTTTCTTTATCTTGACTTTTTATAGAATGATTTATCATTGGAAAAATGATATGATTGGGATAAGTTGAAAAAAAAAAACCAAAAAGGAGTCAAATGCTGAAAGAGGAGGGCCAAGAACTTGCTCGTGAATTGGCAGACTGCCCAAAGCACCTCTGCTGGGGAATCTGCAACTTTAATCTTTATTATGGAATGATCACAAATGGACTGTTTCAGAATACCATCTGTTCTCACTGAAGCATTGGATCAGCAGGCTGCATGCTTCAGTCTGTCCTTCACCTTGTATTCAGGATTTTCAGCAAAGCTCCCACTTTGGAAAGGAGGGGTTTGTTCAAGAGAATGTTGCTGTGATACCTAATTTCATAGTATTTTCTTATAATTTTGTGATGTCTAGATTTTGACTTGACATTCATCTGGTAAGCTCCAGATAAAATGCTTACAGTAAGTGAGCATTTATTTCTCATTTCTCTTTTCCCTTCTCAAAACCTAAGTGTTGTTACCAGCTGTAGTGTCCAGAGAAGCTCTTACCAGACTGATGCTCCTCCCAGCAATCCTTCCGGCACATCGCATTCTTCAGATGCGTCTCTGCTTCTACACGCCATGCGTATGAGCAGATCTGAATTCACTATTAATTCCAGATGTTAATGCATAAAACATGATAAGGAAATTACCGGCATAAATGGAATGCAAAAAGACTTGACTCAGTTCAGCGCTACCCATTCCAGTGTCGAGGGCACTCTGCTGCACAGCTGGCTAAGCCACTGCAAAGCCATTAGCCCATCAGGAATTAATCGCTGATCCTGTTTCACGTCTGGCTAAACGTGCAATATTGCAACTGGACGTGCCCATGGGGTATCAGCACTCCCAGGATGGGGCAAACAGAAGAAAAAGGAACCAATCCTTTCGACAAAGATGCAGAAAATCTTTGAAGGATTAAAAAATGGGAGAAAGGAGACAAGTTTTATCAGCAAAGTGAAAGGTAACAAAGACACTAAGAAATGAAGAGGATGTAAAGGTTGGCATAGCTTGGTTGCGTGTAATTTTCTCCCCTGAGCACAACTAGCTGCTGTGTGGTGTGTGTGTACCACGACCCAGTCAGACCACAGGGGTGCAGTAACTGTTTGTCTGCGAGTTCCAAATTCGATCCAGACAGAGAGAGGCCTCTTAAAAGTCCCTCTTTGGATAAACACAGTTTAACTGCACGTCTTGCAAGTCCTAGTCAACACCTTTTTCAAAGACTTAGATTTTCAAATTGTATAAGTACATTTATCTCAGTCTGTAGTAAGAAAGAGTTAACAGTAGAAGAAAAAAAAAACCAGAAAATGAGACGCACCAACTCTGATCCACAAACACGTGAAGAAAGCTCCTGTTCTGGAGACGGGTACCGATGTGCAAATCCATTAGCGCATGAACTCTCTCATCTAGTGTAAGAAACTACATCTGCCTATGCAAACTAACAAGCAGCTTTCTGAGAAACCTTCATATTGGAGGGAGGAAAAAGAACCTAAAAATACGCATTTTGGGAGCATAAAAATATTTTTGCACCTAATTTTCAACATCTGACAGAGAACTGAGAATTAGTAGTTACTTACGCAAGTCTCAGCTAAGTTCACATACCCTGCTAGGGCACTCCTGGCACACACAGGAAGCACAGCCTAACAGATGTCATATAAAAATCATAACCCCTTGTAAAAAATAGAGACCCAATTTTGCTCCCTCTGAAATGCATGTGTCTTCTTTCTTTTTCTGAGTAAGAAGAATAAGCCTTGTATTCTGCCATGAAAAAATAATTGTAACAATTTTATATAAATCATGTACTTGAGAAAATGAATAAACGTGAACAGTCTCTGTTATGCTTCCAGTTCAGCAATTTTATTGAAGATTCAGGGATCACTGGTCTATCAGGAGACAGAAAAAATTATTTTTTTCTGTTCCTCCTCCTTCCACCACTCCTGCCACCTTCCCCCCAAATCAACCTCACAGGAAAGGAAATTGGAAATCATTTCAGCAATGGATTATTGATCCAGTTGATAAGCAAAATTACAGCCTATCTCCACATTTCTTAAATGCAAAAATCTTTAGAAAAATCATTCTCAACAGAAGCACATTTTTATTCTTTTTTCTTTTCCTTGTGACCTCAACCTCTAGTGTTTATCTGTTTAAAAAAAAGAAGTATTACTGTCAATGTGTACTTACTGCTGAGTGTAATTAAATTCTTCTAACAGCATTCCTACCACTTTCTCTTACTAAGTGAGATTGGTATATTCATTAGGACAAACTTTGGAAGAAATAAAAAGCATGCTAACAAAATCCTAATTTGCAAAGGCGATAAGAAATTACTTTAGTCTCTTACTAATGTGATTACGAAGGATGATGTTCTACGTATGGTTTTTTTCCTCAAAGAGAATTTTTAAGCAGATTCTTGTTTAAAGCTAGGTATATCGCTCGTCTGAAGCTGTCCTTGTGCAATGCACACAATGACAAATAGAAGGCGGCCTGGGAGGGAGGTGAAAGTATTAAGTACAGGGAGTGAAAAAGGAATTCAGTAGATTAAAAAAAATATATATTTTTTTTAATTTGCAGTACACATTAAAGGATGCAACTCAAGCATTGAAGCAGATTCAACTGACTGTTCTTTTAAAATTAAAGAAACATGTAAGTCATATTTATCTTTAGATACATAATTCAGAGTCCGTCTTTATTTGGTACACAGACTGCAAGCTTAAGGGAAACATCTTGTCTTTATCGGTGTAAATGGCCACATCTGCTGCAGCTCCAGTCAGTGAGGGTTAGACCTGACTTCAGTGATTTACATAACACCAAACTGACCATTACCCCCTTGTTGCCACAGCAATTCCCCTGTTCCAGGTTCTGCAGTCCCGGGGAAGGCAGTTACTGAAATGTCCACTCCGCTCCCCCTCGAGCCCAGTGGTGGTGTTCATCACTTCTCACCGCTTTCTACCAGCAGAAAACTGGGGTGGCTTTCAAAGGGCTGCACAAAGGGAGAGTGCGAGGAGCGACCTGCATGGCAGCAGGTCTGATCCGTAGCAGGCACAGACATTATGAGGAAGTTTATACAAAACATGACTGACTGGAAAGAGTCTTTTTGTAATGCTGCTTTCAACTATAAACTTGTCCCTATGGCTGCACTATTGCGTGGATTCACATTACCTTACCTTCTTTTCTGGGTAAAATGACTGTAAGGCAGGTGAGAGAATTCAGAACATGCTAGGAATTAAAAGTTCTATGGAAAACATCACGAGATGATCAGATCTCAGGCAAATGGTAAACTGCAGCACAAGCGCAGTGCGGCGCAGATGCATGTGCAGCGCCGTGGGCAGGCAGAGGCTGGGGCAGCACAGGGCCTCGGGAAGGCATCCAGCAGAGGTGTCACTCTGGATGGGCGGGGACCAAGCTGCGGTCTGGGAAATGCAATTTGGAGCAGTTTGCAGAGTTGATACGTTGAAACTTTTAGAATGTGCATTGCTTTCAGAAAGAGCCCAAGTCCTGTGCCTTTGGTGTAACAGAGAGCATTTATGTCTAAACCTACAGGAAGAACATTCTTGCATTTGAGAATGACATTTAGGGTCTTGCTATCGTCAAAAAAAATAAATTAATAACAGAAAGCTTTCTGAAATTAGACTGTGCCAGATGAATTTTATCTCGATTAGCTCCCTTATCCCTTTCCTGACAAAGCTGACGAAATAAAAGACTGAAATGAAAGTGCAGCTTGGAAAACAGAGGGGAGAGGCCACATATTACTTTTTTCGGTAGCAGTGTTGAAACTGTGGCCTCAGACATCTCACCATCGAGAACATCAGGTCCTTTAATCCTGTGTTACGTATCCCAAACCAGCCAGAGCTAATGCTGACTTATCCTTGAATTCATCCTGCATAATTCTTATGGAAGCTTAATTAGATGAACTATTCAGTGTGCACATGCCCATTACAACTTTCTGTACTCTATTTAAAAAACAAAAAGAGTAATTTTCCTTTGTAAAATGTGCTTTCATCAGCTGCACAGGTGATCTTCAGAATAAAGGAATTTTTAGGAAATTATTGACAACGATTTTCTAAGTCAGTTGAGTAATTTCAAACTACAAGAACATACACCAGTGCCTTTAAATTAATCCCAAGGGTCACTACTGTATATATGTTAGAGTGCACACTCCCTTTTATCTGATACAAGCCTCTGCACCTCCATCCCATAAGACACGGATACATTTTATCTACCATCAGTATAAAATAGATGTATTGACGTGATACCAAACCCAAATCTACAATTCGTTAAATATGGTTCTTGAAAAAATTATCCAATCCCTTTCTCATCCCATGGAAACAAGTGCTTAATATTAAACAATTAATTTCTTTAAAACTGTCACACGAGATATTCCAGGAGTTTTACTGCTAAAACTTCCAGGCAGAAGTACTGCTGAGGTAAAGGACTTGACTCAGCTTCACAGAGTTACAGATAAGGACAGATGTTGAAGACCCATCAAGGAAAGCTTTGCCTACCCTGTTTTGAATCACATAAAACACCTGCTGCTGCAAAAGAGCTCTCAAGACATCTTAACTTGTCGGTTTTGCTTACCCTCTCGCACAGCAGACGCTACTGGTTTCCATCAGGATTGGACGGTGTCTCCTGTCACTAGACAGCAGTCCCTC
The DNA here is from genome assembly GCA_013400055.1 of Nycticryphes semicollaris. Taxonomy (NCBI): domain Eukaryota; kingdom Metazoa; phylum Chordata; class Aves; order Charadriiformes; family Rostratulidae; genus Nycticryphes; species Nycticryphes semicollaris. Next base: position 470,898 of record VXBJ01002367.1, read on the forward strand.
TGGCTGATTATAAACGAATGGTGCTGATGGGCTCTGAAGGAAGTTTCATTAGTCCTGTCCATACCAGAGGAAAGTTTAATTCTTTTTGAAAAGTGTTTTCTAACACAGCTGAACTGTGTTAGCAAAACAGATGAGCTTGTTCTGGGCACTCCACTAACTGCTTTCAGGGGCACATTCTCTTCCCACTGAAGTGAAAAAAAAACAAACCACCTCTATTGCATTCCAGGGATCAAGATTTAACTGTAAGTGTTTCCGACAGCGTTGTCAAGGAGAAGCGTCTGAGAAATGTGTTTCACTCCACTACGCCTACTCTGACATCTAACAGAGCAAACACACCTCTTGATGTATTTGCTGGGTAGCAGCCAACGTATCAGAGGTGCATAAACTTGGTCCCAAACTTCATTCTTAACATAAATCAAGATCATTAGTATAGCACAGCAGTTACAAAGTAGAAATTCAAACCTCAGAGCAGAGGTGGGGTTTTACGTCTCTGTCACTGAGGTGGAGTTGTGAGGCAGTGAGAAACACGGGAATATGAGAGAAACACAATTTTGAACCATACTCTTCGGCTAATCAGGCAATCAATTTATTCCCGAGGCATGACAGTACTATTTACAACACAGATACCTCTTGGAATGCCTCTAGAATGACCCTAGTATCACAGAATGCCAGGGATTGGAAGGGACCTTGAAAGATTATCTAGTCCAATCCCCCTGCCGGAGCAGGAACACCTACAGCAGGTCACACAGGAACGCGTCCAGGTGGGTTTGGAATATCTCCAGAGAAGGAGACTCCACAACCTCTCTGGGCAGCCCCTTCCAGTGTTCAGTCTCCCTCACTGTGAAGAAGTTTTTCCTCATATTTAAGTGGAACCTCCTGTGTTCCAGCTTGCACCCAATGTCCCTTGTCCTATCACTGGGCATCACTGAGAAAAGCCTGGCTCCATCCTCCTGACACTCACCTTTTACGTATTTATAGACATTAATGAAGTCACCTCTCAGTCTCCTCCAAGCTAAAGAGACCCAGGTCCCTCAGTCTTTCCTCATGTGGGAGATGCTCCACTCCATCATCTTTGTAGCCCTGCCCTGGNTAGTGACATTCCAGAAACATGGGTTACTGTCTAGCTGATTTTCAGTGATGTATTTCTATAGGAATGTGTAATTCAGGGCTTATAAAAAAATAAAAACATTTTTAAAAATAGGGTTTTAAAACGATATATACAATTACTTTCACTGAATTATATAATAATTGACTTTAAGTATAACAATTGAAATAAAATAGCATGGATGAGATCATATATACAGTTTATGTATATAATCATGAAAATCTCATTCACAACTGCTTGTTTACTGGCTTTTCCAGAATACCTGCTGGAGAAGGACATCTAGCTTACAAGGTGATTTTGCAGGATGGAGATAATTTAGAGAGATAGAGTTAGTTTGTCATCCCTTCTCTATTTCAAAACTTAGAAAGGGAATTTCTGCAAGACAATAGCATTTGTACTATCATCCCTGAAAGACAGGAGACCCTGTACCAATCTCCACCTGGACTGAGAGCTATTAGTGGGCAATTCCACTGCCCATTAATTCAAGGAACACTTCATTTTTTTTCCAAGACTGTTTTGTTTCAAGTACAACAACAACGTACTGCTGCCAAGGATTTACACAGTGTATTAAAATTAATATAACATCAAGCAACTAGCAAAAGATGGAGTTACTATGTTCTGTATATGTGCCTGTCAAAATCTAAGTTGCACACGAGCAAGGTGAAGCTCTTTCAAAACCAAACAAGGTATTTGGTAAAATACATGACATACTTGTGTGAAGCAATACGCTGATCTCACCAGGATGATATGGAAAATGGACTTCCTTTATTGGTCATGAACAGTAGATGTTCCTGGTAGGCATCCATGAAATAAACAAAAGGCATAAATCCTATGGCAAATTTTACTACCAACAAAAGGCAAATACTATATTCCTAGACTCTAGAATAAATCACAAACCTCCTAATTCCTTCAGCAGGGCTAAGATTACAGTCTGAAGAGCCATTTGTAGATTGTCTCTGTTCAGTGAGATAAAGGACAGGAAGAAGAAAAAATGATGAAAAGAAAGAATGAGATGCCACCTAAAAACCTTAAGGCCACCTGTGATTTCACTGTAGCATGAAGAGGAATGCAAATATGTCTCCTGAAAGAAGAATAAAAACAGATATATCACTACTCAAAGCCCTCTAAGTTATTGCTATTTTAACTTGAACTCTTTGTGAAGGGGGATGGAAGAAAAAAATGAGTTAACTCATTTTGGTCATTTTGTGGATTCACATTTTCCTAATCGAGGCAGAGCTCAAACTTGAGGTTCCAAATACTGTGAAAAGAAGAGTATTTTCACAGTAAGAAAAGCACATTTGACAGAAAGCGGGAAGTCTCATTACAAGGCCTGGTCTGGGAAGTTTTCCCATCCAAGTTTTGGAAATGAAAGGCATGTACAGAATGACTTATTCCACAAACTGTGGTTATTGACCATAACTAACATAAGAACGCTTGTAAATCACTTGGCTGCAGAGAACACCAGCCTAAAACAAAGCTCTTGGAAAAGCACTGGCCTGGTACCTCTTCTATGTGAAAAGGCTAACAGATAAGAGGACAGAAAGGAAAGAAATCAGCTTTAATGGCTGTTTCTGAACAAGTAGGGTAGTAATGAGTAAGGTATTTTTATAAATATATATACATGAGAAAACCAAATATAAATATGGGAATAATTATGGCTATGAAGAGTGGCTGCAAAGAAGATGGAGTTTCCATTTCTACAAGGAGTCACAAGGAAAAGGCAAGGGGTAATGGGTACAAGTTACTCCAGATTCCAGTAAGACACAAGGACAAAATGTTTCACCATGAGAACAATCAGCCACTGGAATAATCTCCCCAAGAGAGAGGTTGATTCCCCACCACTGGACACTTGTAAGATACAGCTGGACAGGGTCCTGGGCCCTCTTGTCTAGAAAAGCTGGATACTTGAGGTCCATTCCAACCTGGTGTTTGATGATTCCATGAAATACAGACTTATTCCTGGAGGAACCACCACTCTGGCTCTTTCTGTAATGATACTCAATTCTCTAACCCTGCTCACACCAGTGTTACAAACCACTCAGAAATCGTACTTGCAAGAAAAAACAGAACTTAAAAAATGAAAGTTCCTCTTAGGTCAGTTGGGCAAAAACTTGTAACAATGTGCCATTATTATACAGCAGCCGGCAAGGAAATGTAGACTGACTGACGGCACTCAGGGGAGCTCCCCAAATTGTATTGTATTTGGTGAATGTTTAGCTTCAGTGCAGAGTTATCCATTCATTCTGGTTAGACAGTATCATTAAAAAGTAAAATAACAAAGGTGAACCCCTGTGGGAATACAGCATGCATCTGAATGCAAAATAAAAATGCATGTACTACTCCATTTTGATTCGCAGTAGTGGCAAATTATCCTAATAAATCAGTATTTCAGTTTGAAATATATAAAGCTGTACCCATTGCAAGGAAATACATTTTTTTAGTTGTGAGAAGTGTCTAGCTCTGCGTCTGGCTTCGGTAAACCTCTAACACGCTTCTGCCTATCAGCAAGGGATACAGATTACCAGATTTTCAGTTGCCAGTTTACTGCAAAGCAGACATATGATTCAATCTGTAGAAGGTGGCTCACTTTAAAATCTAATCTCAAATTCATATAGCAAGTCCTAATGAGCCCGCTAGGAGTAAACAAATTAGTCTCCAGGATGTATTATGCATTAATTAATCAGACTAATAGTATTATGAAATGTGTAATAGATGAAAATTAGTTCCAAGTACAGTACTTGCATTGAAGAATGAACATAGAAGAATTAGAGCATAATAAGAGTATTCTCAAATTTCTACCACTGTCAGTTAAATCAACTATACTTAATTAATGACATATATTTCTCTTCCATTTAACTGCATGTTTTGGTGAGACAAATTACAATTTTTCATGCTGTTTTATTCCTGACTGCCATGCTAAATTCACTTTTTGACAAGTCACTGTTAGTAATCCTGGTAAGATATCTAACCTTGCACTGGCCCAGGTATAACAGCTCAGCACGAGGCACATAAAGTCACTTCCATCCAAAAGGGTGGAAACAAGGGAGTACCACTCCTCCTGCAGTTCTTGAACACAAGAACCTACTATTTGGCCCCGGGCAGAGTATCTGAAAAGTGCACTTATTCCTAACTAAAATGCACACAGCGCTGAAAGACCTGGAGTTTCTAACAGAAACTGGATGCGGGAGAAAGTTTGGGTCCTTAATACGGAGATTCACCACATTTGTTCCTCTCTTTTCCTCCTTGATTTGGAATGTTCTAACTTTTAAAAAGATAATTGAGACCACCCATCCTCCAAGGGCCACACTGTCTCAGGTTCAAATGAAATACTCCGATCCATACTCTGCTGAGCACTGCAGACAGACACAGCTGAGACCAGAACAGTACACAGGCACAGATGTACAGTACCTTTCCTAACGTGAAAGAGCTGGGGAAAAGCCAGGAAGCCCTGAACTCTGCACACTAAGAAAGACAGGCACATCATGTGAATGCTTCACTAAATAAACAGGCCTGTGTACAGGACAAAATCGCACCCTGAATGAATATGGTGGGAAAAACAGGGTAGAGGCATCGTGTAACTCTAAGAGGACGGGCATCACTCTATTCATTATGTAAATATTTTAAATTGTCATCAGTTTTGCAATTCTTCTGCTATTTCAGTCTTAACTACCTCTTAAATCAGAGTCTTGTTAACCTGCATTCTGTTTCTTTCTATAGTAATATGAGCTAATACCTGTAGGAGATGGGATGACAAGAAACAAATGCTCCAATCGTTACTTCTGTCCGTTACTCCCTAAATGCAGACAGTTCATGTAACAACCAGTCAGCCCCAGACTTCTCATTTCAATACAACTTGCTGATAGCTACACCTAAATCTGGCTTACCATTACAAATCAAAAAAGTAATGAATAAAAGGCCAGCTCCTATTCTAAGCCACTTAAAAATTATCACTGGCTGCAGAAAGGGATAATTTAAAGCAGAACTGTTAGCTGAGGTTTTCCCTGGAGAATAACTTGGAGCAATACACAGACCAGCTTTCTTACCAGCTTCCAGAGGTGCTTTCAATATCCAGCTCGGTCAGCATTTTCCCTGCGGGTAGCTGTGCTCCAAGTGAATTTAGGTTCCCTACAGGTACCATCTCTTCAGAGCAGACAGCGCAATACCCCTTTAGGAAAGGCCTGTTCACACCAATAGGAGTCCTAGGACCTTTTTATACAAGGCAGATTTTTGCAAATCAGTTTTCCTCCAGGTTTTTTATCCAGACTTAGTTCCCAGCAGTGTTCCAGCATTCAAAGCAACTGAAGTGACCCTCAACACCTCCTTGGCAGAGCCGAGGTGGGGCACAACTGGCCTTCCCCATTCCTCCCCCCTGATGTCAACACACAATCACAGCAGGAGACAGAATCAGCATGATGTATTCATCTCCAAGAAAGGAATCTGGCCTCAAAGCTGATAGAGCTGCCAGTACGTGTGGACAAACAGTACCAATATTCAACAGCTTCTCCTAGGCACAAGTGAAAGTTAAGGAAACCAACTTGTATGCGCTTTCAACAGAAACTGGATGCTTAACTGTCCTTATTGTCCCTGCAAATCCCCTCCTCAATGATGAAACTTAGCTGGTAATGGCAAATATTACAGTTGCTGTTGTTGTTGTTTATGGTTTTCTATCTCATTAGTCACAAGTCATATCCATTGACCTAAATGGAGTAAAAACATGTAGTTGTAAATAGAGGCAGACTTTAATAGTAGTACTTCATTCAATGATTAACATGGTGTACTATTGAACACTGACGTAATAAACAAAACATTTTTACATAGTACCTTAAAATATGAACTATGGTTATTTCAAAATTAAATCCATGCAATAAAAAAGTCACTTCAACCAATTAACATGTCATTTCCCCCCTTCATTAAACCAGACATTTGTACTAAGAAGTCAGTTCAAGGAACAAAGATGCACCTGCAAGGGGCAGATGCCCCCTTCACCCCTGCAAAGACTCCCTCTGCAATGGCAGCCTCCAAGAGAAGGCTCTGGGGATGGACGCCTGTAAAACCAACAACCAAGTACAGTCCTTGTCTTCCTACACTGCAAACTTCTCTTACAGTTGTCTAACTCCACTGACTCCAAGGACATTTTAGCTTTTCCTGCACCAGAGAAAGGGCCGAATGGGAGAGAGTCACAAGCAGAGGGGTGTATACACAGGTGAGGGTAGGCTCGGCTACTAAGCAATGCAGTAGGGCTGACTGCAATAAATAGCAAAATCATGAAAGGCCTGAGAAACCCGCAACCAGATTTTAGACAGCATCCTGGAGACAGCATCATAGAGAGTGAATACTGTCCTTTCAGGACCACACACAACGTGGTTTGGAACAAGAATGAAGCCAGAGCTCAAAACAAAGTTCTGGGAATAGCCTTAGTATTCCAGTGTTATATGGTTAATGCATAAGCTTAAGTTAAGCTTTAGGGAACAAAAACTTATTAACTTAAACCCTATCTCTTATTGACTTAGGAGAGATGTATATTTGTGGAAGAGAGGACTTGTAGTACAGGCTGAAATAAGCAGAATAACTCTTGCATTAAATCACCCTGTTATTTTAAGAAAAGGTTAATTTGTAAAACAAATTGAGCTTCATTAGGGACTAATTGACTAGAAAATTTTCTTTAAAAATGTCTTCTAATTATGCAGGTGAAAAAAGAATCTTTTCAAAGCACTTTTATAATTAAAAATCATCTTTGATCAATTTCTTTTAACATTTAGTCAAGAAAAAAATAATACAGGAAGGTTTAGCCAAGAGTTGAATGTCATAGTCCACAGCACTGCAGTAAATTCAACAGGGTAAAGAAGTCAGTAAGACAATGTCTGTGACTGGATGGGAATAATCTGAAAAGAAATCCACAAGCAAGTTTGAACCACTGAAGGAAAACATGAGACTTTCTGTGTTGGGGCTAGAATGATTCAGCATAAATTGAATTATCTTTTCACGACTGTAAAATGAATGACTGAGGCAAAAATACTCATCTCACCAGGGAATACCCTCCTCCAAGAGGCACCTTAGATGACTCCTCTTCACCGCCTGTGCCTGTGGCACTGAACAGGAAGCCCTTGCTCATGGCTTGAGCTTGGCTTACCTGATTCAGTGCAGCTGGTCCACATTCTCCATTTGGAAAAAACCAACTGCTTTTGTTCTCTGAGCTTCAAATACTACTCCCACGGCCTGAGTGAGGTCTGTTTCTACGCTGCTCTGCTTTCACTTAGCCTCTCTCCAGAGGATGTAAAACATAATGCTCTGAATACTTCAGATGATGAATCCTCTTTTATTTCTTTACCCAATTAGGACTTTGCTTCCTAGAAAATATTCATTAGTAATTTCACTTGTAATTGCATAACATAGTATAGTAGGGGTTTATTTCTACCATATAACTGCAGAAATAATATCAGTAGCTAATCCATGCTGACTGTAAAGATATGCTCCACTTACTCCTATTTGTTATAGTGCTGAGAAATTACAGATTCAAAAAGATTATGTCAATACCTGAGGATCCTGTTTTATATCAACAGTTGTACAAGGAATTTTCCTGCCTAAATTTTAAAATTCTTTCAAGCACCATTAGCCTCTGTAGTCAAGCAGATTGTCAAAAGCAGGGAGGTGTATAATGACTGGGAAGTGGCACTTTGTATCTAGTACTGATTCAGAATGAACTTGTGCTGTCTTGCTAAGAACTGTGGCGTGCTGAAAGGGGAAAAAAGGTAACCCCCCAAAAAATGCACAAAGAAAAAGACAGCACTATGCAGTAAGTTTCAATATTAGATCTAAGGAATTAATCCTCTGTCAAGGGCTTGTATAAAATTGAAAAACAGTACCTTTGGGTAGGCCTGTTAAATAGACACGCACCCCCGCACTGCTCTGAAATTAGTATGTTTTAAGGCATCACCTTAAATAACAGGACTGCACCTTTCTCACTGCTACAAGAAAGAGCAGGTTGGGCTACTAAATCTTCTCATTTGCAAGCAGATCCTCAAGTAATATGCTGGAAGTATCACTGGTCTCAAATTTGGTTAGTGAACCGCTGCAAATTAATCTCTTGCCTAGGTAATGGAATCTCTAACATGGGCAGAGTCCTCCTTCAGATAATATAATAGAAAGGGATGGATACAAAATGAAGAAAAAACTAAGAACATTCATCAGCTCTGGAAAATAAAAGGTCAGAGTTCCAGTCTCCAAAAGCTTGGACAATATATATAAATGTTCAAAGTAAAACAGAAGACAGAATGCACAGGGAACATGCAATGATTAGCAGTAGGTGCTCTTCGTAAGGTGGGGGGAGAAGATCTTTTTGGAAGCTGAGGACCTAGTAGAACCAGTCACAGAAAAATGGGCAAAGAGTTTTTAAAAAGCAAAACAGACAGAAAATGTTGGAGATTTATTTTAATTCGTTTTTCTGCCACTGCTTTCTAAATGTATACTATGTTAGACTGTAAATAATCCTGTGAAGAATGTGTTTCCCGTCATACATAAAAAGCCTCAGTTCTCTTTTTGTGTACTATTAAAAAAAAGCAATAATGATGATGAATTATGGCTCCAAGCTTACCCGCATGGGTGACTCTATTTTCAGACCCGGAGAGTGATTGTGCAGATTCAGGCACAGCATGCAGTGTTGATCCACAATGAATCCACCTAGTTTGTTTTGGAATGTGACCTCATTCTAGTTTAATTAATTAAATCAGAGCCTGTAAGTTAAAGCAGTATTTGCTTGCATCTGATTTCTGAAAAATTCCTAGACCTTTGAAGCTCCTAGTTTGTTGTTGATCATTTAAACCATACACTACGTATTTTCACACATCTGTAAGCTTTTACATATGTAGCCTTGTCTCTATCAGTTCTTTCTATTTATTTTTTAATCCCTGTACTGAGTTCACAACTACTGTAGAGTGAAAGGAAGCTTATGTCAATTCACAGTCTGGATCTAATTCTGAAATTCCATTTTCTTTCACTGAAAGTAAAGAAATAACTGAATGAAAAATATTGGGGAAAAAAAAGAGGAAAAATGAAGCACTAGGTGTAATATTAGCTAACCATCTTGAAAAATAATTGCAGGTGTCACCCTCGCATGATTCCTGAGAAAAGTATTATTTTTGTCCTTTGCTTTTACCAACCTGAAATGTGCTTTGACTCTTAGGTTTTGTTCACTATGTTTCCAGAGTTAAAATTCTAAAGGAAATCCTTTAACTAGAGGATTCTGGTCCCTCTGATATACTTTTTTTTTTTTTTTTTTAAATAAAGTTGTTTTTATTTGCATTGGTTTCCCTGTCTGGGCTTATCGTGCTGGGATGCAGGAACACTGGTACCAGAGAAGAGCTTAAAGATGACTAGAAGTGAGGGCAAAATCACAGCAGCCTGTATTTGGGTTACCTTAAGGTGCAATGAATCTTTACCCCAACATAAAACAAAAATAATGATACAAATAATTTATCCCTGCCATTGTAGTGTGAAGACAGTCCTTGGATGACGACAGAAAACTTTCTGATATAATTTTAGGGTAAGTAAAACGTGGTTTAAAGTAAGATGGGTTATTGCTGTGCTTGTTTTCAGTTTTTCACTTACATCTTTTACAAACATTTGGGGTTTTTTGGATACCGTGAAAAACTTGTTTTCTTTGCACTTGACTGTAAGCTCCCTTGAGTCAAGGGTGCTTTCAAAATGATTAGGTAAGAATGAGGTGTTTCTCACCTTAGGGTAACGCAGATCTCCAAAATAAGCACCAGGACATCCCAACACAAAGCACTTGTGTGCTGGGGTTCCTACCCTGGTTTCCAGAGAATCAGAAAGTGCTTTTTAGCATGTCTAATGGAGATTAGACAATAAAATCTATAGAGGCCTCCCAAAGAGCAGGCTAAGACAAAGAGCAAGAAAAAGGGAATTGCTTCCTGCTGTCGAACTGTATCAAAAGAAAGCTTTCTCATAGCGGGATACTGCAGACAAGATTTGAACAACAAGGGCATTGTTGGGGCAAGACACCATTTTATGTCTGTTACACCTGTAACACAAGGAATGGTTTATCCAGGAGAACACTAATACAAGGGACATTGTTCTAAAGAACTAGAAGGGTGTGAATTTACAGAAACCAACTCTTGACTCTTGAACAGAACTGCTCAACAGAAAAAAATCTGGTATAGTAAAGGACTGATACCTAAATGAAAAGCTGAAGTTAAAATAGTATGAACTGAGAAATGTCTCTCTGTGAAAGACAGCAAAAACACGTAGTTGGACTGACTGAAATGCTATCCGGAATTCAATTGAATGGCCTATAAAGAGCAGAGTTCTCCAAAAAGGCTAGAAAGCATTTCAAATTACACCAGATGAGCTGCTGGGAAAGCCTTTGTCCCTGAAAGAATAGCCTCAAGTTGAGACAATCGTGAATGGTATAAATTAGCCCATGATATGGAAACCTGGAACTCTTGGAAGTTGACTGACCCAGAGGCAAAGCAACTCATCCAAGAGACCACACGGTTTTGTCGGACTCTATTCATAATGTAACAAAGGATTATGTAAGTGAGGAAGAAAACCAGTTTATTTGAAGAATAAAATAATGGCAGATGATCACAGAGGTCTTCTTTTAAATTTGCTTAGGGACTACACTAGCTTTACCACCTGCTTATAAAGGATTTATTAAGAAAGGGTAGAATCTCCCAGAGCCGTACTCCCAGAAACTCCACAACTCAAGGAAAAGAGCAGTTTCAGTGTATAATATCTCTTTTAAATATTGGCAGCTGAGGCACAGAATAATGAAGAAACTTATTCAGAGTCAGAAAAGGACAAATCCAAAGAGCTTTTCTATGTTAAAATTAAGTTAATGACAGCCCCACAGATATACCTTGCCGGACTTAAACACAAGCATCTTCTGTGTACTGCGTGTGCGCATATGTGCATAGGATTTATTTATACAGACAAGAGCTGGTACCCTTCATCTCTCTTTTTCACACTTAAAGCATTGAGTGTGCCCATTTTTTTTTCATATTTTTTTAAAGGAAGATGAAGTGCTTCATTAAAAAATGTGACCAGATTCATACCTTGTAGCAATATTAGAGTAATGTTGATCTTGGAGATTTCAAAAACATGGAGCTATTTTCAAAAGTGCTATTCACCAGATGGAATCCCTAGAATCTTTTACCAAAAAGCATGTTTTTTTCAGTACCTGATGATCCTCAGAGTTATTCTCCTAGGTATTTAAAATCTGAAGAGAATTAGTAGGCCTATGAGCTACCTATACAAAATCAATGAATTATCCCTCTGCTACTTAGCTTTCCTCTATTTATACAGCCAAGAACTGCCTATGTCCTTTTTCCCAGGATATTGCAATGGCAGCTGAGATTCGGCTAATTATTCACAGCAATTCCCAACTATTAGACACTTTGCTACTTAATATAATTATTTATCTTGATGGGATGGCTTACACTAGGTGACCCAATGGCTACAGATATGGCCACCTGACCAAATTTCAGATTTTTCCATGACTAGATTTTCTATTACAGCCATCACTGAATCTTGGCTAATACTCAATTTTTAGAAATGGTAGGGGTTTTAAGTGTATAGATCTTTTTTTTTTAATTAAACTGGTGAAAAGAACTTAGAAAAATTATTCTGTGTGTATCTACATATTGAAATTACATGTGAAAACAAATTAAGATCTCTTGATGTCAATGAACACTTTTCAGTACTTTAAAGGCAGACTCCCCTTTCTCATCTCTTTACAAATATGATTTTGAAATGCCTAAATAAAAACTCTGCTTGTTGGGCCAACAGTTCAAATTGAGCAAAAGGAATTGGCTTGTGAGAAGCACCTGTAGTGTGGCAAGTGCTCTGAACAGCATTTGCTCCCTTCTGATCTCCACTGCATCTTCAGGCATGGTGCTACACTTCAAATGTACAATTAGAATCACAGGGAAATGATAACAAAACGTGTTGAACTTCTGTGCTAATCTCTAAGCTTTCACCTCCTTTGTCCACAGATTTTCTGAATGACAGATGGGCAACTGCCAAATAGCCTCCCTTTTTGTAAAGGTCACAGTTAGCTTCCTACTCTTAAATGAGCAGAAGGCGGTTTCATAGTCTCAGAGATCAAGACAATGGTAACTGTTCACAACACAAACCAGGCAGAAGTCACAAATCACCTGCACAAGGCCTGTATTTAGTAAATAGACAATGATGAAGCTAAATTTCCCAGATAAATAGTGATTATATAGGGTATAAGTCCTTTCTGATGCATGCATGCAAGCTTCATTAATATTAATGATGATGCATATGCCTTGGGAAGACACAATCATTGTTCACTGAACGAATTGCTCTACCTAGTCCTCAAACATAAAGATACAAAGAGAGTAATCACTTATTAGCTCATTGCATATAGCCTGGTGGAAATAAAGCACTGCTATTTTAGCATCCCTCTGACGGAATGCCCTGATTGTAATCTTGGGAAACCATGTCCCTTGCAACCATTTCAAAGCAGTTAAAATCTTACTGCCGTATTCAAAGTACCTACTGCTGACAGGGCTTGCTGTCACTAAGAAACCAATGAAGTCATTTGCATTTGGAGTGTGATTGTGAAGCAGCAACATAATACACTGTGATTAGGAGACTGAGTGAACCACTTGGAAAAAGAAGAAAGAGCACAGGATTAAAAATTAATATAACATGTATTTTGGGTTCACTTTTTCTACTGCAAACTCCAAAAAGTCTGGGAGTCCACTACTAAATGCCCAGTTCCAATACACAGCTAAGCTGATGGGAACCTAGACCTTCTGATGAACTTGACAGAACTATACTGGTTTACATCACCGATGATCTGTATCAACATTCAGAGCTGCTATATGTTGTGAGCAAAGTAACATGGAACCTACTTAACTTGTACTTGACTGCATGATTCAGCTTTAGAAATAATTATTCAGTTTTGATGCTGATAAGGGCATATCCTTGTGAATGAAGCTGGTTTTACCCCCAAGAACTGTGGTAAAAAGTTGACTTTATATGGTTATGTGCTTTCTCCCCAAAGCAACAGTCAAGTCTCAGATTCATAATGTGTGTTTCATATTTGAAAAAGAAAGGAAACAGTTACAAAAATTCACCATTACCCTCCTTGTAGATGAGCCCTTTGACACAGGACAGAAACATCATGATTTACTCTCAACTAGCAACACTTCTAATGTTCTGCCCCTTGATAGATGGCATAAGTTTATTGCTTATTGATAATCTGCTCTGCATCACATGTTGTCCTCCCTTAAAGTGTGAATGAACAGGTGGTAACACGGGGGGGGGGGCGCGTTTCTGGCTGCTGCTTGTGGTGCTGGTGTGACCCAGTGAAAGGAAGAGGGATGGGATGGGTCTTCCCCTGTGTGCAGCTGGGACTGTGGGTGGATGGGTGACCATTTCTGCACTGGGGCAAGTGAGGCATTCAGACTAGTACAATCTACAGTTCAAGCAGACAGGAGGAAATTGCTAAACAAAACAAGGGACACACATAGGTCTCCCAAGTAATAAGGATAAAGGAACTTTATAAAGACCTCGAACAGATGTAGTGAACTTGTCGCCAATGAGTTGTTTGACTGAAAGCACAGTGGAAATAACCATCCCTGCAAGGTACAACCCTTTGACTGTTACCTTACCAAGCTGATTGTGATTTCATTATTCTAGTGGAGTTGCACTAGAACTTTGCCTGTGAGATTCAAGGTCCTTTCTAGGACCTTTGCTTTAGAAGAGGAAGGTGCAATAAGATTTACATTAAATCTTCAGATGAGTTTGGACCCTGCCATATCTCTCTTGCCCTAAAATCAGGTCTTCTCTCAAGCAGTGTTCATAGACTAAGTGAATCAGTCACGTCTTCACAGCCATACTCACTGAAATACTGAGCTTGAGCCCTGGGACAAAACACCAGAATATCAACTCCTATTTCAGTGCATTCTAGCCCTTATCATATTCTGTGTTCACAGCCCACTGCCCCTCCTTCCTCTCCACAGTGAATCACTACTTGTAAGCAGTTCCATGCTAATGAGGCATCACCAGAAAGTGTTGCAGGACCCAAAATGACAGGGCAGTGCTCCCTGAGGGACAAAATTCAAGTGCTTCATTGTGTTTTCAGGCTTGGATATATGAGTACAAAGCGTTTGGAAACGTATTTTGGAGTTTGCAACTGTGTAAGCTGAAGGATAGACTTTGCCACAGAGTTCTTGTATTCAAGAATATAGTTTAATTTGAAATCTCCTCTGTAAACTCACACTTATGCACATATACATATGGGAGTGTTTTTTCCTTACTACTTTTCCTGCACAAAGTGTTAGCCAGCAACAAAAGTTAGGAAATACCAACAGCATTCACTAGAATGGGTGCTGGTCCCTTCTCTTGTGGCAGCATTTCCCAAAGACTAAGAAATATTCCCTTTACCAATATGGCAAGAGCACTAGGTTGGGATATTGCGCTGCTTTTCAATCTCATCTTAACTTCTAAAAACTACATAGGTAATTTATCAACATTATGGTTGCACAGAAAATAATTAAAATAATAAAATTTACCTGTGTAGCAGAAGGAGTCTGGAGATGTGAAATTCCCACTGAGAAGAATAACTGCTAATTCACATGACAATAATGCAATGATACCCTCTGGGAGTAGTTCCATGATAGATTTTCTTTTGGGAAAGCTGACAAGAAAAATTTCCATCCTCTTGCTTTTCAATGACTTTTCTCACACCAAGGGCAATTTGCTACTCTTCAGCTATTTGAGGGGCTGTTCTAGAGACCGACCGCATCACTGAAACAAGTTTAGAAAGCATTAAAATAAAAGCAGAAGAAACAAAAAAAAGAAGGTACTGGACCAAAGTAGTGAAAAGACAGTGAGAAGAGAACTTTATATGAGCTGCGAGTCAGCTGGTTCTGCTAATAACAGCAGCAGAATTCCTACTGACCACATCTTTACATCTGAGCCAGCAACATGCCCTTGTGGCCAAGAGAGGCCAAAAGAGCACGGCCAGCAGGTCAAGGGAGTCCATCCTTCCCCTCTACTCCACTGTGGCAAGGCCACATCTGGAGTACTGTGTCCAGATTTGGGCCCCTCAGTTGAAGAAAGACCTAGAAACTACTGGAGAGAGTCCAGTGGAGGGCTATGCAAAAAAATAATAGCCAAAAAATCCATACCACTGTAAAAATGTTTTTCATAAATAACAGCAAATGAGAAAATAAAACAAGAAATGATTATCCATTGCCAAGCGACAGCATAAGTCTCAAGATTAGTATTTTTTCTAGTCCTTAAAAAGACTGAAGATATAGTACAGTTATCGGCAGTGGAGAGTTGAAAAGTCTGGTATAAATTTTTAAAAATGAGAGTGATTCATAAAACAAATCACATCAAAGAATATATCTAGGTTTCAAATATTTTATATATGCAGTAAAGAATAGCATGTACATATCTATCTATCCTAAAGTATATAAAGAGAAAAATAACAATAACCAAGGAAGAGATTCTGTTTGAAATTGACTTTTAAGTTAAACTTTAGTGTTGTTTGAGAGGTAAAGGTGTATCAAATGTGCATAAAAATTTCAGAACCGTTCTTTCAAATGCAGATTCTTTTACAGGAGTGTTATTGCTATTCAACTTGCAACAGAAATGAATATGGTTATTATAATTATATATTTTAAGAAGGGGGAAAATATTTCACTAGTTCTGTGACTTGCCCACACAAAAGTAGCACCAACGATAAATAAAATATTAACTAGACTTTGTAAAAATACTGCAGTTTCACAGTTCAACAGAGAGAAAGCCCATTGCTCAGAAAGGCAAAGAATCAAAATGAAGTAACCAACATACTAAAAACTGCTGGTAACTCCAAATTATTCTGTAGTATTCTTTTATGTGCACTTCCATTTGCTTCACATTCTCATGAAACGAGTGCTATCACCATTACGTTCAGATGTAGACACGTCTCCAAAGCAAGATGGAAAAGGACAGAAGCTTCTTGCTGTTTAGACACAAAATGCAGCATCTCTCTTATCTAGTCCTGGAAGTTTCTGGTTCAGTTCTCAGTGTGTTTTCCACATGGCGTTTAGTGCTTCAGCAACTTCTCCTGGGAGCACAGACCATCTCCTGAAGGACTCATTTATCCACCTCCACTTCCCTTTCCATCAATGTTTTATGGAAATCATCCTTTCAGAATATGAAAGAATATTGATAGCCACACTAACTACTTCTGTATCCCTTTATATGATTTATTCTTGCCTTTTTCTCATAATCTCACAATACCAACAATAGTGTATTATTTTCCATTCAGACAGCGTACTAAAATAAATAGCGCCCTACTCTACTTTGTGCTCATGCAGGACTGGAAACTGCTAGTTGTGGAACACAGAACCTTTCTGCACGGACAAGGATTTCAGGATACTAACTCTAAAAGAAGTTGTAGTACAGATGGACCATAAGAAGAACTTCAGAACTTCTTGGATCGTGGTCTACTATTGAAATCACCAATCTCGAAAAATCTTTACCCTAACCATGATAACAACACCTGTTTCCTTCCTTCTGGATGTGGATCACAAAGCAAAGCAGCAATGTAAATACACTGTTCACTTGAAATACTGCACACCACCTTGTCACTCCTCCTTTCATATCCTTCTTCCAAAGCTCCCATGACTGTAAATAAATAGAAACTCTGTCTCAATACCTCACAGTAAACTGGTAATTCAGAGGAAATCTTGATAGACTGCTGGCTAGAGGAAGATCAGTTATAAATGAAATATTGTTGAAGAGTTGGTTAGTTTTTAAGGAGGAATGATTACAAATATTCTCACAGACTGTTGTAGAAATAGACTGTTGGGATTCTTTGAGAAAAAAAAAGTCTTGGTATTTCAAATTGACAGACTTCTTCAAAATATATCATTTGGAAGGAATCTTCCCTGCAAAAAATACCAGACTAGAACGTTCTGCCCCGAGAGCGTGGATGGTCCAGAACAATTTTTCATGTCCCTTCCAAGCCTGTACTCTGATTACTGTCATTCTAATCAACAGAAAATGCTATCATTATAATTCGTAATTAATGCAATATGAGAATAGTAACTTAATACAGATAAAATTCTATCTCAACTTTTGTCTTCATCTTTGTGGGACTAGAGCACATAATGATTTTTAACAGACCCCTTAACACCGTTTACCTGTGTCCCCCATTATCAGCATTTTTGATACAGAAATTTGAACGAAGCATTTCTACATTTCCAACAGAGTAGGGGTTTTAGATATTCATTACTCATAATGATACAGAGAAGAATTTGATTAATTCTCCTATTTAATTTATTGAACCATGTTAGAAGCTTTAGTGTTATTGAGGAAATTTCATTGGCAACAAACTGCTTTGGAAAAAGAACGATAGCAGAATGTTACTGATTCCTGTGGTTTTTTGGAATTTTTTTTTCCCTTGGAATACCTGAGCAATGAAACACTACCAGAATTTCCTACAATTATTCTAAAAAAGACTGAAAAAGGAAAGTTAATGGTAAGGAAGCAGCACTGGCCTCGGGTGCACTAACACTAGAGTTGTCTGAAACATTTACAGTCAAAACTAAAAATATATGAACTGCATAAAATTAGAAGTCCTACCATTTCCTTGTAGAGAATCTAGATGGATGCTACTTAATGATATTTCTTGGATATACCTAGGACTAAACTCAATCTTCCTGCTATTTGAATATTCAGCTGAGTACTTTGTTAGTGTTTGCACAGGCATCTTTAAAACATGCCAATTTGGCAAACTAAGTGTGGATTATGAAATAAGAAATTACTCTGAACTAAGCTACCTCCCATCAAGTGTTCAAAGACCACCAAAATGGTTCATTTTGACAGACATGAGGCTTCTTCGAACCATTTGTGCAGTATCTTCTAGCAATTGAAAACATTTCCCAACCTGGGTTTGAAACAGTCTCTTTCATTTACTCCTTTCTCCTTCAGACTGTCATTTGTGATGAGTAAGTATTTTCCTAAAGAAAAATATTTTCCAGAATATACCAGCCTAGCTCTGCTTACCCATCTCGTGACAAGGTTCAGAAATCCAAATTTAAGCCTGCTTCACTTAGAATTTTAGAAAAGTTCCGAGCAGGCAGAGCATACCCACTGATCTGAAAGTCAGCTCCATTGCAAGGAGCCCTATTAGAGTGAAACACCCTACAACTCTGTAGAAAACTCCTGACTTAGAGACACCACGTTTGTGAAACTCCTCCAATTGCATTTGCCCTGTCTGAAATGTAGCTACTTGCTCCGAAGACAGACAGCTTTCTATAAATGCACAGCACCCAATTCTGTTCAGCATGTGGCAACCGTTTTAATTATAAAGTGAACAATCTTTCTATAGATCCTTCTGCAGTTCACTGTATTTAGGAATTTCCGCATTAGCCAGTCATTTCAAAATCTTTAAGCTGAAGCAGCCCAGAGAAATGTCTTCAGCCTTTTGATCTAGTAACTTTGCTCTGCAAGATGCAGGAGAGTCTGGCACCGATCCAGCAATACACAGGAACTCCAGCTTAACTCCTGATAGATGAGTAACTCTATGAAAGCCAAAGAATATTTATATGCTCATAGTTAGGCAGCGTACGAGCTTTATAAAGGTTTCAAAGGCTCTTAATTGAATAGCTGCACTCCCACACATGATACCCTTGAAATGGGAGTATTCATTTTCATGAGGACTCTCCATAGAACTAAAACTTTACAGAAGTAGGCTGTTTGTTCTCATGAATTTTATTTGTATATTGTGAATAATGTCTATTAATAATACACTCTGCTTAGAGTGACTGATATAGAAATAAGAGCTTCTTGTACGATGCAAGGATTGCAGAATCAGGTCCTTCCTTTTGTTGTGCTGTATTAGCAGAGAGACAAGAGAGAAAGAAATAAGTTGTTTTCAAAACCATTGGGGAATGTGATAACCTTTCTTTTTAACCTTGGATTTATTCGCTTCGATGTTGAGCGTATATAAGATTAAGAAATGCTCAATCTCTTGACTATTAAACTCTCTGCCTACTTGTAGCTGATGATTCATGGCTTATTGTTTCTCTAATAGTTCACAGTTAATTGGTAAGGTGAGGAATTAAAGATTAACTGTCAAAATGTAAAAGTGTCAGGACTTTCTTTTTAAGAGAAAGAGCAGAAAATATCTGCAGATGAAGAACCTCTATCTAAATAACCTCCCACAATATCTACACAGCTACAAAATCAACCTTTATACCATTGCACAAGCGAGAATGCTTTTAAATAAGGCAGTTTCAATTTTATAGCATCCCATAACTTGCAATCAGCAGCTCTTTAATAAAACTGAAATAAGCACCTCACAGTCAATGGGTATTTCTTATATTTTTTGCACAACCAAAAATAGGCTTCACATTAAATGGAAAATTGGGTCATGCTTCAGCACACAGTAATTTGACCTAAAGATAACATTCCTATCCCACAGTTATAAGATGGGCCTTTCAGACAATGAAAACATTTAAGAACTACAATTTTAGGTAGTTTGTATAATGTAAAAATGTCTGTCACGCTCCTGAAATCCAAAATATAATGAAACCTTTCAGCCTTGGCTGTATGTAGCACTGTGTCCCCACAGAACAGACAGCAGTATTGTTATCATGGCATAGTGTTGGCGTAAGAGCACACAACGGGAAAAATGACATGTCTGATTTCATCTGATGGTTCATTTCTTACTAATAATCTGTAGCAAAACTGTACTTGCAATTTGTAGGAGATAGATAAGTGTTTATTGGTGCCTGGTTGTACCATGAGAAAAGTCCTCAATTCTTTGATCATGACAAACTTTGTAGCACCCTGAAGGCATGTTTCGCTCAGCTCAGGTAGATCAGGGAGTATTCAGATCAAGAAACAACACATGGCCATTTACCAGGTATCAATTACAGTGGGTTGCAAACCAGTCACTGGCATATTTAAAGAAAAAGTTAGAGCAAAAAAAAAAAGTAGCAAGAAAATACTGCTAAGAATAAAGGTATAAAAAGAAATAAGGAAAAAAGGAAGACTGTGGACATTACAGATAACAATAATGTTAACATTGTTTGGATATAATTTACTGTTACCTTCACTTTACCATTTTTAGCATTTAAATCTAATTCTTTCAGTTGCAAAGTTTAACAAAGCATACAATCTCCTGTCCGTAAATAACACCACAAAGCCATATCTTATGAAAATGATAACTTCCTGACAGCCTGGCCTCCCTCTGCTGCCTAGTAATGAGTGAGTTGGACACCACCTGACAGTTCAACCTCTGATAAATATTTCAAACATATCATGCAAGAGATTCACAGATCAATCCCCAACCTCCAAGAAACCAGTGGGGTGAGACAGAAAGCCATTTTGAACTGGTGCATCAGAGCGGAACACAACCAGCAGTTTTCGTTGGTTTTTTCGGGAGAGGGGTGTGTTGTTTTATTTTAACCTGTGCCAGAGCAGAGTGACTGAAGGGAAGAGTATGATCTGTGGTTTTGACATCTCGACACTGGACACTATATATACCTCCTGGCATATAAAAACAGGATATGCACAGTAAACTCCCATTACATTCCCTGTAAAATGCTCTGACATTGAATTAACACCCTGTACATTGCAGGTATGCCACTTTGAAAAGGCTTCATCAAAGTCCCTGAGACAGTAGCGTACCAGACTTCTGAACCTTTCTGTGACCCTCTTCCTTCCACACACGAGATGGGCACATGCTGAAAACCAGGAATCAGAGACTAATACCCTCCATATGTTTCTCATTAACTTTGAAGTCCATGCAATAAGCCAGTGAATTATCTTTTCAATAACTCTCTGAGAAGGCAGTTTATTAAACAGATATGGAAAAAGGGTAACTCCACAGTTACCAGATTTGAACCAGTCAGCCTGCCAACAGAGAGAGAATTAAAACTAGAGGAACGTTTTCCAGATATGGTAGAATACACTTTGCCCACAATTTACCTTGGCCCAGTGGCTCTTTAGAGCTGAGTACTCAGAGCAAAACTGTGCTTAACAAGGCTGAAAGTCAAGCTTTCATCTGCGCTGATAGAAAAACATGGCCCAGCCTAACATATGTACCCACCTACACAGCTGAGCCCGTGAGTATTTGGTAGAATGCACTCTCTTTTAGTGCAGCAAAGAGCCATGGACTAAAGTGAGTCTGTAGGTCAAAGCACTCTCGTGATGGATCACTACGTACTGAATCCCAGGGATCATCATACAATTTTCAGACATTCTAAATAACAACATTCATCTTGCTGGCTATGCCCAGGGTAACTACTCCCACCAATCTTTCCTTCATCTCTGCATACACAGAATACCTGTGAACTAGGCCACTGGTACAGCCTTCTGCTGTATTTATCCTGCTGAAAAGCTCATGTCAGAGAAGATGTTTTTGCACACGTGGATTGCAGCAGACATTTGTACTTTTTACAGGCTATGTCAGGACAACCCAACTTGGGGAAGCTGCTCCTGAGCTATTGTCTCACCATGATACCGCATACGTCAGCATGCTTGGAGCACGTGAAGGAACTTCCTACTCCCATTTAAAGTCTGTTTTAAAATCTATACCATCCTGTATTAAAAAAAAAATAAAAAAAAAAATAACCCAGCCATGGTCATTTATACTGCATGAATTAGGAACAGGGTATGGCACTGGCAGTTAAACAAACTCTTACAATCAATGAAAAAAGAAAGAAAGAAAAAATTCCTACAAGAAAGTAAAAAAAAAACCTACATGAGGGTATAAGTTAAAAAAGAAAAGAAAAGGAAGAGAACTGAGACTAATTATCCGTATTTAAACATGTGAAGATCTTACTGAGTCTACAAGGTTGAGATCTTGTTCCCTAATCAAGTGCATCAAAGGCATTCCCCAAGGCTCACAGCAAAACTGCAGAACATCCATACAAATCATTTCTATTCCAGAAAGCCCCTGAAGTGGAGTGAGTTTCCCTCTCCTCTGTGTCACACTGCTGCATAGCACTGTGTTCCTGGAGTTACACGGATCTATACCATGAGGCTTTGCAGATTCACAGTGACATTCTGAACGTGCTCTTTATTTTTGTTCCGCTTTAGTTATTAAGAGGGCCAGAGTCTGCCCTGATTCACAACCTCTTGAACACCATTGACTCCAGAGTATAAATTAAGTCAGATTCTGGCCATCATTTGGTAAGGACTATATAATTTAATGTTCTTCAACCTTCAGAATGATTGAAGGACTTAATTTACTAATAATTAACTGCCTGAAGCCTCTTTAAGGGGTGATCCGAGTTGAGTACTAGTTTAAGGGGCTAATATGTAATACATAAGTAGTCGCATACAAGCCGTACACTTTCATCCCTTTGTTCTGACTGTAAAATGTCAATTACATTCATTCTGGTTTTGGGTCCTCCCCCATTTGTTACCACCTCAAAAACCATGCTGTGAATTTGTAGCTGCCATAAATGCTTGATGTAAGAGCCAATTGTGCAATGCTGTCAGGATTCTGGGTTTAACACTTATTAAACCTACATTTTCCTTACACTTTTTCCTTTTTTAATGTCAAAAAAAGAGTATAGACTTCAGTATCACAATCATAATAAAAGCAGAATAACTTGTAGTAAATCATAGGAGTTGTACCCTTCCACGTTTTTCTTCAGAAAAGGAAAGATGCATAACATTACTCACAGTAGGGGAAAAAAATGACACTGTGAGCAGCAGTCATGGCTTATCAGAAATTTGATTCAGAAGTTTCGACCTCTATATTAATTTTTTTCAAAGAGGGAGAGTCAAATGAAAAGATAAATAAGATTATCCATATTTTCTTTCAGTCATCATCATGTTATGGAATAATCACTGAACAAATGCAGATTGCTCTTCTAACAAACAATAATCAGCTGGCACAAGAAATGCTTGATTTTTTTTTTTTTCAGTCTTTAACTTAATAAGTACATTTCTGCTGTGCCCAATTCTAGAACAATTAATAGCACTCCACTGCATCTAGCAACCTACAGATCTAGCACTTAAGAGATCAAAGTGATACCTATTTCACACAAAGCTCAAAACTTGCACAGAAATGCTAAGACAACTGGGGTGTGTGTAACGCTAAAAAATTAGTTATCTGAAACACAGGCTCTAGAAGGGTGAAATCAAAGTTACTGTAACTTCTTTATGTAAAAGCTACTTTTATTTCTCAAGAATGTAAAACAAGGCTCAGAGCTCTTCCTTAAAAGAGAAAATAAAAAACCTGCTACCACTAGGTATGTTGGTATTATGTTACACTGTTCTACTGATAGCACTGAACAAGAAATTAGACTTCAGAAAGCCAGTGTAATATTTAAGCAAAAGTGAGAGGTCTGAGTTATGTTACAGAATAAAGCACAGCTAAAACATTCATTTGATTTGAATTATTATTCTTTGTATGCAATAAAATAACAGACAAATATGTGTACTGGTTTTGGCTGGGATGGGGGTTTCTTCATAAAACTTTGTAGGGTGCTGTTGTTTGGACCTGTGGCCTAACCATTGCTGGTAAGGCAGGGAGGTTCCAGCTTCAGCAGAACAGCACAATAACACTGTCCCACCTTGCCCTGCCAGTGGGCAGGCTGGGAGGCATGAAGAGTTGGGAGGGGACATAGCCAGGACAGCTGTCCCCCACTGACCCAAGGGTATCCCATACCATACTATGTCATACTCATCAATAAAAGCTGGGGGAAAAGAAGGAAGGGCAGGGACCTTTTCTTTGTCCTAAACAAACCTATTGTTTGTCTTCCCAAGTAACCATTATGCCTGATGAAGAGGAACCTGCTGAAGGGAAGCAGCGAATCAACTGCTTATCTGCCTTTACTTGTGCACTGCAGCTTTGCTGTCCTTGTTAAACTGCCTTTATCTCAACCCACAACCCCCCATCCTGCTCACAAGTGCTTGCATGGGGCTCACATTCCCCCCCCACCCCGGGGAAAACAAGAGTCAGAAGCCCCTGGTTGCCACGGCAATGAGTGTGAACAAGAGCCTCTCTCACTGAACACAAACTGGGCTCTGCTCCCCACACACCAGGATGGTCTATGAAGCTACTCCAGAGAGTAAGATTTTTGGGTATAAAAGCACACAACCCTCTCTCAGACTTGTGGCCCGTGCTACTACTAGTAGCCCTGCCAACATGCCACAATCGCATACCACAAACACACGTGAGGAGTTGTGGCTGTCACTAGGATGAAACCAGATCATATTCAGCACGAGAACATTCTATATCCTTTTTGAAGCAATAGAAGTAATACTATTCTGTATGGTTGTAAGATAATCATTATTAAGTCATCTGTAAACCAGAGGTAGGTACAAATCCAGTGTCAGTATTGACAAAACTAAGTCAATGCAAACATACAGTGCTTGGTAAGCAGTAAGGAGGCTACAGGACTAATGATCCAGCAAAACTGGTTGAGGTGATGTAAAATTTCTCATGAAGGCCTGGTGGATCAGCTCATCTCTGGTCTGCAGGATCCCTCTGCCAGACTGAAAGACAGCACTGTAATGTATGTAATGCTATTCTTCTGAAGCCATCTACAGCAGTGGCTGGGGAGGTTCAACAGCGCTGGCAGGATCAATTAGTGTGAGCCAGCTCTTTCCAGCATGGGAAGTAAAAGCTGGTGGAGCTCTACTGATACAAGTTGAGTATGGCCTGTCTAATTTTCTTCATTCTTGCATAACGATACAACAAGTAACAAAACCAGGTAAATCACTTAAAACCGATGACATAAGTTTGGACTTGAATTCAGGTACCCAAATCTTGGACTTCCAACATTTGTGTTCTTCAGTTTACACTGTACAGTTAACATACATTCATTGCTGTAACATTCCTCTTCAATGTCTGAACAGTGACATAGCTCGTTTGTCATCTAAGCTTACAGTAGAGAAAGTAACTTAAAAAAACCAAACCTGTGCTATCAAAGTTCCCAGACATAACGGTAAAGAAAGGTACAGAACATACTGAAGGACAAAACACTGATAATTTAGGGAACATTTAAAAAGCAGATCAGCTTGGCCCTCTTGCTTCAAAACCATCCCAAGCAGTTGGATGGTTAATAATATATAATTATAATACATAATAATAATACTGATACACATCTGCTCCCTCCACTCCATTGTGGGGAAAAGAAATTTGGGATTTCTAAAGGTATTATATGGGGAAAACTTAAGGATTGTCAATATATATACAGCTCAAGTCAGTGCCCATACTATCGTAACACCTCAGATACTTGCCTTACACCCTGCTCAGTACTACCTTCAGATCAGCCTCTTTGTCTCTATCGTATTCATTCTCTTCCTTCTCAGTTTCTCAGCATTAATAAATGTATCACAGCACTAGAAATGTGGAAGAAATAGGACTAACAGGATGTCACATTATCCCTTTCCCTGGGCTAATGTTAATTCCTATTCTCCCTGAAGTACTGGAATAGATTTGCTGTCAGTGTGCAGCGAGGGGAGTCTGTGAGGCCCTGGAGAAATGGAGCTGGGGAGACTGTCATGCTTTGGTTAGGAGTCTTTCCCCTCAGGAAGGATGAAGGGAATCCACCCACATTATCCAAAAAGGGCGGGAGTCCCCGTTCCCAGGGACACTGCAATCTTCATCATAAAGTGAAATTGCTCTGGGCTTGGCTCCCCAGTGAGATCAGAGCAAGAGTGGGACTGGGGAAACAGCGAAGGAAGACAGGAAAAAATTGAAGATACCTCACATCTCATTAATTCCTTGTCTAAAAGTATCCTGCTTTTTTTGGACTGGATGGTTGTTGGATTGGGGGTTGTACTGAGAACGTTTCAGCTGCTCTCACCATTACTGATAGGAGTGGTTTTTTAGGAATCAGAAATATGAAACACAGTCATGCCCTAGGGACCTTTAAGGGAGGAAGCTCCCTTTTCAAGCAGGACTCAAATCAGTTTGTAATTCCCCTATATTTTGAAGGCACCCAAATGAATTGGATATTTAATTTCCACTTCTCTCTCTCTAACCATCCATGTAACAACCAGTGACTGAATCTTCCTATTCATTTACATACATGATTACATGATGTTGGGAGGCATGATGCAGACTTCTCCATTGCTTGACTACTTTCATGACATGAATGTGAATATGATGCTCAGGTAATTTGTGTTTCAGTGACTGTACCTGACTGCAGGCTGCTCCATCGTGCTGTGTGAACCACCAGTGGTGTTTTGATACCAAATAGTTATTTTGTGAAGTAAACTGAGAGACCAGTCTTGTTCCCTGAGCCCCACAAAATCCTCAGACTAATTTGATGGTGAGAGCAAATGCCCAAGATTTCACATACGTATAGATATACTATAGTCAAAAAACTATCCCTTTCAACTAGATACTATTGCTAGGTCTATTCATACCTTTTGAAAGAACTGTGTAAACCAGTATTAATAACATGGAAATAGCAAAGGGAAATCTTTTCAGAAGAATATGTTTAAAAGTTGTGTAGACATAGACCTAAGATTCACTGAAAAACTTTGAAACATTAAAAAAAACCAAACCAAAGCGTCAACACATACCCATTAGTCAAATATTCTTACTTACTCAAGTCCCTTCTCTGCAACAATATATTCTAAAATTCTTTTACTGAGTTGTGTTTGTTATTTCAACGTGTGTGAGAAGGTAGCTGGTTTTCTCTACTTGTTTACAGTAGAATCACGTAGTTTTTTAATATGATGCTTTTAAAAAACATGCTCCCTAGCTTGTAGTAGTAAACCACATTGTTATCTGTACTTCCAAGCTGAAAACATTAGGATGACTATTATTAGTCCATGAAGCTATATGTTCAGAAGCACTGCAAAAGGCCTTGGATAACCTATCTTGAGAAGTACTTAAAAATGCTGAATATAGAATTTAATACCTAAATTCACATACAGCCTTTAATTTGAAATACGATTCATATAAGTACTTATATAACTATACACATATAACCATATTAAATCATATTATATGCTTACATAGTCCCTGAACATAATCTTTCACACACTGTGGAAGAAAAGCTTGTCCATACATACATGTGTGCATGCTGAGGCCAACAGGGATCTTTTCTTTTGGGGTAGATTTCAGGACTGGTAACCGACTGACATTTGAGCTTAAGTCAATGGGAACTGTTGATGCTCAGCTCAAAGTATCAGAGTTACAAATTAGTCAAAAAGCCCCCCAAACTAATTGTAGTCCAAAGGAAGGTTTAGGGAAGAAGCTGAAGCTTACACACCTCATCACTGGCAGAGTAAGAATTTGAAATCCTGTTCATAGAGTTGTACTGTCTCAAACCCATACTTTTGTGTGCTGAAAGACCAAAGAAAAACCCTGCACAGTTATTCTGTTTACTTTATCCATTTTTTCTCAAGGACAATACATTGCCTTGTTTAGTACCTTCATCTGGGTCCTGACTTTTCTAATGCTTTCAGACAGAAGACTCATTCATGGTCATTTCTGTCCCCCACTGTAAAGGAACTAGTGAAAATAAGCTTTGCAAAACTGTGAACAAACCAGTAACTCAGTCTCTTATGGCAGAGTTCTATAAAAGAAGCTAAGAAATTATTTAAAAATATTTTTCTTACTCAGATAAGCTTTGCTGTAGGCACTCAAGAGCCAAATAGGAAACTATCTCCTTACATAATTATGTGCTGGGCCACTAACAGCCTCTGCAAATGAACACTAAGATCTTCAGTATGATCTAATCATAACTGTAGAGCTAATTTTGCGAGTGAAGAACAAGTTATAAATATGCACGTCCTCTGAACTTTTTCCCCTTACTCATCCATTTCTTATTTGGATTAACTATAAGACAGCTATTACAAAGAACTGGCTTACTTTGCTCAACTAACAATTTACTCTTAAAAGAGTAAAATCTTTTTATGATGAGCAAAGATACAACCTTGCGCAGTGGTTTCTTAGCTCACAGCTGCCTTGACGGATATACACATTATGGCTCTACATTTATAAATTTTTAAACAATCAGTCTTCAGAGAGTAATCATTATCTTGGGGAAGTTCTATAAAAATAGTTAACATTTGAAGCATAAGAAAATATAAAGAGTTAAATCTACTTTAAATATATAGTTGGCCTCATTTTATTTATAAATGATCTGTAGTAAGGAAGCAGACAGCTTCTATGAGTATTCATGCACATTCTTTTTACTCTAGTGCAATTTAGCAAAAATATCCTTTGTGCCTTCATGTAAAAATAATACTTTTGCTTCATAGAAATATTCATATGCAAGTGTGAACAGTGGTCCTTTCATGTATATAACATACTTGTTTGAATGAATACTTATGTGATACAACAGGGAAAAGCTATCTTACCTTCATAAACCACAGCTATAAATACATCCTTGCATTATATTTTCTTAACATTTTTATAATGCATATACCGCAGCTAAATTTTTTAAATCATTATCTAAAAAGTGATATAAAATGTGATTGTTTCCATATGCAACCCCCCCCCCAAAAAAAAAAAAAATTATACAGACATATTGTATCTCAAGCAATTTGGCTTATTCTGTTAGTGCAATGTGGATTAGAGTTGCTGCCAGTCAAGCCCAACTGCAGCCGCCATATCCCACCCAGCTGTAATCCAACCTGCAGCGTAGCTTTGGGAAAAAAACAGCTCCGTGTGGCAGCATTTCAGCCCTCACATCACTTAAAGACTGTCCTAATCTGGTTGATGGACCTTTTCAAGAGAATTACTTGATATTAGTGTATCATGCAAGTGGCTATGCTCTAAATACAGAGAAGCTTCCCTCAGGAGGTAAGATCAATTAGATCAGCCAGTCTCACAAAAATATACCAAAGGGGTGATGGATTTGGGGGTTAGGGGGGAGAGTGGATTTTTTCCCCAGCTTTTGGATTTCTAAAGCTTGGATCTCATGTAGGAGTAAGCTATAGCTGAAGCTTTGTGTATAGTTTGGGAACTTACACTGCTACTGCAGAAAAGTACTGCAGTGTAAATGAATTCTGCCCTGCCTTATTCTCTACTCACTTACATGGTAAAGTAAAAAACCAGGGTATGATATTTGCTGCATCTTATCGTATGCTACAACCTAGAAGACAGCTGGTACTGGAGCTTTGCCCTAATTGTGGGGTTTCCCAGGCTGTATCCAATTGCTGCTGCAATTCCTGAGTGTTTTGTTGCAAGGCTTAGCAAGCACACATTAAACTAAAGATAGCAGGATTCTCAGCTCTAAAGAGATGAAAGAGACCTGGGCCAAGATAGCTGTCGAGATTTCTAAGCAGTGTAATTCCATTGATTTTAATGGCTGTCTTACTGGGGGTATCTCTATGGACTAACTACATACCAACTGAGAATGTAGCAGTCAGAAAAGAAATATTCAGACCACCTGTATTTGAAACCTAGTGATTGTTGTTATTTTAATTCTTTTATTGCTGATTGACTGTGTGCCTTTATGTATAAGTTGGTGTTTTTTATAATACCCTAATTATTTTCCAGTTCAGACCTGATCTTGGCTGGCAAGCAGACAAGAAGGTGAACTATGGAAGAGCAGCCCTCTCCCCTCTCCCTTTCAGATCTGTTATTGTTTATCATGTGCTATGTCCCTGGGATCTCTTTATGTCTGAAATCAAAATGATACTGTCATTTTAAATTCCCGGGGAAAACAATCATAATAGGTATATGATATACTGTCCCAGTTAAGCACTTACAAATTGATTTTGACATTTTTATATTTATTTTGTCATTTTTATATTTATTTTGTCATAAATGTGTCCATCTGACCAGTGGGTTTTCAGGACTTATGGAATAGGCAGTTCAACAGACCACCTGTCGAACTACACAAAACCAAGTAAAAACATCTTCCCTCTCTTTCCGTCTCCACTGCCTAGTCCTGCACAAAGTGCCCCTGAAGACTATTAATGTAGGGACAGGAGAGATTATAAAACATTATGCTCCAAAATTTTGAAATCCATAGAATGAACTATGAAAAATGCTGAAGCATTCTTTATTTCATGTCAAAAGCTTGGCTCAGCAGAGAAGGATCAAGTGCTTAACACTAGTCTTTGTGTAACCGAAGAATCAATAGTTGCTCTTCGAAAGAATGGATACTCTGATCCACAGAACATTCAGAATTAAACTTAGGAGTTTAGAATTGAATTAACATTTCAACTGGACCTAGCATTTTCACAAGTAGTAAAAAGAAAGCTCCCACATAAAAACGCAATCTAAATGTGACTTTAGTTACACAGACAAACAGATCAACACTGTGCTGAACCAAACTGTTAGAGAGATGTTCTGCTGAAAATCTAAGTCACTAAATAACCACATTGGAAGAAAAAAGAAAGTCTCAGCAGAGGAAGATAAAGGTACTAAGACGGATTTTAAAAATCTAGCATTTGTAATAAGGTATTATTAGTCTCCTGGGCTCAACACTTCGAAAAGTGTGATTTTTATTTTGATAATGTCACTTGCTATGTTCATGTAGGAAATATTCCCCAACAGTCATTTGCTAGAGCTATGTGATGTGGGCACAAATAAATACATCATATTGTAAAAGCTGAGATAGTGTCTGTCTGTCCACCTACCATAGAATTCACTTATTGCTTATTCAATATAAAGCCCGCTTCTATGATTTGGCACATCTTTATTCAGAAAGATGGGCTGATTGCTGACAACTTTGATGCAATAAAGACTGCTGCAGCATTACTGGAAGAAAGTCATTTGATAAATGTATATTTTCCATTTTGCTTAAAAGGAATCTATTATAAGTGCAGCTGCTTTCCGAATGAAATTAATGCCGAAGTGAAGCTTCGTATTACAAAGTAAAATGGGACTCACTCTCTAATATTAGACTGAAAGGCATTGTAATGCAGCAGGAGGATTGAACTTTGACTCCTTCAAGAACACTGATTCATATAATAAAAAGGGGAAAAAAGGCTTTAAAAATGCTAACATCCTCTTTTCAAAGCTTAGCAAAGCTGCTGTCCAGAAAACAGAATAGCAAATACAGGTTGTGTGCAACTCCAAAGAAGATATACCCTAAGGAATACTGTAAGGAATCCACATAACAAAATTCTCAAGATTGTTTTCAAGGTTTTGAAAGATACTGAAATGTACAACTGGGAGGAGAATCTCTCATACTTTTGCAGTCAGTGGTGATATACATTGCTTATTGAAATGTGTTTTAACCAAGCTATACACTCTTGGATTACAGCTAAGATTTACCAACCCCTTAGGATTACAACTTCACAGGTGAGAGTTCTCCTGTCCTTTCCAATATTACAAGAATATTCCTGTTCAACACTGGCTATAAATGAGAACCTTCTTTTTTTTTTTTTTAAAAAAAAAGTTCCTTTTAAGGGGTGTTTTTCTTTCTGAAGCAGACAGAAAACATGAAGGAAAAGAGCTACCTGCTGGGATGGTAGCCCCTCAAGGGCATTCCTTACCACTCTCAACACCCATAACTTGTAGGACTGTGCTACGGAGGGGTTCCCTTTCTGTCCCAATAATCATTTTATTTGTCACAGAAATGGGAGTGACGCTGTGATGAGAGGCCCAACACAGATGAGCGGAGAGGCTTGTGATCACTAGACACATGTAAAACACGCAGAAGGGTCATGTCAGAGTATGTTAGAACATCTTTACACCCCGAACATACCATACCCAAGTGGTACCTACTGCTGTGAGGTTTTCAGGCTTAGAACCTGAGAGTCCTGTTTCACCTCATCTTTTACCAAAAGTGTGTCTGTGGCCCACTGAAAAAAATTAGTTGTGGAAAGTTGTAGCTTTATGAAATGAAAAACTGTGCTAATTAAGACGGTTTATTTACTGACCATGAATCCTCCTGTCTAAATAAATTCAGGAAAACCCAAAGGATTGCTAAGTCAGAACTTTTTAAAGTGGGGGGAAGAAACTCAACAGCACTGCTCTTCAGCATACCTTGCACTTTCTTTAAGTGGAACTACATTTTTACAGATCCCTATCCGTTTTTTCCTGGCACAGCTCATGCATTATTATGATTCTAGTAGCTGAGGACTGCGTTTCCTCTTCTCAGTTTACGTAGTTTCTGATTGTAAAATGAAACAAGAAGATATCCATAAAGGTGAACTTTAACCCATGTGTCTCCTACCCCTTTCTATATTGAATCAAGATGGAGAGTTCTCAAGAGAGTGATTTTGGCTTTGGCTCCGAGCAAAGTCTGTGTCTCTCTTTTCTCTACACTGAAAGCCTACAGAAATTAGTCTCTCTGTTCACATTCATAAATACCCCATAAAAAGCTCTTCTCAAGAGCAGGTCCGTGACAGACAGGTGCTACCTTGGGAGGGTCTACAAAAATGGAAAGTCATATGTGGCACGACCATGGCTTAAAAATTGAAACATTTAAAATACAATATATTCAGGGCTCCTCTCATCTGCTCTCTGAGATTAAGGCCTCCAGTGTTCACACTTTCAATCTTTCTTTCTGCACCCACAAATAAATCTACGTAGTGCAATGGAGTGCTGTGTCCATGTAACTAAAAAGCAAATCACAGTGTCGATGCCCCCGTCTGGCTATTTAAATGAGAAGCTGTAACTTTACAGCACTCCTTCTGATAGTTAAAGGATTTTACCTCAACAGCTTGAATACATACTTATTTTACTTACATAGCTTGAGTACTGGTATGTGACATTCCCTTGACATCTCCCAAGAGCCTTGAAAAACACGACTTGCCATAAGCACTGGCAGTACACTGAAAACTGGTAGGCATTTGCCTCTTTTATTCAAATGTCAGTGATGTTACCTAAAACTATTTATTAGTTTTTCAAACAGAAAGGGTTTTCACTATGTAATTGTGACAAAATAAGAAGTAAGATTTATATAAGCATTTTAATAATTAAAAAGTCCTGTCACATCACCAAAACATTTTAATATGATTTCTTCAGAGGAAGAATACTACATTTCAGAAAAGATTATTTCTTGATAATTAAATGTAAAACTGTACATTTTGTATTTTAAGTTCTTTAACATTGCCTTTAAAATATTAAAAAAAAAATCTTAAAATGTTTAGTTACAAATTATTTTTAATAAGTGACAAATTCTGGTGCTCTTTGAATAAGAATTCTGGAATTTTTAATTCAGGCAATTGACTATTTTGTGGGGAAAAACCCCCACAAATTTAGAAAAGTCTCACTGTTTCTAAAGAAAGATGTTCTTTCCAAATAAAGTTCATGTCCAGGAGAAAACTTTCTAAGTGAGAAGTAAAAAGCAGGTGTACTCTGCGACATAGCAATACAAACCCTCAAATTAGAGATGATACGCACAAGTACATCTTACTCCAGCTTGGAAACAAGAGTAACTTTTATCCTCTGCAAAGAAGGATTTTACACTGACACAGTTAAATTAGTGTCTTCAAATCAAAAACAATGAGGAAGATTTAATATATTTTTTTTTTAATCCTGATCTTATGCAAATTGAGCAAGGCTCTGATCTCAAGCATTGCTAAGCTCCTTCTCCACATAAGTTTTGATCTGCAATTAAAATTACAACGATCTCTTTGGTATCATCATTCAAACATTGGAATAATTCACCTAGAGAGACTCTGCTATCTCCATCCTTGGAGATATTAGGAACTGGACCAGATAAGACACTGAAAACCGCAGCTAACTCAGTCCTGTGCTGAGGAGCAAGATGACTAGGCAATCACCAGAGGCCCTTTCTAATGTGAGCTGTTCTACCGTTCCAGAAGCGAACTAAGATTCCTCTCCTTAACACAGCAGAAAGGAACAGGACAGTAAAACCTCCACGCAACATATTCCGGAGATCACTATCTCTCTTTCATACAAGTCTCATCATGGGATTTTTATTTTTATTTTTTTTTTCCCCAGGCTGTAATTAAAACACTGCTTCTTAAAAACAGAAACAGCTTTTCAACTACTCCCTTTCTGGTAATAAGAAAGCAGGGAGAAAGTCTATCTCCTGTTTTACATAGGGATTTCATACTTCCAAATGCTGTGTGTAGATTTGAGGTTCACATTTCTGCTAAAGAGACAAGCTCTAAATGTCAAACAGATATCTGGATTTGGAGTCAGATTTTAAACCCTGGTCCCAGCAGAATGAGAGGTGCTGCTTCAATAGTAAAATATGAACAAATATCTGGGTTCTGCTAGTGCTGTTTGCAAACTCTTCCTCCTTATCTCAGTTTTTCTTTAGAGACATTAAGGGGGGATGATCTGGATCATTTTATCTGTCTCAATACTGAGCTCTACTTCAAGTGTTATAATCCAACTCTTTCTTCTCTACTGTCTGTTCATCAGTATTTCCTTTTCAAGCCTTCAGATACAGAAGCAGCATGACTTCTCCCCACTCTGTTCCATCACAATTTCCTGTTTATCAACATTTCTAACTTTTGAGCAATCTAGACACCATTTTGTTTCTGTGCATTCTTGCTTTTTGTGTCGGTACAATATCTTGGAAGCAAGAAGTCCTTTAAAAAGAATTCTCAGTATTTTTCCCTTACTTTGCAAGAGAAAAGCTGTCTCATATACCATCAAACAGTCCCTCCTCCTTAACAGACTTGTTTGTAAGATCACAAGTCCCAGTACAGCCACCTCTTTCCAAACGTTATCTTTTGTTTCCCTGCTTTCTTTGTGTTTGTGCTTGCAATAGTCTGTACTTCCCTGCTGGAGAGCTGGCTAACTCATTTCTAATATTTAAACGTTTTAGGTTTGCTCTCATCATGACCCTAATACAGTGCATTTACACTACACTCAAAGGAGATGAATAGGAAGCCTACCAGATAAATGGCCACAGACTCACAGCCTTCAAGAGACTTATTCACTGGAGTAACAGTATTAGCCCGCAAGGGCACTTTCAAAAGCTTTTCATGTCTTTCTACATGCCTGCTTCCAATCTCTGTCATTACTGGGTGATGGTGCTTTCAGATGGTTCAGGCTTTTGGTCACTGCCAGCTTCAGAAAGATTCATATTTATGACCTTGGACTGAAAAGCTATCGCACTTTGGCCACTTGCACCGTTCCTTCCATCTGGCACTCACACAACATTCAAACTCATTTCCTTTCCTCTTCAGCTTCATCACTGTGCTCTTACCTTTTGGTACTTGTGGCTGCCTACAAATACAAGGCAGCCACCAGGATTTCAGAAAATATGAGGCTACTGTTGTAGCTGTCAGCGGCTGTTTTTAATGGCACCATATTCTGTGCTGTCGAAGCCAAAACCAAGAGTACTCCATCCCACAGACAATTTGCAGCCTAAGGGTCAGTTTACCCCATAATTCACAGACCAGTGACTCACAGTTACACACATGCCTGATTGTACTCTTGATCCTACTCCAATCGTATGTGCATACCCTGTATAAAATTTGAGCATCTTAGGTTATTGTGCGTGCTTTACTCAATCCCTCTAGATGTACACGTAAAGCTCCCAATGACACACGGGGGAAGGGGAAAAAGGTACCGTACTCCAACCAGTACCGAGTCTGTATCGCTAGGCAAGGCTAATTTATATCAGAAGCATGCATACACATTTCTGTCATGTCAGCTGGGGTCACCAGACATCCAGATTTACGATTTCCCATTGGCTTTGTTTTGACTACAAAAGAACAGATGAAATCTGAATAGATAATAAATTACTCCTTTAACAAAAAAATAAAATACTTGGCATGTAAGGACATTTGGCTTGACAGGGTATCCAGTTAAAGACTATTCAGCAGAAAATCAAAGACAAGAGACAGAAAAAACAATCACTCACACCTAGATACAGAAACCCTAAGAAACAGGAGATAATGAAGACAATAACAAAGACCCAACTCTCAGGTGCCTGAACCATGGGCCACTGAAGGAACCATTCAAAGTTCTGAAGAACTGACGGAGTGGAAACAAGATTACTGATTCTCATCAGAATGACCTGTTTTATTGCTGGGGGGTTTGTAGGACTGAAAAATGTATGGTATGTTTTAAGCAGCTTACAACTTGCTACGGAATGGTTAAGATCACAGCTGATTGGAAAAATCCAAGCATAGGAAGATGGAGAGGAGGGGCAATATTGAAAGAAAGGCTGATTGCATACAAACAACTGGAGTTCAGTATACTTGTCCGGCCAAGCCTCGTGCCTGGTAACTGCAACCTTATGAAACCACCTCTTTTCTGTGTGACTTTGCTCTGGAGCGTGCGCATGTGTGTACGTGTGTAATTTGCTCACAAACTTCAGGCTGAGCTAGCCAGTAAGTCCTGGAAAGATGTGAGACTGGACACAGAGACAGGATAAACAGGGCTTAGGTTCTGGGCTTGGATTCTGTGTGGATTTGCAGTCCAGTGTAGGGCTTAAGAGACCTGAGGAAGTGAGAACTTCAATCAAGCTGCAGTCGCTGGCAAGCACAAGGAGACTGAAAAAACCAAGCTGGAGATCAACAGGCTGAGAATCAGAGCATCAATTCTGCATGGTTTTATAGCATAGGGTTTGAGGGTTCTGCACATATGACAGTGACTGTGAATCACAACACAGTTTGTAGACAGATATTTCTATATAATGTGTATATATATAGATGCATACACTAAATAACTTCCTAATGATTTGGAGAGGAGGCGCAGGAGTGGGCTGTGCTGTTCATGTTCATGTAAGTGCTGTAGGTGCCAACATGGGCAATGTTCTGTGCTGATCTATGTGCCTGAGCACGTGAATGGGGGGGTGTGTGCATGTGCATTTATCGGGAACACATACACACCGCGCTAATGGCATGAGCTACCAATGGGAACAGCAGGAAACAAACTGGGAAGGAGAAATCCAGACTCTCCCAAAAGCCTCAGCCAATTTTGGACTTTTGTTACAACAACATAAACAGACAGTTGCTCCGCAGTTTTCTGCAAAATGGCAAGAGCCTGCTTACACTTGTACCAGGCCCCAGAACTTTTCCTGATATTCAATTTTTTCTAACTACAGAACTGTAAATTTTGAAGTTCAACCTTGTTTGTTGATGTGTTATACACCTTCTATCTTCAGCAACTAACAAGATGAAGTGGAAATAAAACAATCAAACTAAGAAATTAATCCTTTTGTTCCAAAGACAGCAAGCAAAACACATTCAATTGATGAGGCTGTAACTAGGGAAGTGAAATTACCAGTTCTGGAGTCTGTGCCAGGTATAGCATAATACAAAATCATAACAGTTAGTATAAGGAAATAAAAAATAGGAACTGAATTACTTTAAAATGGGACAACAGACCCACAACTACAATAGCATCAATTTAACTCGGTTACTGCCCAACAGCCTGAGTTGCTGGAGTACAGCAGGTTATTTTAACCACTTCTGTGAAAATGCAGCAGGAGCGCTTTGGCAAGTGTTGTCAGGAGCACTGTGGCACTCCTCAGCTGCATCCTGTGCTGGTACCTGAGAGGACAGGACATGACTTGTCTGGAGCTCCACATAACTGGGGCACGGGACTAGATATTTCTAAAACAATGCTGGAGATGAGCGGCTCTGGCATCTATGTAATAGCAGTGGAATGGCTTTTCTGGCCATGTGTTGATAACAAGTGCTGATCCCATCTCTCCATTGGGACAAAGAGTGTAAAAGACCAGGTTTGTAGATGTGACAGGGTTATAATGATGAAGTATACTGTACAGGCAACCTCCTTTCCCCCTCACTGCTGTTTTCTCTGGCTTTATTTTGGAAACCTTGTAACTGAAGTAGCTGGTGCCAATGTTACAGCTACATGTTTTGAGTAGCAACTAGACAGAACTCAGATTTTTGAGTAATCCACTTAGATAAGAACACTAGCAGAAATGCTTCTTTTTTTTTTCCCTCAGAAGCTAACAAGGAGTTACATGGTAGAATCCACTCACAAAGTCGTAGCTCTGGGTCTCGGAGGAGCTTCTCTCTGATGCTCAGGCTCTTACAGCTTCCTTCTATTGCTTTACCACTTCAGCTACCAGCCAGCCATCCACATGTACATATATCCCTTATAACACCCCATGGAAATCACTGGCATTCACATTCCAGAAGAACATTGCATTGCCTTTGTTGCAGCTGAAAACATATGTCCAACTGCCTTTTACTACTTCTCCCACCAAAATAACCTTAACTGGCACTAAGAGTGTTTAACCCACTCATGTTTGTCCATCCTTATGCACTGAAAGAAGTGCGGACACTTGGCTCAAAGGACCATACCCAGCCTCCAAAGGACCACAAGGAATGAAGGACAACTCCGCTGAAAGAAAGAGAGTGAAGGGAAGACAAAAAGCAGCCAGAAGGTGGATTGTCTTACCTACTACAGCAAGAAACCTGCAGCCAAGCCCTGCAACTGTTGTAGTGGTTCTTCTATGACACTGAGATGTAGAGATTTCCACCTGCTTTTTCTGAATATGATAATGTGAGAGTGTGAAAGCACTTAAAAAACTGTGCTCTGGGTACAGTCTTTGTTCCTACTGAACAGTTTTAATGAATAGGAGCCTATAAAGCAATTGTCTATTTAAACATCACTACTGTATTTTTCTGCCAACTTGCTATGACTAAGTTAACTTGCTCACTTTTTTATGTTATGACAGCATAGCAGATTATGTTAAATCAAAGAAAGTTTTCAAATGCATTATAACACAAGAGTAAAATGACTGTTTAAGATCTCCAGCCCCATTCTTGCAGTCTCACCTCCATTTTGAGAAAACCGTTGCACTGCAACTACGAAGAGGCTGCTGTTCACAGCTTGCAACATATATCAGAGATTAATACCCAAACATCATTACTCTATCCTGTGCAAGACACTATTTTAAAAAAATAAATAAATAAGGGCAGGAAAGAACAGCCGCAGTGATGAAAATGAAAATACCCTGCAGGAGTTGATATGGTAAGATTTCAGCTGGACAGCTTCTGCTGTTTTCTTCCAGCTCTTTTTAGGGGTGATAATCAATATCTGTCTTCCTTTCTGCCTTACATACAACAGCATCTTTAGGGAATGGATATAAATAGCTATTTGACTCAAAAATAATGCCTTAACCAATTATATTTAGAAATGCTTTTTTTTCTTTTTCCCATGCTTAGGAGGAGACACTTGAGAAAGATGCAATCAAAGTATAGAGGGATGTGATAAAAAAATGACAACTCCGCAGCTGTACCAAGTCTTTCCAGCACAAAGAAAACAGCATCTGTAAGGAGAAAAGCTGTGTGCGCACATGTGTACGCACAGGCTCACACACACAGTTCCAGGGCTCCGCAGAGCAGTTGGTTTGGCAGCTTTGTAAGTTCAGTAAAAACATATGTGATATGAGTGAAAGCATCTTTGCAATTCCCCTCTGTGACAGGCTCTTCTCAAAAACTGGAACAACGATTCCAACCACCACAACTAATCCTTTTTGGATTCTCTCTGAAACCTCTCTGAAACCGACAAGAGTGAAGAGGAAGGGTATGGCGGCGGGGGCCCTGCAAAGGCGCACACCCACGGAGAAAGCCAGCGGCGACTCAGAGCCACCCCACGCACCTCACACAAACCCTTGCTCCTTGTAATCACCAGTAACTCTCCTAGTCTGGGCTGAGGAAGACTAAGCAGCCCCCAGGTGAAAGACTGCTGGTTTCACTCCTGTCCCTTTAAGTAAGACTATGTGGCTGTATGACTTCAATATTTTTTTCTAAGACGTGAAAAGGCTCAAAAAGTGAGGGAGCCCCAAGTTTCTTGTTGCTTTGTTTTAAGATAAATCGTGTCCACAATCGTGTCGATAAGTGTAATACTATTTTCACCACAAGTTCTGATAAAAGAGCTTGAGAGAAAACAAGTATCATTCATTAGCTAAAAGTCTTTGCCTTTCTCAAAGTAGTCAAACTAATGCAATGACACTCTCTACTCCAGTATCAAAAACACACGTTCAAAGTAAACGTGGAATTGTATATTCAGAATTTAAATAAAATATAAATAAATACAATCATATCCTTAGGTATAAAACAATTACATAGCATCCTACCTCAGAACTGATCTTTAGATCTCAGCCTGCTCCTAGTATGTACCCTCCTTTTCTACAAATAAAGCAAAAAAATGTATCATTAATCCAGTCAGTTGGACCATCCTCCTCTTCACACTTGAGAAAAGCATTATGAAGAAGAGTGCCAGGAGTCCCCATACATTGAAAGATCTTGGGTTTATTATGTTTTTCCCTTTGGTATGGATTATTGTATTCCATTATTTATTTATTTATTTAACATACAGTCACAAATTAATTTAGCCACGGTATTATCAGCACTATGCATTAATGACTTAAGTTTCAATTTCTAGAGTAGCTCCAGAGACCAAATCTAAATGACTGGATTAGTCAAAGGACAAATCCACACACGTATGGATTTTAAACAGCTTTTGTACCTGGAAGGCCCCCGGCTCCTGAAGAGACTGCGATAGTTTTGGCATCTCTGTGCTGCAGCAGAGTCACTGCTGAGCCCCAGCTGGCTGTGGGGCAGTTCCATCCTGCAGGGCAGCCACACACCAGAGCGGCCTCAGGTCACGCAACCACAGTGAGGGAAATGAGAAGGCAATGCAGAAATGCCTACAGTTCACCTGAGTTCTGCTACTTCTCTTTCCTTTTTTTGCCTTCTCTTTGATTATAAGCAGCACACGTAACGAGCTAGCCACCCACAGCAGAAACCAAAGAGCAGTGTGGAACAACAGGATGCAGCATTAGGGTTAGTGGAGACGCCAAGCTCCCCAGCTTTCACTGGAGACTTTCTCCTGCATCACCCAGAGTTCTGCAAGTACCGCTACAGTGAGAGCTCGATGCTGTAGTACAGCATTCCCTGCTCTGTTCTTTCTTCCATATGCTGAAGTCAGGGAGAAACACCAAAGAGAAGCACCAAATTCTGCAATCTTTGCTTACTCCTATTTACTGAATAATGTTTCATAGCTTCTTACTTCTAAGATATAGATAACAATTTAGCTTCAGCCATAATGAATTTGCCTGTGCATATAGAAACTAAGTTTCTATAAACTCAGGCTACCACAGAGCCATGCTTTGTAAAAGGGAACTTGCGTGAATTGTCTATGTAAGCAGTAGGTAACCAAAAACTGTGCAAAGGAGGTAATAAGAAGAAAAAGACTCAATCAGAATATTGCAATCATGGCACGAGCTCAGTAGGCGGATGGGAAGATTGTGAGTCCCTGAGTACCTACCTGGCCAATAGGAGAAGGGGACAGGGAAATCAGGCGATCAGGAAAAGGTGTAACTACTCTAAGTGCCAAGACAGAGTGTGTCTCCTTTTTGGGGAAGGCATCCAGCTCATCTGACCCATACGTTTTTAATAAACTTTGTATATTGTTTTGTATCTTTGCTTCGAGGAATTTTTCTTCTTTCCATGTTCTATTAGTGAGCTGGTGTTTCTCACAGACGTTCTTAATGAATGCGTTTTCATGAATCCTCTGTATTTTACATTGAATGAGCTGCAGAGAAATCAAGGGAGAGCAAAAAAAGCCAACACAACACTGAGGAGAAAGTTACTTATTAAAATTGTCGCAGATATTTATCTTTTGGGGCTCTTTTCAAAAAAGAAGCGAGCCTTCCACAATCTTTATTGAAACCTAATACAACGTGGGAGATGTGTACTATCTACTTCTGTGATAATAATGGTATGAATGTGCACAGTATATGAGCTAACAGAAAAAAAACTGTTCAAGAGAGCCTTAAGAAAACATTAGATTATACTGTCCAATGTGCCTGACTAGATAATTACACTGTTGTGCAGTAAATGCCTTAGCATTTAGAGACCCAGTATCAACTGGTAAGAGTGCACACAGATCCCTTTGGTACACTAGAGCTTTTTTTCTGACTATGAAACACTAAGCAGAACTGGATTGCCCAAGGATTTACTGCACTTGTGAAAAGATGGAGCTAAAACTGATTGAGAGTTTCCTCATGCTGGGGCAGCATTCTCTGAAGAAACTGCAAGGCTAGTCTGAGGTGAGCGATGGATAAGCTACATATCCCTACTTCTATTTATTTATTTCATCAGCTAAGCTTCTCAATCTGCATTTTCATGAGTTTTCTGTAAAATGATGGAATCCAAATGGACATAATCTATCTGGCTAACAAGGGTGCACCAACTCAATCGTATAATCTGCTGGAATACAAATGAACAGGCAATGGCTTTGAGCTACAGCACAATTCAAAGAGCAACAGTGAAGGCAGGAAAAAGAAGATAGTTACAGCCAACCATTTACTGCAGTAGTGTCCAAGCAGTAAGAACCAGCAGCAGCACGTAACATACTCCAGCCTTCCTAGCACTTAGTTTCCCTCTAATATTTTGTTAGCAAATCACAATGGTGTTAACATTGTTGTGGAAGAAAGCTAACATAGATAATGCACTGTGGTTAAATAATCCTCATTCGCAAATGGTAATTAAAGGGTGATATTCCCATTTTCAACAATCACATTCTATTACTTAGATCTATTCTGCAGTAATTGTTTTTTTTTTTTCCTCCTGTAAAATCGTTTTCAGCTATAAAAAAAATTAAGCAGATTCACGTAGTCTGCAAAGGTCAAAGAGACCTGAATCCGAATGCTCTTATTTTTCATACTGTTGACCTACAGGGTTAAGATAAAAGT
This sequence comes from Nycticryphes semicollaris, assembly GCA_013400055.1. Lineage (NCBI taxonomy): Eukaryota > Metazoa > Chordata > Aves > Charadriiformes > Rostratulidae > Nycticryphes > Nycticryphes semicollaris. The sequence goes on from VXBJ01002367.1 coordinate 513,552, forward strand.
CAGTCTCCATGATGATATTCATAGATGACTTTTTAAAGGTAACTTTGTTCATAGTAACAGAAAGATACAGTAGCTTGAATACAAACTGAAGAATGAGGACAAATACCTCCCTGAGGAAAGTGTGCCTAATCCAAGGTCCATTGAATTAATTAGCATCAACATTAGCTACAGCCTCCCTTTTCTTTTTTTTTCTGTTGGCCAAACTGCATATCACAATATGTAGGGCTGGCATCCAAAACCACACTTCAATCATCTTTGTTAGCTAATCCATTTATGTATCTAACACCTAAAAAGAAAAAAAGAAACATCATTTACAGTACTGGTGCATTCTTTTCACATTCTGTCTCACTGCCCTCGATTCAACTGTTACCACTTTTAAACAAAATACTCCCTTGCAGCAATCTGAAACAGGAAAATCTGTAGATTATTTTTATGATTAGATGAAATTCTGTACTTTCACCCATTTAAATGTAACAAACTTAATCCACGCATTTGAATGAAAACGTAGTATCACTCATCAAAGTGATTTCCATTAGCAATTTCAAAAGTGTTGAAATGATGAAGTAAAATAGAAACTGCTCATGTAACACGACAACTGACCAACAACTCACTTGTAATCAGGGAAAATACCGACAACTGACCCTGCCAGGCACCCTTCAATAGAGTGTAGGTCAGCTCGCGGTGCCACAGGGTCACAGCCACCACCATCACACTGTCAAGGCCTTTCTGTGTGATTGCTTCCTACCTATGCTACGTGAAAGCTGCTCGTAAGATCCTGTAATTTCATTCAACTGCAAAAGATACTGTCATTCAAATTAAGTGCAAGGACCAACCTATTGTGTATCAAAGCATCTCCTCATCTATCCAGGTAACATTGGTCCATTATCTCTGCACTGGCCATGGGAAGCTGTGCTCCTCCTTCACCAACTTTGTTTCTGCGAGGGAAGGAGAGAGAAATACATCTAACAAGCAGCTATCCAAAATCATGGGACTTCATTAGACAAAACCAGCACTTAAAGGCCTACTAAGGATCATAAAGGATATCCTTACGTCACAAAGCCTGACTCTGACAGCAGTAAGATACAGGCCCTTTATGCAATGCCTGGAAGTTTTCCAAATCCCTCTTCTAGTGTCGAGAATTTCACCATTCCTGGCACCATGCAGAATGGTAATGCCCGAAATAAAATACCAAACCTTAACAAGATCAAATCAAAATATAAAATAAATTAGCAGTCGTTCAGCTACTTCTGAATATACCTATTGCTGGCAGTTCAACAGCAAGCCAGCACTGCAAAATTCTATTCACAGAAGACAAAACTGGATGGATAGTGCTGGTCTAAAAAAACCAAAGAAAAACGGTAACTGTTTTAGCTGTTTAATAAAACCTCAATGAACTGATCACCTACCAGCCTAAATGAAATCTTTACCATAATCATCTGAAATCCAGCGAACCACATCAGTCTTTTGAGACTGACTACTTCAAAAAACGGATCTTTACTCAACACGAAGCAATATATAGATCTGAACTTTTAGCAATAGTAGTTTGCAGTGATTAGAAAAAGGTAATGGATTAGATGTTAGAAGTCATTTATATGGCTATACTTGGGCACAAATATTTAGCAATTACAAGAATCTAGCCAGACCCTCCTTTAAATTCTAGACTTGCAACCCTCTTTCTTTGAGAAAACTACCAGCAGTGGCAAGCCAGAGAACATGCAGGAACAGTAAGACTGTATTCTTCCACTCCCAAATTTGAAATTATTTGGTACAGCAAAAAATGGTATGAATTATGGGCTCTGGGGCTTTGCTGCAGGACAAACATTTCTTCATTCAGTGACTCGGATACATCACTATTATGCAGGCCATCAGTTAAATCAACAATTCTTGCACAGAAAGGACACTTTTCATTTCAGTTCCCAACTGTATTGGTTGATTTTGTTTACCTGTGCCTCTTAGTCATTCACTACCCAGTTTACAAAGCAAGGTTTTGTTTGAACAAATAGTTGTTTAAGTTCAGAACTTTCCCTAGTCTGATTATTGAGCATTGCTGATTTGACTACTCCAATCTAGAGCTAGAGGAAACTATGCAAACAGCAGCTACTGCCTGGAAGTCCCTCTACTGTTCTTGCTACAGCTACTTATACCTTCACAGAACCAAACATTCCCTTAATCCCCTCTTTGTCCTTCTTTTAAAGAAAGAAAGTAAAACTTCATAGATTACAACAACAAAATCTTGACAGTGAACTAGGACTGAAATTTCTAACTCTCTGTGCATTAACTGAAAATATTTAGCTGTTTTACCTTTAATAAAATAAATAATAAAATATCTGGGGGCACAAGAAATGAGATACTGTGCTCACAGTGCTAGACTGCCTGTCTGATAATTTCAAAGATAATAATTCCTCAAAAAGGGGAAGATGACCACAAAGCGCTTACACTTCGTATAAGCAAGACCTGCTCACTGATGTTTAAGAGAAATCATATGCACCCTTCTCACAGCTTTGCAAAAGGAGCACATATCTTGCTGGACTCAAATTTTCTCACTTAACTGTCTCTTTGGAGGAAAAGTGAATAAGGAGCACCTTGAAGTGATGGATGATAATGTTCAGCACATTCGTGGGACAGCTCATTAGATACTATAAAAAGGGCCCCTCACAATGCACATTAAAGAATCCAAGGGGAGCACATTCCTGATAAGTTTTAGATCCCAACTCAAAGGCACCACGCCAGCTTTCTAACAATGGGGTGAGGCCAATGTGGAACACTTCAGAAGGATTTACACGAATAAGGTGTTCAACCATGTATCTGGGATGATCAATGAGGAAGAAGAGAGAAACTTCTCTACTGATGTTACACACTAGATAGAGGAGACTGCACAATACGATAAAAATAAAATCAACCTTCTAAGTCAGAAGATGATAACTTCTGTAACAATCACCCCTGCCATCACTGCCTCTTTTTCATGCTATTTCTTTTGATACACAATAATCTTCTATACCGTGTGAAAAATAAGTCTGGGTCTGGTTACTAGGTCTAGCTTAACGATGACCCAATTTCTCCAACTGTCACCATATTTAGACATCATTTTTCATTAGTAGCACACATGAACAATTCAGTTACTCAAGAATTTTATGCATGTCAGCATTGAATTGTACATACACTCTTGGAAAGAGACCACATTAAGCATAATTCTTAGTAGGAGATGGAAAAGTAAGTAATTTTTACAGCAATACTCTGGTGTTACCTTTAGCACTTCCAGATGACTAAAGTCAGAACAAGAAAAAGCTGAATGACATAGAGTGTGCAGTGAGAAAAGAGGTTAAACAGCAGGAAAATTTTTGAGATCTAAGTAGATATTTTTCTTGGCGAGGTAGCTGCTCGTAACTAAAGTTCAAGATGCTGACACTAAGACTTACCCACTCGTTTCCATGTACATGTTTTAGTGAAATGAGAAAGGCACCAGGAAGACAGAAATCCTGGAGCACACCCCTCTGCAGCATGGTTTCCTGTCTGAACACAGAAGACACTTCCACCCCTAAACCCTACTCTGTCAAACTAATTGTTACAACTTCCATTTCTTCCAAGATATTTACATTTCCATCAGCACTCATTTCTCTGTCAAGAACAGTAAAATGTCATACCTGGAGATAGTTCAGTGGAGCTGAAGTAAAGCAGGCCTGCAAGCTCTACAAATCAATCTCCATGGATAAGTTGCTTCACGCTTTTAAGAATCCTTTCCCCCAGAATTAATTTCTCCCTAGTCTGATAGTCCTGACAATTCTGAAGTATCCGTTACCTCCTCTACGTAAAAATCTATCAAAACCAACTAAGAATTACATGTTGTACACTTTTTAATCCTTTTCTGATTTGGTGATGCCAAGACTAAGTGCTTTTAAGGGAGGTGAAATACAGGGGTTTAGGTCTGCTGGGTGCATTAGGAACAGACAGCAGGGCCTGGTGTTAGAGTGCAGCAGTCATCATTAGTCTGACTCATTTCACTGCACCCAAAGGCACTTGCTTACAAAGCACAAAAGTATCTGATCTAGAATTTTCCTGAGACTATCACAAAGGAACAGCATTAACCTACAAAGTTGGAGGCTACAGACAGATGCAAGTTTATCTGGTGACTAAGCCACTCACTAAAACTCAGCACTGGTGAGAGTCACCAATAAATTTATCTCAGGGTTGTTGTGTCTTTCTGAAACAGGACAGAACAGTATCACTGCTATTCTTGCTTTATGGACAGAAAACTGAGCAGTGATACTGCTTTAGGATTTGGGCCCCAATCTTGAACTGACCCCAGAAAAAGAGTGATTTACAGAGAGAATGTAATCAGCACATTATGAAAATCAGCTTCCTTACATTATTTTAATTGTTAACCCCAAATCTTTAGGTTCTCTTGACTATGAGATAAACGCTTTCTACATCTCTTGACTGTGAGATAAATACTTTGTATACCTCATATCTGAAATGAGGTGAAACCAAAAGGAGCGCTCACTCAGTGAGGAACACAGTGGTGGCTCCGGGGCTGAGCGCTAGATTGGTGTGGATGGGGGTTCCCAGAGCCATGGAAACCCAGTGAAGACCAGACAACCCAACCAGGAACTGCCAGCTCGTGTGAGTAAAGCTGACATGGCTTGGGAGGTGCCACAGGAGATTTAAATGGCCCCCGGGAGCATGGCAACCAGGGCAGGCAACCAGGGCATGGCGTGGCAGTTTGAGTGGGAGGGCAAACCATAGTCATGGAAAAATGCTCTGTTGTCATAAAACCCAAAACTCCTCACAACAGCAGGGAGGGATGGAAGCCACCTGTCTAGAAGGGGCAAGGGAATCTTGGGCAGTTAGCTGGCTGGCTAAGTTGGTGAGGTGGATGGGGTCCGAAATGACAATGATCATGCCATCATCATTCCAACTAAGGAATAAGCTGGGGAAACCAGAGCAATGACAAAGGTTCCTTACAGCCTCCCAAGACAACAACCAGAAGACCAACCACCTCAAGGGTGAGTATGACTATGGTGGATCCCTCCAGAGAAACCTGCACGTTCAATTACCTCTCTGTACACCAACACACACAGCATGGGGAATAAACAGGAAGAACTGGAGGTGTGGTCACAGGGCCACGATCTCATTGCCATCACAGCAATATGGTGAGATAGCTGACAGGACTGGAACATTATCATAGATGGCTACACACTTTTTAGGAATGACAGGCTATCAAGGCAAGGTGGTGAAGTTGCCCGTTATGTGAGAGACCAACTGGAATCTACTGAGCTCTGCCTAGGGGTCAATGAAGAACAGGTTGAGAGATTACAGGTAAGAATTAAGGGGCAAACTAACATGGGTGACGCTGTTGTGGGTGTCTACTACAGGCCGTTGGCTCAGGAAGAGAAACCAATGAGGCCTTCTACAGACAACTGGATATATCCAGCCTCCTAATCACAGGTCTTAGTTCTCATAGGGGACTTCAACCACTCTGACATTTGCTGAAAAGGCAACGCAGCCAGGTGCACACAGTCCCCCAGAGGAACATGGAGAATATAAAAAGCAACAAAAATATCTAATGTAGAGTTACTGATGATTAGGGACTGCTGTCTATCTTCTATAATGGGGTGACTGCACCGACAAAGCAGAACTAACCATATTTATACTCTATTAAGACCTGACCCAAAACTCCAGTGGAACAAAAAAAAAATCTAACATACCTTGCACAGTTGCTGATTTGAGATAGAGCAAAGCAAACCTACAAACCCTCTTCCATGTGGTCCTATTTGCCCTCTGAGTACTGGTCTGTGGGAAAGCGGGAGATCACAAGTGTAACAGCCCATACCCAGTCATCCTTGACAGAATACTGAACAAGTACATTAATTCTAATTAATCACTGTCACAAGCTGACCATGTGTCAGGACATCCTATTTAAGGCCAGAAAACTAAGTCAGTAATTCAATACCATGATTTGTAGAGAAGATACAAAAAATGTGAGTTTTCTTTTGAAGATGTAATATACAGTTAGCGGGTGCTTCTCATATTTCAGAAGTTAGCTATAAAGCAGTTCTATTTACTGATTCATTTCAGACAAGCACTGCCAGAAAATGGTAATCCTTCACAGTAATAACAGATCTGTAAAATATTTCTATCAATGCAGACAGCATTAGTTGACTTCTTTGTCTTGCTTTTTAATTTCTTTTGCTGAACTTTATGATTAACCATTACTTTGGTTAAATTATGGAACAGCAAATCAAAACTGCTCTAAAGCATGCCTCAGATTTAGAACAAAATATCAATATGAACAGCCAGCTATAGCCATATAAAGACCAGATTTCTCAAAGACTTCCAAAATCAGATGCTGACTGAAGGTAACTTGCTGACCTAAAGCCTAAACAAGCATCACAGATGCTTTTTATGCCTCTGAATCATTAGGGACTGGACAGTTAAAGAAGCAATCTAAGTCAATGGATTTCGTGGCTTGATCTGCCTTGGCAAATCGTGTGTTTCAGATAACGTACTGTTAACTTCCTCTGCTCTGATAGCATACAATAGTAAAGGAAACATTTCTCTGAAAACCAAAGTCATGGACGCATCTGGAAGAAACAAAAATACAGTGAACGTTTGTAAGAGCCACATAGGAGATATATGAAGTAGGATCTGAGTGACACAACAGAACACTAAAGTAAGTTTTTCTGGTTTTATTGTCAGTGAAGTTGGTAGGAGTTTGATCAGCATTTCCAAGAACAGAGTTTTCTTCTATCTCAGGTGTTTCTGCAATTATTTGGATCCCATATTTCTCATGCATTTAGTAGTGCTGTACAAGTATTGGGAATGATATTTCACAGCCTGGGCACTCTTTTTCAGTCATTTCTCAATGAGCCTCAGTGTTTCAATGGGAACACTGCACATTGAGTATGGATGCTCGTTGAGAAATTACTTTTTGAACAGAGTACCATTCTCATCTCAAATTTAAAGCTGAGGTAATTTATTGTGTGAATATCCACAACTGTTTTTCCAGCTTTGAGAGGTTTATAATTTTTAACTGCCAATAATATCCTGAAACTCACAAGACGCTATTTAGTCTACTGCTGTGATCAAGCAATCTGTGTTAGTTCTAAGGCTACAGTAGACTTTTGTGCAACACTTCTGCAGTCTCTCTCTAATGCTCCATGTGTCTAGATTCAATAACAAAGAAAATATACCAAGAAATTCGTTCTTCGAAGGTACGCTAGAACAGTTTCCAATAATCTGTTCTCTTCTTATGTTGTCAAAATAGTGCCTGCATCTTCTGCATGAAGCAGAGAAAGTACTATGGCAGTTATTGATATCTTCACTGATCCATGCAAAAATCCTTCCTCCATTCATGCAAGAAAGTATAAACCCATCTCTTCTTAACAGATTATGACCAAGGCTATAATGACTTGTGTAGAGATACAGCTGGACTAGCTACAATGCATCATCTAACACTTCTTTGTAGATCATGCTGACTCAACACTGTACCATTTGGTCATGGAACCAAAGACAAAAATTATTAGGCAAAATACATATACTTAAAAAGTATTTTCAGAAACTACCTACATTTTCCCACTCTGCATTTCACTAGCCATTCAGTTCAAATTGGTCAGAAGTAGGTTAGCCCTATGACTTAAAAGATTCTATCAAAAGGTGAGCATCTATCGTTTCAGAACATGGGTCTCAAGAAACATTCTATTGTTTTTGTGGAAATGAAATGGCCATCAGTATAGATTTTTTTAAAAATAAATCCTGCAAGTGTACTCATGGCTTATCGTATCTCTACCTATTTTCTTTGTCTTACACTGGTCATGTTCTTCATTTCTGAGCACTGTCAACACAAGGTCTGAGGGAGTCAGTTTTAACTCAAATTGTGGTAATCTTTAATGCTTCTGGTTATCTTCTGAAATTTAGTCGTTCTTCCTGAGCTCAGAAAGACCCTGTTTATTTTCTGAATTCCTCAATATGGCTTTGAAGTTCTGCCCAGCATTTTTTCAGCAGCTCAGCTGAGGAAAAAGCTCAGCAAAGCTGTTGATGGCTGGAAAACTTCCTCTACAAACACATCTGCTGCTGCGCCTGGCACTGGCTGAACATTTCAAAAAAGCTGTGGAAAGACTGATGCCTAGCAACTTCTAGGAGAAATTTGGTTTCCTGTCACACCTCAGAACCACCCTGACAGAAGATGCACCCAGCCAGAAAGGATCCCGATGTAGGAACTGGAAGATGGTTGCTACCATAATCAAAATTTTCCAACTGCTTTCTTCCCTGCATACCAGTTTGCACATGCAAACACAGAAACCCTGGTACCGCTTTCAGTCAAGGTCTCAAACGCGTCCTCATTTAGATTTTGTATTTATATCACAAAAGGATGCACTTTGGGTTGGTCTTATTTTTTTGATTCTTTGTTTGGGGGGGAATTGGATTCTTGCAATATGTTGATTAAAAACCAAAATCTCTCCAAGTGAGTCTGGGTTGTGCTTGTTTTGGATTTTTACTACTGAGAATCTGAGAAAATGTGATTTCTTAATCAAATAAATATTTTTTTTCCACAGCACAGGACAATTTCCCAAAATCCTGTTACTTCTTACATTCAGGAAACTGACTCCATCCCTCCTACAATTTCATTGTTCACAGTGCAGTTGTGACAGTTTAGAAACCTCGATATAAGTTCAAGCTCATACAATCATGACCTGAAGATGATGAAAAACCACTTCTGTGCACACTGGCCTCTAATGTTTCACACCATTTCCAGTGAAATTGAGGGTGGTATTGCTGGGGGCATTTGATAAAAGCCGAATTAAAACTTTAAGGCTTGATCTCAGCCACAATAAGGAGAATTGAGTTTTAGCAATAATGATAGCAAACACTTCACCGTATTCTTTTCTAGGGCTGCATCCACAGTTTAAACCAAGCACATTATGTCTTCCCTTGGGATGCAGTAAGACAGAGCACATGGCCATATATTTCCAAGCTCATTTAGATATTCTGAGTACCATGAGCTCAGAAGAGTGCTTCCCTTTCTGGTAGTTTAAATACCAACTCCACTTCCGTGCTTTGCTTCCCCGTGATGCTTAGACAGACAAAACAATACCTTACATTAAGGTGCTTGATTACGGTACCATGATTAGGATGCTAGACCTTTAAAGACTTCATCTGCAAATAATGGATGAATTTTCCTATAAAACTCTATTATTTATGTTTGCAGAACAGTATATCTCTTCAGCTGATCTTTTCCACGTAAACAGAAACATGCTTTTAGATTATATATTCGAAAGACACGTTCACTGTGACAAGAGTTTGAATTGACCCTGATACTGATGTCAGAGAGAGGTTACATGTAGCTAATAGCACAGCACAGCACAGACTTATTAATTCAGAATTTGCAACAGACATTTGGTTTTAAAATTTAAATTCAAAATGCATATTCATAGAGTCTGGTCTTTCAAATATATACCCATGTAACCTTGTTTACAAGAAAACACAAGTGAGAACATTCTTGATGGATTTAGAAAACGAAGCACATGCTTAAATTATTTCAAGTCAAAGGGATATGAAAAGCATATTTAAACACTGAACTGAATATCAACTAGAAATGATGGAAATCACTTATAATTCACAGGTGCACTATATATGCATTCCTGTTTCAGACTTGTAAGACAACCATTGGTATATACGATGCCTTCCCCTGCAGACTTTCCAAGTCAAAAACTCCTCTTTATTGTTTCTGATAGCCCTTAGTTATATTTTGACTACTGTACTATTATTATAATAAATAATAGCAAAAAAGAGAGGAAGTCATAAAAAAAGAAAAGGCTCCTAATAGAACCATTTATTGACTTCATTAATAGCCTAAATGCTTAAAGGTTTTATATTATGAACAGTGCAGCACAGAGACATCTACACATATCCTAATTAACAGCAATCACACACACTAATAGTATAACCTACTGCTTAAGTAAATGAACATCCTTGCCCCCTGCTGCCTTGAAGGGCTGATAGGCATGCGCTCTATTGACAAAGCAAGCTAATTTACTGAGTGATTGTCCAAGAGGGAACTGCTGTTTATTTGTAGAGTTTTTCCCATTGAACTCATAGGGCAAACAACGCGCTTAAATTGTTAATTAAAACATCAACAGCTATATGTAAATACTATGGTTTCTGCAACTACAGTGACACATGTTTATTACGAAAGAAAGAAAAATATACATGGTGGTTTCCTGTTCTAAAGAAATGCTGTAAATAAGACAACACTACTACCAGGGGGGAACAAAGGGACCCTTCTTCTCCCTGTTTCTCCAGTAATCACTGTCAGGGGTTACAAACCGTAAAAAGCCCAGAGACTTATGGTCCCATACAGGCTTTAATACCTCTTCACAGTTTATTTGAAGATACCTCGCTGAAAAATAACGAGACAGGCTGCTTCTGGCAGAAGTAAAGTCTGAATGAGACATGACAGTATAAACTTCCGTGGAGTTTTCAACGTACAAACTAAAGGCTTGCTTGTGTCTGCATTTTCTTTGGCTGAATACTGAATCTTTTCGCCCTGGCTTAGCAGGATAATGAACAGGCAAGATCAAATAATATATAAACGGTCAAGGCATCAAAATCTTCTACTTCGCTCTGCAAAGCAAATGCTGGAATTTGTGGAAATGTTTTGGAAATCATGTTGTTTTAGGTAAGAAAGTGGTTTGAGGAAGAAAAAAGAAACACACTGTAATAGTAGAAGGTTAATTTATTGATGAAATACCAAGTGATCACACTCTACTCAACTGTTTTAGTGTGTGCTCTTCTCGGATGCCTCTGCTGAGGCTCTTATATTTAATTAAAAAGCTACATATTGGAATATTGACTTAAACTTGGGTGCTTCCTTTTTATCTTATGAGTGTTTCAAATTATAGACTCTTGGTCACTTCTCCAGAGAGATAATGAAAACATAATTATTTGTAAAAGTGGTAGTTTCAGTAGAAGGATGAGAAATTGGACCTCATATGCAACACAGATACTTTCGCAACTGGACCAGCAGTTATACCAAGAACGAAGCCAACTTGCTCTTCTTAGATTTCCCTTTCTCCATTTACTCATTTCTAAATCCCTTCTTCTGAAATGATCAAAATCAAGACAAAATTTTGCATTCCCTGTCAATTTAAGTGTCTTGTCTTACCAAAAGCAATTTTTGCTAGCTGGTCAGAAAGAATTTGAAAAAATGTTTCAGGACAACCAAAACACATTCACAAATGAAAACCAGGTGTTGTTCAAAAAGCCCTCTACCTGAAGCTAGCAATTACCTTACCATACACCAGGGAGACAATGCTCTCTTCCTACGTATTAGATTAATGTCTACAAAGGGAGAAATAATCTGTTAGCTTTCATACAAATTTCTCAACGACACTTACTTTGTCACTCTAGAGTAAGTGTCACTTTCTCTATGCACTTTAATCTTTAAATGCATGAAAGACAAATCTCACCTCATATTATTGCAACGAATTATGATCATCTGAGGTGGTATTTCCCCAAAAGGGCCTTTAATATGCTTTCTGTGCCAATCCATCAGTCCGACCTTATCAGATTTCTAGAAAAGTGTAAAGCCTGTAAAACTACAGCCCTAAATTGCAGATTATACAAGCCGAAGAGAGGACATGAAGAACTCAAGATTAAGTTTTTTTTATACTGGTAAGCAGTATCTATCTTTAGAGAAGGAAAATAAATATGCTACCCATAAATGGGGAGACATAAAATTATTAAACGCTATTTTACTATCATTTGAGTACAATATCAAAAGATAAAAATTAATGTTGAAAATTATTAAATGAAGTACAAAGCATTAAAAATAACAAACAAAAAGCAGTAAGACAATCCTCTCCAATTATGCAAACTAACTATTACTGCTAAAGAAAAGTGATTTGTAGACATTGCATATACTGCTTTGAAAATGCCGGTTCTGAGCTTTGGGGCAGCCAAAAAGAATATCTGGATTTATTAAGAAGCAAATTTGGAAAAAAACCCTAAATACAATATTATACTGTGTGTAAATCCATGATGGAACTATCTCAGACAGATCCTCAGTCTTAAAGAGCGTTATAATGTGTGCCATAGATTTCATGGGAGAAAAGATCAAATGACTAGAAGTTTTCATCTTGAAAAAGATGACCTAAAGGAAATACGAAACAGCTTTACAAAGTCATGCACAGTAAACAATGTAAAGAAAGGTTATTCACTGTTCCTCATGAAATAGGTACTTGAAGGAAAGACAAAATAATGCTGATACAGCAAGTTTAAAATGGTAAGACAAGCAATTCATACTTGAAACTGTGAAGTTAAGTGCCACAGAACGTCATGGCAGCCAAAACACAAAAGGGTTAAGAAAACCTGCTTACATGAATCCGTGATCTACTGATAGCTATTAGACATGATGGACTGAATTCAAATTCCAGCTCAGGAAGCTGCAGAGTACCAGCTGCTGAAGTGTAGCAAAGAAAGCACCATTCCCTCCTCGCTTTTCTTTCCCAAGGTGTCTGCTACAGCCACCCACTGCCGGGACAGTGGCGACAGAGCCAGCCCAACATGTAGGCTGAATCACTGCTGCCATCCCTACCTTCCTAGATCGCAGCTCAACACACCCACCCATTGCATTATCCCATGAAAATTTCAGCTGTCCAGGGCTCGGTATGTGATTTTACATTTACAAAGGAAGGTTGAAAGGCTTCATTTCGCTGGGGGTCGGGTAATGAAGTTTTTGCAAATTTTCATCTAACACTGTTAACTTTTGGAGAAGGGAACGTATGGATTTAGAAAGCAGTACTCTGTTGAAGCTCTGAGAGTGATTTCCATTCAGATTACACTCAATTTCATGGCATGATCTAACTTCTGGGAAACAAAACCCCAACCAAACCCCACTGCTATCTCTAGATAGGTTTGAGATTCCTCTATGTCATTCCTCTATGATGTACAGATGGACTTCACAGCTTCAATTTGCATCTGGTAACTAATGTGTACATTCTCAGAATACCATTTTTATATGTAACAAATTCCTTTTTGATAGGTTACGTGCTTCTCAAGAAACAGCTGCATCAGACATACTTTGTACCCCCATAGGCTAGGAAGTACCAGGGGACACACTAGATTTCCCAGTTCTTTAGTACTTAACAGATCAAGTGAACTCCATTTTGACGATACTTGCATGAGTAATGGTGAGTGACATCTGAATTGCAAATAGGTCTGCACTGTAATTGAACCACTGTGCAGACAGAAGTAGAGTTCCAAGATTTGCACACTTAAGGAAAAGAAAAGGAACTAGTTTTTTTAATCACAAACTTTATTAATCACTTGTCAGAGATGTAACCATAGCAGCTATTAATCATTCACGTACAAGAGCGCTCCTGTTGGTTTGCGAGCCCAGGTATAAATTATCATGTCAAAGATTAACCCATTTTGTTTCATTAATACTTGGTTTTATTTCCTTCCAGCCCCCATTTTCTCTTGCAGAAAAGGCTTGAATTGTCTTTTTGGACAACTGGAGCCTGAATGATTAATCATAGTGACAGAGGGTTGACCACAGGGTCAACAAACAATGAATACAAACATAAGACACGGGTTCATTCCAGGTTATACTCATGTTTCATTTCTGAAGTGAGAGAACAGCAGGCTCTTTTCTTCAAGAAATTACTGCCTAATAGTCAGAAGGCAACCTTAACACAATGCATGTGTGGTTACTTCCCACAAAAAAACCCAGAGCCATTTGTTATCAGAGTTGCTGTGTAGGCCACCCAATCTGGTGGAACAACACACTTCAGCAATTTCAAAGCACAGTTAAATGCTGATGTCTCCAGGGCTTTTGAGTACTGCAAACAAAGCCAGCAAGCAAGCTAAAGCAGCTTTCCCTGAAGTGTGATACAGGATCATAAATACAATGTGATGGCTATTAAGCTCATAAGTTGTAGTCAGAAGATCTTATAATCAAAAGTCCTCAGGGTTGTACTACTAGAAAGAAAAGAACTGTGAAAGGAAACAAAATGTACAGGATTGGACATTACTGACTGACTAGTTAAAAGTCTTAGGAAGGTTTCCAGCAATTCTTAGGGGGAAAAAAAGGATGCAAAATACATTGCAAGGGTGAAAAGAGCAGGGTTTTAAAAATTTAAACAAATGCCTTTTTTTACTACATTAGTTTCTGAGACCAAGTATTTAGTGAAAGGCAGAATAGGGTCTAGTTCTGGTAAACAGCAAACAACAAAAAGGCTATTCCCTCCTCAGTGCAGTTTAAAACAAAGCCTTCAGTTTGCTGGTCATGAGAAAATTTTCTTCTGTTGCACTGCAAGTCTAACAGTGCTATTTTCAGCCTAATGGAACAATCCTATCAAATGCCTCGAAATCCCGAGCAAGTTTTCAAGACCTAATTTGCAAGAGTAAAGGTCTAGAGAAGGATGTTCATTCAAAACTCTCCAAGAGATGAAACTCTGTCAAAAGCTCTTTAATACGCTTCATTTCTGTGTTGACACTTTTATGGGGGTTTTTTGACGTTTTTTAAATGCTTGCAGAAACTAAATGGGAGTAATCAATGAGACAGTCTCCAGGTGAGCACAAAAACAATGGGAAAACACTCAGAAAGACAATATGCACTGTTTTCTATGTCCTTCAGACATAATCTACAGTGATGGAAAAAATAGCTACCCTGTGACTTATGACAACCATAAGCAGTGATCCTTTCTCAAAAGTAATTGTTTTTTCAACAGTAACAACTCATCTACGTATCTAAATTTGCAGAGCATGATCTGAAAAAAAGTGAGGAAAAGAGCGCTCAGATAGTTGCCTCTTTGCTAATTTAAGCTAGCCTTTGGAGTTAATTTTTTAAGATCTTAAAATCATGTGAACTGAAAGGGAGTTCATATTTTAACTCCTTTTTTGCCTGCTATTTGCGTTCCTCTGAGATGTAGCCAAAAAATGATGCGAGTAGATAAACGTTTTGTCACAAATCTTTTAAATTTAAACACATTGTAAATTTAGAAATCAGCTCAACTCCTTAATGCATCATTACACTAAGCAGAATATTGGTACAAATATTATTTGTACTCTGACTTCATTTCTCTAATGCCACTATTGGTGTCCAGCCATGCAGCAGAGACCAAGATACTTCTCAAATCTGTCAATCTTTGACCATTACCTACCGCCTGGGTAGCATTTTCTAGCTCTAAACCTCAAAGCACAACACAAATATCAGCATCAGCATTCCCATGTTGGAACACGGAAACTCAGGTGAAGAGAAGCACCCAAACAGCAGAGCTAGGAACCAAACCAAAGTGATCTAAATGATGAACTGCATTGTATCCTGCACAGCCCCTTTTGCTAATTATACAACCCACAGACATCTCTGAAGTGCAATACAATTCACTCACCAGGATTCTCAGCAGAGGGGAGCTATGCAAGGACTATAATGGTACAGTTTATACCATATGCAATACTGTTATATCAAATAAAACTACAACCACTCTCCAATATGTGCATTTCTTGGAACACACAAGCTTATAAATCCTCATTTTTGTAAAATCCTGCTGCAAACAAGAGCATTTCTTCAAAACCAAAGCAGCTGAACCAATAGAATATAGATTTTGCAATACAAAATATTAACGTGAATATATCTGAGTAAATGGCAATACAAAACACATAAGTTACTCTGTAGATTTGTGTGACTGAACTGAATTTCAATCATCATTTGGTTTTAAAGTGGTTTTCTAATCACTTCATTTACCTTTCTTTCGTAACTCCTACAATTACCATGAAGTCTTTCCAAGAAGGCAATTTTTGGCAACCAGTTAAACACAGGACTCAGGAAAGATTTCTATATACAATCTGTCTGATCTAGCTCGTCACCTGAGAGGATAAACAGGATTTACACTGGTCTGTAGGCATTAACTCCGTGAGCTTTAAAATCCAACCTCTTCTCAGAGTGATTGCCTGCCCAGCTCCACTGCATTACCCTGAGTTTCTCTGAAATGCTGAGACTTCTGATCACTGCAAGAGCTGTTCAAATGGAACTTTTTCCAGGTTCCATAAAAAGTAGGGTGGGTTTTTTTGTTTGATTTTGGAATTTTTATCAAGTCCAGAATAAAATTTAAATTATTTTCCCCACACTCCTGCTCAGCAAAATTAACGTGACAGTAGCTTACCTTGAAAAGAAGTGGCTAGTTCAATTCCAGGTGATATGCTTTCATTTTCAGAGTTTACCCTTTTTAGAAGATTAAACGTTATAATCAATGCTCAAAAAAGAAAAAGACTGGTAACGAAAACCTGGGACCTTTAATAATCTTTCAGTTAAAACAATACAATATGGTATATAAAACCCATACCATATAGTTACCGATACTTACAGAACTATACCTTTTGGGCAAATAACATACTCCTGGGAAAATATAATTCAGTTTTCCTTAATATCTTTATTAAATAACTAAGAATTACTCAGGATATTATTCTCACTACTTTTCTCAGAGAAACTTCTACTTTTGAATTAATTTCAATGAAATGCAAGGCTTTGATCTCTAGCATGATTACTCTGCATCAATATTTAGTGTATTTCATAACTTAATGAGACAAATGGTGTTTCTGTGAAAAGATCCCATTTTCAAGCAGCCATTTGACGGAAGTGTGAGGTCAATGCTTTCCATTCTTCTATGCCCCTGTTCAATTTCCCCCAGGTTTAAAACAGAACTGCAAAGAGTTTAAGTACAAGTGAAGCTTGATTCTGAGCCCTGAAGTCTAATGAATAGTAACTACCCATTTGCTTTAACTAACTGTTTTGCACACCAGTTGCCTGGTATTTTTTATATATTACTAGTCATAAACAGAGACCCCAGGAATATTCATTCTCAACAGCAGTTGGGCACCTGTCTGTAAAAATATCCGTTCCTGTTGCTCATGATGTGAATCTGAAATTAAGAATGAAAGATTTCACGAAGCTTCCATGTGGGGAAGGATTTCTAACTTGAGAACTTTGTACGAGAAGTGCAATGATGCTTTCTCAGATCCGTGCTCAGAAACTGCATGAACACTGAGATGATGTTTACACACGCATCTCACAACCTGCTGGTAAGATGACAGCACTTAAGCTGCATCCTTCAGCCTTATGCAAGATGTCCATGCGGGAGGTTAGACTGCCTTTTTCAACCATGCAAGAATCAATCTTTGGAAGGCAAAGCATTAGAATATAACCAGCTGCTATTTGGAGGGAAATACGTTCACCATTTAGAGGGAGAAGTAAAGAACTGACTATCAACAGAAAGCATTAGTATGGCCTCCAAGACAGGTGGAGCAGCCATAGCTTTTGCTAAAGAGGTATAATGCACTTTGGGGACACCATCAAGGTGGAGCCAGCAAATTAAAAAAGGCTCAACAAAGGAATCTGTTGCCCCTTGAACACTTCTCACAGCTATTACTCACAAATGCCTCATGGAGGAAGGATTGCTCACTTCTTGGTTACCTGTAAAGGAGTGCACAAGTCCTGGAATTTATGGTGTATCTAAGGGTGCTCAAAATCAAAAACCAGTACAGTGAAAGATCACCCTCTCTCTGCATATCCTGAGTGGTGTTTCAAGTATTGATTGACCTGATTTATGATATTACACCATATATTTACTATTCCTTCATTTACTATTATGTGTTGAAAAAAAGACAGATAGTTCTGAACAAGCTCCATATAAACATACTAACTTGGGGGAGCCAAAGTACGCCAGATGAAAAATAAATCCTCAACCCTTAAAAAGCTTTTTTGCAATTATGTTACCAAATTATTAATTATAATGTTTCTATATTCTATTGATCACCACGGAATATTGAACTCGCCTCATTCTAGCCACAGAGGGAAGAGCTACATCAAACTTACGCGAAGTAAACAAAAAATTAAACCAATTTACTTGTCTGGTGCAAGGTTACAGGGTGAAGAGTACAAGTAATAAAACAAAAGCTGCTCCCAGTGGTAGCTGATACCTGCTTGTCAAAAAGCCTGTTCAAATTAAAAACTACAAGGCCTGGAGGTTTACCTAGAAACACCAGAATAATTTTCAAGCCTTTTCTTGAAAATCAGCAGTGTTGCATTGGGAGCATCGGTCTTTGGAAGACCTTCTGTCCTGTATTAAGCCACAGGTGTAAGCAAAATTGAAGAGGCTGCCTCAGGAGAAGCATAAACATTGTATTACACAGGATGACATTCGTAATTCGGATGATAGCATAAAATCCTAATTTATTCAGAAAATGACATTTTATTTAGCGTAGCTCTGCAATTTGAAAACGTACCGAAGACACATCAATACAAATTTCTTGCTAAGAAAAAGTGTAAGAATCTGACATTGCTGTGTGCTGCCAACAAACCACTTTCAGTATTCCCCCAGGATTTCACAAGCAGCAATGTGTTTGAAAACAAGAGGGAAGTCCTTTATAATGAAATGCCCGTTCATTTTTCATGTTACACTGTTCTGCCCATTCTTTCCTTCTCTCATATATCATGCTTTTAACAACACAGGGGTTTTGCCACTGCTCCATTAGCTTGGTATCCTTTTTCAAATTGTTGTCAACTTGTTATTTTTCAGCAGTTGACAACCTGCCTGGGAAGTGCTGTACCTGGAGGAATATTGTTTCCCAGATTCCTACAGAGATTACATAGGAATAATTTAGCAATGTACTACTTGACTATTAGAAATTATGCATGAATAACAGTTAAAACAATGGATTTGTGTTTTAATTGTTCTCCTGAATAAAGCCTGCCAGGAAACATCACGAAATTTTCACTGAAAAATCTGATTCCATCAAAATGAAGACATATTGTGTGATCTTTTCATATTTCATCATAAAACATTTGGAAGTACTGAGGAACTCTCTAATACCTTAAACAGTGTTGAAGCTTATTTGCATTTTTGATTCAACTATTATGCAATTATTTTATATTATGTATACAATATACACAAAGTAAAATTTAGATAGGAAGAACAGAATTCTTTTTTATATAAATAAAACCCTAAAGTCTTAAGAACACTTTTTTTCTCAAGCGATTGCTTTGCAAATTTGAAATATTCTTAAATATTTGACTTTATAATTTTTTAAATACTAATCTGAATAAAAATACATTTTTTTTTCACATAATTGGAATAGGTATCTTCATCATAGGCCAATGTCTTTAGCTGGACTAAGTGCAAAACAGTAAGAAGAATGGACCCCACAAGATTGAAAAAATAGAAAAAGGCCAGCTGCAGTGAAGTGACCTAGACTATGTGATGTCCCAGATGTTGTCAGACAACCACATAAGAATGACATGTCCACAGTAAAAATATCCAGAATCCACTTCAGTCCTATATTACTGTTAAGATTATCATATGTGGGGATTTTCCATGGATGAAGAAGTCTGGGATCCCCCATTGTACAGCCACACAGCCCCACTTTACCCTTTACCTGTGTTTACCTATAATTTTTCTTTATTTTTTTTTATTTAAACATTATTACTTAAACAATAGATGCAAGACAGAACTGGAATTGTCCAATGACAATTAAAACTAGAGCAGATGAAAATTTTAGAACTGTAACAAGTTGTAGAAATAATCTATTACTTCAGCACAAAGCCGAAATGGCTGCACACAATAAAAGTGTCTACCTCTTTATTGACATGAAATTTGTGATTTTATGAGAATGCTCAATACATACACAGTACTTGGAACATTTTGTTGTTCTCCTGTCTAAAGCTCTTAATTTTACAATTTTCTGCAGAACCAGCACTGAGTGGGCATAAACATCCCCTCTGTAACCACAATACAACTCCTGGATCTACTCCCCAGTGCAAGGTGCAGCTAAAGTTTCAAGAAAAAAAAAAAAAAACCCAACAAGTAAGAAGATAATTTCTGCAACTATAAATATTTACGACTCTATGCTTTGTATATTTATTTGCCTCCATGCAGAGGGGCTAGAAGAGGGCACATTATCAAGAGCCGCTAGAAGGGGGAGCCGCAGCTGGGGCTTTAGAGAAGATTACTGGGGGTGCTAAGAAGTCACCTCTATTAAAAATTTTTACCAGGGTACACCAGAGGAACTTCTTCTCTTCTTCCAGGGGAGATTTCCTGTCCTACTCTTTTCCCTCCTCTAGATCATATTTAGATATAACAGACATCATGATTCCCAGTTCCTCTGCAGCAAGGAAGAGAAGCACAGACACTCTGGAGTTCCAGCAGCAGGACCCAGAGAGTACAGGCTCTGCTGCTTCAAACTCTTCTTCTGCCACCCAAGAACTGTCCAGAACTCTCTGTCAGCAGAAAACCCGTCTTGAAACACATTTATGAGAGTCTAAAATGAAAAGCAAAATACTCCCAGGCAAAGAGCCTATTCTGAGCAATTTGCATTTTCCCCTGAGAAACTTATTTCTTTAAAAATTTCTAAACAGTTATAATGCCTTTTCCAAGCACTTTTCTAGACACTCAAGTGAACTAAGGAGGGCTACTGAGGAAGTCACTGTTACTTGAAGCATTTCCTGTTCTTTTTTCCTTTTTTCTTTTCTTTCCTTTTTTTTTTTTCTCCTTTTTTCCCTTTAAAGTAGTAATACCAGATAACTGCAGAGTTCCCTTCTGTCAAATGTGTTTTCTCTTTTTAACAGCATTCTCTTTCCTATTCTCATTCTCTGTGCTGAATGGTAGAAGAGAACTATTTAAAACAAAACAACCTCTATCAATCCTGGATGGCTGGCAGTGCACTTCCCCAGGAGCACAATGGGGAAAACCCAGCTGTATGACAACCTTAAGCTTTCTGTTCTACTTCTGCTATTTTAATGCCACAAATTATCATCACACGCCAGCAGGGTGACCCAGCTGGGAGATTTCAAGTGATTCAAGTGACTTACAAGCAACAGATCATCTTTATTTTCTGTAGCTTCTTTCTGAACTAACTGCTTGTAAGCCTTCCGAAAACAGAGCTTATTGATTTTTCAGTTTAGAAACTTTCATGACTAAAAAAACCAAATCTAGCAAATTTTTGGAGAGTAGGACCACATGATCTAGAGAGAGAGCGCTGTGGGAAGGGGACTGCTTTAAGCCAGAAGAGATGGCTTTGGTCAGACTAGGGAGCGCTCTGCCAACCCCTGCGGGACAGGCACAGGGAAGACAGAGCCAGGCTTTTTACTGAGCTTTGTGGTGTGAGAATGAGGGAAAACAGCCCTAACCTGAATCAGGAGAGGTTCCAACCGGACATAAAGAAGTTCACCATGATGATAATTAAGCACTGGACCAGGTTTAATGGCAACGCTGTAGAATCACCATCCCTGGATTGTGCTGTAAACTTGACAAGAGTCTTGCATGATCCAGCCTGGATTTAGTACTAGCACTAACAGACTAGAGGTTCCACGAGGTCCTTCCAGGCTGAGTAGAGCCGTGATTCTGTAAGTCCTAGTGGAACAGAAAACAATCTAACTTCTCAATACCCCAGAAAAAAACCAAAGAATTTTTGGCTTGCTGATAATACGAAACACAGTGACTTTGCACTGAATAAGAAATAATTGACATTACATGAACTTTGAAAACGTTTCTGCAGGTATTATGAAATGTCAAGAATTTTGAAGGAGACAAGGCTTAAAACAGGATTTGTATAGAGCAGCTTGCCTAGCTGACTGCTACCAGAACCTACTCCTCAGTTTTTCAGCATCTTGGATTTAACTTTTTCTGAAGAAGTAATTCTTCACCCATCTAATCGTATGAAAAAAGCTTGGGAAAGTGAAACTAATGGAATGACCTCTGCTGACTTCAACTTGCAGCTGAAGCACTAATTAAGGGAATAGAACACAGAAACACACCATTCCTCTTTTCTCTTGCTTTCAGCTCTCTTCATTTATAAGAAAACATTACCACTTTATTGTCATGTCCACGCATATAATAAAATATAGCCCTAAACAAGCCAAATGTAAGAAGGAATTCAACAGCTGCAGGAAGCTAACAGCCATCCTGCATTATAAAGTGGTAAAACAGCAGCGCTTCTGGGATGTCCCAGCCCACATTAACTCAAATAAAATCAAACCCATGAAAGCTGGTGAGGTGTGCATATCTGCAGGGATGATAGTATTATTCTTGTCTTTAAATAACAGTGAAAGAAATGCTGTGTTAGAGCCATAGTTTCCGCTCCTTCATCACAAGAGTGCTCTGTTAGTAAGCATCTTCTGTTCTTCAGAGCCACAGAATCACCACACACTCTCATTCCTAGACTGAAGTGAAACGTACACTGGAAGATTGATTGGTGTTACAAGACATTTAATGTTTTTCCTACAAACTAATCCTCTGCAAAAAATATATTCCAAAGCAGTAGCATAAGAAAAAACAAAATACAGAAATGCATGAAAACATTAGCTAGTGCTTCTTTTAAAAATACCTGATTATTTGCTTAACAGAACAAAACAAAACAAAGAGAAAAGAAATAGTGGGGTTCGAAAATCTGTGTGCCAGAGGACTAGGACTCTGCTTGCAGGAAACCTGCTGGAGGCAAGAACTGACTGACTGGTAGGTGGGGCTGGCAAGTTTAAGCACTTTAATACTAGGTTGCCACAGGGGAAAAAAAAAAAAAAGTATTATGTCACCCTTTTCAGTGGTCTGAATTTTGACAGTCTCTAAAGCTGCCAGTTATCATCCTGGTTGTGATGCAGCATGCTGGGTCCTGGTTTCTTCAGTTTATATCTACCGGTTTTACATAAATGCTTTTAAAATAGAAGTTATCAGTGCATGAAGGACATTGAATCCCACTGACTTCTAGTTACCTGGAAGTACAAGGCTGGTTAAGAATAAATTTGGAACTTTCTCAGAATTACCAGACAGAAGGGAAGAAGCAGCAAATGAAGTACAGATGTGTTTTCCAAGCAAGTCGGCAAGAGAATAGAATTTACCTCTTGTAAATACACCACCATATACTAGTACTGTGTAAGAGCACAGTCTCATTGATATCACCTTTAATGTAAGCTAAGGACTTGGACAGCTAGGTTAACAAGCATCTTTAAAAAAAAATAATTTCCCAGCCCTCTTACTGAAATGTCCAAGTTCCAAGAAGTAAAAATGATGTAATTCGTAATGCAGACCAGTAATTACAACTCCAGTGGTTTCCCACTCTAATAAATACAAAGTGCTAAGAAGTGCTAATGTGGACTTACTCATTCAATTTTTCCCATCACCCCAGTCCACTGCAAACAAGTCTGAAATCGATAGTAACAAAACTGTCTTTATGGTATCAGGTTCAGTTCTGCTGATGTACTATTATATCTTAATTTTCCTAGACACAAAATCCAACATAATTAGACATACTCTGGAGAAATTTTCATTTATTCCCTTACTGTCATTAGTACTGAGATCATGGGGAAAAGAAGAAGAGCAACCTGCACAGCAGTGCAGTAAACAATTTACCATGGTTGCCTCCTAGCAATGTCATTTATTATTGTTTGAGAAGGCTCAAGCCAGTTCATACCAGTTAACGGAGTATTTCAGCCAACCTCAAATGATACTCCTCCAGGGCTTTCACTAAAAAAATAAATGTCTGAATTCAACAATTACTATATCTATTTTCCCTACTGCTATACAGAGCTATGCATTCTTTCATAAAAATCAATCAACCATTAAGTGTTTATTACACAGCAATAATCAGTAACCATACTTTCCATTAATAACTCAAAAACATAATAAAACTTGGTGATAAAATACCCACCAGTTGATATCAGCCTTTTATTTATGATCATGCTTACCATTTTAAAGATGATTCACATGTTCTAAAATACTTCATACTGCATCAGGAAAAAGTATTTGAAATAACGCATTTGGAAAACAGGTCCAGAAAAGATTTTGATTTATACTGGAGCAGATGCCCATTTTTCAGAAGAAAATGATAGCACACTTCTAGAGAATCTAATAAAAGGTTATTATGAATGACTGATAGACCAAAAAGCTTGTTTTTAATGCTACAGTCAAAAGGCATGTTTAACCTGATACCAAAAGATTTTACTTCCTAACTTTTACATTGTTTCCAAACCCTGGGAAAAGTGCCCTTTCTGTGGGGAGAAGCTGAACAGCTTGACAGAAAACCCTTCCTTCTGCTCAGGCCAAAGCAAAGTTTGGCCATCTTGACAACATAATTTGAAGAAAATCAGATAAAGCTCACTGAACTAAAGCATTTTGCCCCTTTCTTCCTACAGATATATATATGTGTATAGAAGTGTCTCAGCTTCTTCCTACACCGCGTGCCTACAATCAGATTGACAGGAAATACCATAAAGACTTTACTCATGATTAAACCTTGTGACATTTATGCATATGCAACCTGTAATAGATAAGCAGCTTTTGGTCTGAATGAAACAATACCTTCATTTTATGGAAACTAGAAGTTTCTGGCATAGGTACAGGCGCCCTTGGTGTGGGGAGGGAGGTTACAGAAGTAAATAGCTTGCCTTTTTCAATCATATTTTGTAAATTCCCTAGGAGTAGTTCACAAGGCTCCCCTAGGCCAATATAGCACAGCATTTGATGTTCTTTGGACAAGAAAGTTAAATGTGTGAATACTTGAGGGATCGTGGAAACTAAACTCTTACAGTTACCAATAAAACCGACTTGAAAATGTGCAAGACTGCTAGAGCCATACCAGTACCAGCTCCACCACGTTGATCAGACTTCAAATGGAGAAGTCCACAGAACAGAGGGGAGCACTTCCCTGTATACACTGCAACCATGTGAGGGTAAAATGAAAATAGATGCTAAGTGCTGTTCTGTAGACTAAACAGGCAAGATCCTCAAAACCCCAGACTGCCCAAATCTCTGCATGATAAGATATAAGCAGTAGATTACAGGCAAAAACCTAAGACAGCCTGTTAAGTACTTGGCCGCAATGCCTGTCCTCAGCATAGCCGTACCCACAACTGACATGCTTTGCTCTTTGGTCCCTTCAGTGCTACACAGCAGAAGTATGATTTTAGACCTGCACAGTTATCAACAGCTGACCAAGTTGAGAAGCATTCCTTGATTGGTTTATTGCATCCAAGCCAACACGTTTCTGGAGTGACTTAGGACTAGAGAACTGCTACTTAGATCCCTGTAGACAGATGCAAAAGCCCCATTATTCTAACAGCCTCCCTCATTAGGTAAAATCACAGTACTTTATGACTGGAAAGAATTCTGGTAATAAAAATCAATCAACTCTTCCAGGTCTGGATTAGAGTTACTGTCACTCTCAACCTTGGCCTTAATATTCTTACAGTGCCATTACTCTAGATTTACCTCAACATACTGGTGATAGACACCGTGAGCTAAATCATCCACACTGTCTCACTTCTCAACTGACATTGGCAGTTTTCACAGTGAGTTTATACTTGGAAGAACACAATCGATCAATGTTGACTAAAAGCATTAATTAACGTTAAAAAAAAAAACCCCACTGCAATATTAGGTGTTACAGTGGGATTGTTTTCCTTGAAAACAGAGAATTGTTAACAGCAACCTGTTTCTTTTCCTACTCTATTTAAATAAGTAAACCCAAAATGAAGCAAAGCGATGATTTGCATGACAGTGGACGAAGTGGAAAAAATAAATCACTCTCGAGGGATTAAGTAGAGCTTCAAGTTGACCAAGGTTGCTTACCTTTGAGAAGAAACTATTTTCTAAAAGAGACAATCTCAAAGACTTTGAACAAGCAAGTTACTTTCAACTAAATGAAAGCAAGGCTTACATTTTATTGGATTTGTGTTTGCTATTTAATGTGGTAACAATGAAGCATAGCTAAACATTTGAATGAAATTAAGTAGAAGGCACCTTTGATTTGCAGAAAGTCAAACCAAGAGCAATTTTACTTAGAGCTAGAGTTATAACGTGGAGCAGGTGCCCTCAGAAAGCCTCTTCAAAAGTTTCCTATAAGATTGGTTTTTGTGAACTGTCAGTTTCAGGTCCTGCGATTTTGGGTTATTCTCTTTTGAATGTACACACATTAATATAACTGAGAGGGGCAGCATTTCCCCACTGCCAGACTTCTTCCAAATGTTTGGAACACTAGAAGTACTCCTGAAAACAGAAGCCATGACAATTGCCATGTGTCAGTGGTACTGCAAAGCATATCACGTCCTCACTGTTTTCTTAACCATATGCATAGATTCATGTCTGAGCTTGCTAGTACACACACAAGGAAATGAAGAACCTTAAACCATCATAGTTGATAAAATTTTTCAGTTTTGTAAAACATCTTCTCCCTTCCCCTCCCCATTTGTAAACTTTAAAAGTCATTCATCCCAGCAGGACTTGACTTCTAAGCTTTAACATTCTGCAGATGACAGCACACAGGGAGAGCATTCCACCCAGTTTTCTCATGAGCTATCAGGCACTGCTGTGTATACAGCACTTTACAGCACCACTGTGGTTACAAACTTAGGCCTGGGCAGTCTTCTCCCTCCGTTTTAAAACATCATAAAGATTTACTTGGAAAATTCAACCAAATTAGCTTGCACACAATTCTCACAGTAGCTCTCACATCAGCGAAGCACCCTTCTCCTATATAAAATACATTTCTGAGTTTATATAACACATATAATACTTATGATATGCATATTTTCTCTTAAAAACTAAGTTGAACAGACCACCAGAGCCAGACAAGTTACTTAAGTGAATGCAGTCTCCAATGCACACAGGTGTAACGCATGGGCTCAGGTTCACAGGCAGACTTGCACCTTAAAATGTAAGGGTATTTGTTTTCCTTAGGATTCTGTAGCATGATGCGAGCAGGAAACCAATATGGAATCTTTAACTCGAAGGTGAACGAGTAAATAACTCAATAATGATTTCCTATTTATTTACGAGCATAGGTATTTTTACTAGCCAGATACTGTCCTCAGAGGAATCCTTGGAGGATTTCTAAATCTTCTTCAATTCATCAGTCTTTATCATCCTAACAAAACCATATTTGATTCATCTCTCATGTTAACCAGGCCAAATCTGATTCATTCACAAACAGCTGGTGCTTCCACGCTTTTCCATTTTCTTTCAATGATCATATGTCCTGGTGGGAATAATGTCTTAGCCAGATTTCTGAAATGAGTACATTATTTCTCTCTTTCCCTCTCTCTCATGCATATTCAGAATTTATATTTCAGTGTGAAAATAGCACTTGGATTCATGCACAAGAAATTTCTCACACTCAGACTTTGAACTAAGCTGTTTTTTGGAATTAATGCTAATGGTCTGTAGATGCTGGCAAAGCTTCACTGCTGTCCAACAAGTCTCCAGCTTCATGCTTTTAAGAAACAAAATCACTTACTCTGTCCAGTTGTCACAGGGATACAAGGATGGACTGATCCATCCAGAAAATGGGGACAGCCCTTAATCTCTGGGGGAGAAGAACTGTCATATAGTTGCACGACAGATTTTGACAGGATGAGGAAAAGTCCCTATATTATAAAATAGTATTCAAAAACCACCCTCTTCATTCCTGCTTTTGGTTTAGAATTAGTGAATCTAGAAGAGCAGAAGAAATCTTCTAAAACAGAACAGTGAAAATCCATTAAGAGAATCCTTTGCTGTAATTAAGTACTAACATCCTTAACCCAAGTCTGCAAGGCAAACAATACTTAGCCATCAATGTGATTTGGAATGATGGATTTTTAAATATCCACAGTTGTGAGCAACTAGGGCTTTAATCTATATCAGCAAGTCATTTAGTGCAATCAATGCATTGTACCAGCTGGTAGCTCAGGTTCCTACATGTGCACTGTATGTGCTTCACGTGTCTTACTCTGAAATAGACTCCGTTTTTGGCCTTGCTGCCACCCCTAAAGTACTCAGAAGCATGCAAGGGGCTAATTATTTATCTGGACATTTCCTTTATGAGCTAGAGTGCGTTTTGTGCACCCATGGAAAGAAATGTCAAAATGTGCTTCCTTTGGAAATAATCTGCTTTACACTTCTAAATGCTTTATGGATGTGGAGCACTAAGCGGGGATGATGTGGCGCAAGTGAGGGCAATCAGGGCATACATTCAAAACCTGCTATCCTTCTGAACTACGATGCTAACGAAGACACAGTTGGAGATGATTACTATCAAAGTGCTCTGCCAAATAAATAGCAACTAAAACTACGTAGGAAGAACATGTGGAATTGTTAACAAGAAGAGAAGGTAGAGAAGCTGGCAGAGAAAATACTACCACCTGGACACAGCCTGGGCAGCAGAAATCCAAGGAGACTGGGAAGCCATGAAAGGGAGCAGAGCACACCAGATGTTTATTGGCTGCTATTTTAACAACTGGATCTACACCTAATTATATTGAAGTAACTCTAGTTGTATCATGAAAGTTATAGTTATATGGATTAAATATAATAATATGAGGCTAAAATTTTCCAAAGTATATTTTTGAAAATAAGTTTGTCAGTTTGCAGTACATGAAAACAAAAAGAAATGTTTGCTTTCTGGGTAATTAGAAAAATGATGTTTGAATTTCTTGCTAAAAGCATAGTTTTCAATCTATACTCTCTAAAAGGGTAAAATAGTTATTTAAAAAACCCCACAACCAACCAAACCCCCCCAACAAACATTTGCTGCAACATCAGCCAAAACCACTGTTGCTCCAAACACTTTTAAATTTAAGGTTGAAATTACAACTTGCAAATTATTTAAAAACTTTTCTTAAAGTGTTGCTCTTAATTCCATGTATCTGTATTAATAGTTATGAATATAAGATCAGGCCTAGAAGAGCAAACACTAGTTTAGTTATTAAAACTTTTTTCATCTGCTATGAACAACAGAGCTCTAATAAGCTGTATCTACAGCTAGATATTTGTCTTTACTTATACTTTTTGTTTTCTTCTTGAACTAACAAAATCACGTGGATGAATGAATTCGTACCCTGTCCAATGATAACATAAAGGTTCCAAGGTCCATACAGCAATCCCATATAACAAAACCAAGATGACAACAAAGCTACTGGCTCACAAGAGGATTTCCTTTCTTTACAACCATTTTCCAAAAGCAAATTCTCCCTCAGTTGCTTCACAACATGATACAGTAGTTGCCAATTCCAACTTCATCAGCATGGTACCCATTGCAGGTACCCTGCAAACCACCATCATAAAATAACGTCACTCTGTAGCTGTGCTCTTCTGTCTCTGTTTTCATGTATCATACAGACAGGTATGCAGGTATGGAAGTTGACTTGGAAATATCCTCTCAGGTTTCTAAATAGACACTAGCTACTATTTTACAGGACGTATCAGAACTAAATTGACTGCAGGTAGGGTATCTCCATGTGCATGACGCTCTCCTGGCTTCTTTCCTGCAGAACAGCAGTGCTACGACACTTTACACAAGCGAGATGGTACCTCCTTGAGAGAAACAGTGAACGCACAACAAATGCTCGAGCAGAAGCAGAAAAAACTTGCTATCCATTCTGAATATCATTAAACAACAGAGATACCAAAATCTTGGTTCAGGAAGGAATATATGCAGTAGGCATTTAGAAAATTTACATGCAAGAATGAGACTGAACTCCTTTAAATTTCATTTCACTCCTTTAAATTTCAAAGGCTGACAATTCTGGAGCTTCTTCTTCTTTGTTATCCTTTCTCAGGTAAGCCTTACAGTTGGTGGTAGTCTAAGGCTTTGTACATAAGAATATATTATAAATTGTAGGAAGTCAATGCATCCTGATGAAAAAGTAATAAATATACACTACCAGCCCTAAGCAAGGGTTTAGCTGTCCCTCAGGCAGAGGTGAACTTAGCCCAGTAAAGCATTACTATATATCACAGCTGTAAATGCCAATTTTTCAGTCCAGCCTGAGCATTATTTCCTATTGCCACATGCCCTGCTCGTAAGTAACAGCTGCCAGGACACAGTTTGCATGAGGTTAATGCCTCAAGCTTCGCCTCGACATTTTTGTGTCCGAGCATCAGTAACTAAAGCAGCATCATTCAGCTTTCAAATATGGTACCCAAACATGACATGAATCAAGCCAGCAGTGTTCAGCCAACACCACTCTCGCTCAAACACTTGTATAAAGTCACCAACTCACCATCTTTCATGCTCATCCATCCATTTCCATTTGCAAAGGCACCATAAGGTGAAACACTGTGACAGGGTTCCCTCTTAAGATCTAGTCAAGACACCTTTTCAGGAAATAGGTCGATGATGATTTTAAATGTTTTTAGAGGCTTTACTGTAGCAATTACTATAGTTCACTTGTGGTAAATGCCTTCTCTGTTGTTAATCAGTTAGTCATTAACCTTCTTAATATCGTGTTGTCACCATGAATCCCAAATATTTGAACAAGCCGTATAAAGCAGACAACTTATGCTGCAAGATAATGCTGCATTGTTTACAATACATAAAATTACTCTATTTGGACTATCCTGAATTCTTACTATCAATTTTTTTACAGTTTTCCACCTTTACTTCATATTTATTTAGATAATTGGCAGCACAAAACCTGGAGGACAAATGTCATTTCACCAGAAAACAGAAATAGTGGAGTGGTAATTCCACCTGACGTCAGGTATATTTATAATACTTAGTGGTGGTACCTCAGACTATGATCACTTCTGTCCTTTGGAATGACCTACACAACATAATTCATAGTTCGTATACACAGTATTTTATACTATTATTCCAAACTATAGAAAACTAACAGTTTGCTAAGTTAATATTAATATTCCTTTTGTGCACTTCTATCTCCCGTCCTGATTTTCCACAGTTCTCTAGCTGCCATCTCACTGTTCTTTGCAGCACTCCAGAACCAAGGTGTACGTACTCAGGTATCCCTGCTTCTACTCTAAGGTCATGTTGGCTGGTTATTGCTTCTTTCTGGCACGTATCTCCTCTTCTAGCTCAACACGGTGTTTTCTTGGGAGCAATAATTACAACATATTACAAACTGAATGTGATGTTAATTTTATTCAGCTAAAAAGTTGGATTCCCTCACTCTGAGCAGATGTGAGATTCCTAGCCCTCCCTTCCCTTTCCCAGTTACCACTTCTGGCCTTGAATCATGGCAGCCTCTCCTTTTTCTGATGTGCTCAAAAAGCAGTCTAGTGGAAAACACTATCATTGTAATGAAAATTTAATACTTGCCTACACTTGAAAGCATACAAGCCAAACGCCTTAGGAGACTGGCTGATCCTTCTGGCTTCACATCACAATAAGACATTTTCCTCTGGGTATTCATATATAAGCAATATAGAGAGGCCAGGTTTAACACAACAGTGTCTCAACGACTGTGTCTGCATTGGTGATTCCATGTGCAGGGGCTTCTCTTGCATCTCCACTGTCTGAGAGAGACGAACTATGAGCGGTACGTTGAGAATTGTGTTGCCTCACATAGAAGCTGAGCACTCAGACACCGTCTATAGTGCTCCTCTTGCAACATGGACACAGCCAGGACTGGAAACTGTACTGAAAAGAGACAATGTCAATAAGAAGTGCTGGAACCATAACCATTGAATCAAAGATCAGTTAGAGTTGAAAGGGACCTTAAAGATCCTGTCTTTCTTCCTTTGCACTGTAGTAATACCGACAATCAAAAGGTTTCCCTCTCTATGGCCTACTAAATGTAATCTTTCTGCTTGCTCTACATGTTCAGAAATCATGCTTCTCCACTGCATTCAGCTTACAAGGTCTAAAATGAAAACACCCCTTGGATATGCTGCTAACACAGAACAATATTCATTTTGATATTTGATCAATGAAATTTCAGAATCCAACTTTCACTGTTACAAGGTATACATCAGACTTAAAATAGCACCACCACCACTGAAAAAGAAGTCTTTCTACAGTTGAAAGCAATGTGGTTTTCCTGTAGTACAACAGTATTTGTTTGGGGGAAAAAAAACATCCACGTGGCAGAAACGTGAAAATGCTACCAACGTGTCAATAAAGCAAAAGAAGGAGAAAATACAACACTTGCTGATTTGATCAATGTTTACACAACTCCATTTATTTCATTATGATCTATATAAATTATTTCAGGGAAAATGAGCTTTACCATTACACAACAGAGCTGCTTTGTCATTTCTACAATACGTAACTATATCTTTCCAGTCATGCAGGTCTGAGACAAAAACTACTTGATAAATAACATGGGCTTACTTCTGATTTCCTTTCCTGTCTCTCAGCCGCACTGATCAGTTACATGTTCTCCAACATAAAGACAGCCTCAAGGCAGGCAAATTAAAATGACAGTTTGACCCACATCATGTTAAAAAAGATTTTCCCATATTCTGGTAAGACAAACTCTTCAAAGCACTGCTGTAACAAGTAAATCACCTTTATGCTACTGCACAGCCACAAGTAACCCTCCTCACTAACTACATACACCAGAATTTACCAAATTCAGCGTGTACTGAGAAACTTATCTTTCTGGGTTCTAAAACTAAGAAGTCCATATCAATGGTAGCTCAAACTCAGGGGCTAAGAATTTGTTGTGTGTCACAAAACTTGGGAGTGGAACTTCACACATGGCAGTGTTAGAGGAATGGTTGGACTCTATCTTATGGATTATTTCCAACCTAGATGATTCTGATTCTATGAAAGCCAGACCACACTTGACTGCATCTTTCTTTACCAAGATCAATACTCAAGCATAACTGGTCAACAAGTCCACAACTTAATTAGCACACACTATCAGGGATATCTGACCATGAAGAACAGAAGCATTCAACAAAGACTGAGAAGCACCTGCCAAGCCAAAATCATAGAATCATTCAGGTTGAAAGAGACCCTTGGGATCATTGAGTCCAACCATCTTCTCTACTCGACAAAGTCCTCCCAACACCACATCTAACCGACTATTCAACACATTCAGGGATGGGGACTCAACCACCTCCCTGGGCAGCCTATTCCAGTGTCTGACCACTCTTTCTGGGCAAAATTCTTTCCTAAGGTTCAGCCTAAACCTATTCTGCTGCAGCTTGAAGCCATTCCCTCTCCTTCTACTACTAATTCCCTGTGAGAAGAGACCAGCACCAACCTCTCCACAATGCCCTTTCAGGTAGCTGTAGAGAGCTATGAGGTCTCCCCTCAGCCTCCTCTTCGTCAAACTAAAATGAGTGACTTTAGCAGGGATCAAAAGTAAATTACAAAAACACAAACCGGGACCTGGCTGAGGCGGGTCTCTCTGGTTACCTCTGCATTGCAGTTCCCAGAAAGTCCCAGCTGGCAGGCCTGGGATAAGCTCAGGTTACGTGCTCCATCCGTGCTGACTGAACTACATCTCCACTTACTCTTATGATTCCTGTGCGTTAGTTTCTATGGGAGGTATCGGAGCTAGAAGTGAGCTGTTGTCTGCTCCAGCCACACACCACCTTGGACAGTTAAAAATGAAGCCTCATGTCAATGGTATGTATCAGTCAGTTAACCAAATGATAAATTCATCATTTAAAGGCAGCAGAGAGAGATCACGAACATATGAACAGCTTAGTGAAGAAATGTCTCAGAAGAACCCATTCCCTACTTCTTTCTTTGGCCCACTATAAATTGCCCAGCAAGCTCCAGGGCTGGTCCAGTTTGTTAGAGAGAAATGTTTCCCTAAAAACAGCCAATGTATTGCTGAAAGGGACACAAATGTTTTCCTTTTCCACTGTTACAAACACCATCGGGCATTGAGAGCAGTAACTTTTAGAATTCCCAGATCCATCCTTCCCGATAGGGAATTTGAGTGTAAAATCCTAAAGTTTCCTGGAAGATAATTATTTAGAAGCAGATGGTAAGAGGTGCAACCTGCTTCAACTGCCATAAAAACTACTTCTTCACTAGGCATCTTAGCAGTTGACTAACAATTACGCTACTACAACCCACAACTTTGCCCTGTTTTGCTCAATTAAGAAAAATGCTTAACTTTGGAAAGTATTATCTATTTAGAAAAAAATAACAGCATTTGAAAGACTAAATTTGGTCAGAATTCCTCACTTTTTGTCAAACCTGAAGAGTATGAAGACTACCAGCAATGATGAAAAATGTAAAGTCTGAGGTAGAAATGGTTTAGTTTGTGTTAAAACATTTCTGTCACATTGTACCAGGAGATTCTCAATCTACAAGGCTTCTGTAAGTTTATAGTTTGAGTTATAAGGTACCACAAAGAACACAGACATTTTACTCTTCACAAAGGAAATATGTCTTCTGAGAACATGGTTATATCCGTTGCTCAGCCTCCATGTTCTTTCCTGATCAATCTTTCTTGCTGAGAAAGGTACTACAGTAGGATGCTTGGGACAGCCTGAAGGAAGGGGAACCGCTCCAGAATTTCAATTAAAAGATTAAATTGGCTGTCTGTTCCATGCAAGACTGATCTAACTAACTGTTTATTAAAGAACAATCGTCACTTCGAAGAACCTGTATGTATTGAAAATTCAATTGGTTTTAAGATAATTCTGTCACTTCAGTCCCTTCTTTTTTTCCCCATCCCACCACCGATAATATAAAGACAGAAGAAAAGGCCCCTGCACTGTCTGCTGCCTGCCTTCAACTATGCTGAAAGAGGACAGGGAAGGGTACTATGCCAGGGAGATTCATCGTGTTACCCGTTATCAACACCTACAGCCTGCACACAGTACAGTTTTTTTGCACTAGGCATATTTGTGACAAGCGAAATTCCCCAGGAACTGGCTGTACAGGCAATCTGCAACTATCTGAAAGATAACTTGAGAGGGAGAGCAGGTCTTTTAAAGCAGAAAATCCAAACAAAACTGGTACTAAGAGAGATTGCATCAAATCCCAATGCTAGTGGAGACACAACTGATGAGGCTGATAAGATTCAGATTAAGTTCATTATATCACTGGGTTTATCATGTTTACATGATCAAGGAAAAAAGCATATAATTCCATATCAAGACATTAATGAGAAGGGTGGCAGACAAACTCATCTTGATCGGTTACTGATTTTCTTTCTTTCTGTTAACACTATTGTTTGGGTACAACAATACGAAGAATAATGTCTGCATGCGATCACATGTTTTTGTGGTGAGCTAAGCACTGGATTAAGGTGATCTGAAGACAGAAATTGAAGACCTTAATCAGCTTTTGCCATTTAATGCAACATAGAGTGTCTTCAGCTGCAATATGCTGCTTTTACAGGTAAAAGCATCACCTAAAATATCCATGTTTTCACATGTGAGAAAAGATCATTCAACAAGCTATTGTATTAAGCATGCCTGTCCTGCTGTCTCTGAAAATTCGTAATACACCATTGTGAAGACACCAATGCCAATTACTTTCCTCCTCCAGGGAAGAAAAAAAAAAAAGTGGATTTATTGCTGGCAAAGATGCCAAATTGACAACCAATCACTCTCCTGGCAGCCAGAGCATAAACAGGTGGATGTAGCTGGAACACACTCACCCAGTGACAGCTCAGAGAGAACCTGGCACCCCACCAGTTACAAAGGCTGGCAAATCACAGAAGTAAAAATCATCAGCTTAAGTCTCTTGACTCCAACCAAATAATCCAATGGAATAAGAAAGGTTAACAAAGTAAAATATGTTATGATCCTTCAGAATGATGCCACTGCTAAAATAATCACTTACTCTTCCTAAGGCAAAGTCAGCAAGGTGGCAATCAAGTCTCTCCAGCATACACACACCTGCCACAGAATGCTTCTGTTAACTGAAATACTCTGTGTGAAAGCACCTTCTCTCTTCATTGCCTCAGGAAAAAGGGCAATACAAATGAATCCACAGAGATTTTATCAAAACAAGACTGAGGACTTCTCAGGCATCCTCCTAGTTTGTTAGGAAAACCACATGTCTGTGCTTGATGCTGTACAGAACTGACCCAAGATGAAACTCTTCCTATAATTCTGAGCTAGACAGGGTGCTCTCAAAATACGTGATTCATATAAAAAACATATGCTGTGCAAAAAAATTCAAATCTACATGTGAAAAGGGATTTACTACATGAAATGGAATAATTACTAACCAGATAGTTATTTAAAAGCCTTCATGAGGAAGAAGAGGAGTTAAAGTAGATTTACAATAATTTGGAAAAAAGCAGCTGGTCAAAATTTTCATTATCTACTTACCTTCAAGGCACGCTGCAAGGTAGGTCTGTTTGGTGTGGCTGCTGCACATGTCTTCTTTGAGACTATCAATTAGTGAAGGATGTTTATGTTCTGAGAGATGTTTATTTAAAGATAGATCTGGTCATTCTCTGGCTCTTGGACAAGTACATTACCTGTCAAGTTTCATTCAGCTAAACTTGGTATTTTATGAATGTTAACTACATATATCTAACACAATTTGGAAAGTGAGGTTTAAAAAAAGTTTTAAACTATTACTTTTATATCATATTTCCCTTTCAGGCCTTGAGTCTCAGCAGATGGGAATTGCTAAGCAGTGTGGTGACTGGTGAAATCTAGGGAAACAGAAAGACAGCAAATGAACGTTTCACTCGTTTTTGCTTCTCCCTCTACTCCTGGTTAGCATATTTGCTGTATTAATAGCAGCTTTCAGGAGTTCCTGTTTCTCATGCAGCTTCCTGATTAGCTATTAACTTGACTGGCAGCCTGGGCACCTTTTGCTCCACGCAGTCTACAAAATTAACAGCAGAAGGAATGACTATTCAGCACATAACATGGAGAAGCAAAGCTATGGTTTGGTGACATGCAAACTGAAGACATGGGAACATCTATTTAGTAGTAGACTGAGAGGTATAGAGGCAACACAAGTGAATGGAAGATAGAGGAAAATAGATGCACAAATACTCCAAAATCACTATCAACATTGGTAAGGTCAGATGTTATTACATACTGAAGGTTTTGACTGAGGGAGTAACCTGCTCTTATACGGGGTTTCCCTCTGAAACAGGATTTCCAGCCATGGTACTATTAAAAAAAAAAAGAAAAAAGAAAAAAGAAAAAAAAATACACCTAAGGTAGAGAAATTTGCATTACAGTTGCTTTGTCTTTTCCACCATGCAGCTTGGTAAGAGAACTCTTCCTCTGTGTATGTGTGTGTATACAGAATTTTGTTTGTATGTAAATGTCTGAAAAATTTGGAACTAAAACCAGTGACATGTAAAACCCTGATGAAAAAGTAGCTCCTTCTGAAAAGGGGGTTTTGATGAATTTTGTATGATCTCTTTAAAGATTCTCTAATGCATATTTCAAAAGATGTTTCAATACTCTAAGTTTTAGATCAGCTCATAACTGATAATTTAGATTTTTCCAGGACTATTCTCCTGTGGTATCTAGTTTCCAAACTGAGACTTAAATGTATAGTAGTTCTGAATGAAATCACAGGCAGAATATTAGATTACAGCATATAAAACATCACAAAATCCTTTGTTAATGCTAAATTTAAACCTCAGCTAAGACAAACTTACTAAAAGTATCTGGGAATACCTGTGATAGAGGCCTTTTGTGCTTAGCAGTTTTCTTGTATGATGTGTTTCTACTGTCTCTGTATGAAGAATGATGAAAAATTACCAACAACTTTAGATCCCAAGACATCCAGAAATTGCCAAGCACCACATTATTTCTAAATATGGTTATTTCCTGTAAAAAGAATCCCAAGCAACAAATAGCTACTAAGTTTCATCACTGTACACGTGTGTAGACTTTAACCTTGAAACAGTTCCTGGATATTTTAGGTAATTTAATATTGTTCAGTGAGTTCTAAGCATTTTACTGACCTTAAACTCTCCGGGCTCAATACTGCAGCATTTCCCAATCCCCCTCCCCAGCCCCCAAGGCTGCTTGTCCCCTAATGTTCCTCAAGTTTAAGTCAACTCACTTCACCCCGATATCAAAAGGGCAATTTCCTACTCCTCCTGCTAAACCTGGCACAAGGGAGCAGGAGCCAGAAGAGGGGTGGCAATACGAGCTCCCACGTTAGGCAGCAACGATTAATTAGATTGGCTTAGCTGCCTGCACAATTACAGGCTCTGTTTCCCCACTGGGATCAAGACATTGACCTCTTGTGAAGCACTTTGAGGACTTAAGGAAACCCATGCCTTGGTCTAAACCCCACATTAGGATGTAGTCATAGTGCAACTGCAAAAAAA
>VXBJ01002367.1:551621-610898 GCA_013400055.1 Nycticryphes semicollaris
AAAGCATAGGATGTAATTAACTTTGTACACAAAGAAGTTAAGGCTCAAATTTCCAGAAGTGCTTAGTTCTCATTTAGGCATCGAAACAAATGGTT
Organism: Nycticryphes semicollaris; assembly: GCA_013400055.1. Classification (NCBI taxonomy): domain Eukaryota; kingdom Metazoa; phylum Chordata; class Aves; order Charadriiformes; family Rostratulidae; genus Nycticryphes; species Nycticryphes semicollaris. The sequence continues at coordinate 551,717 of VXBJ01002367.1, forward strand.
TCAGTGGGAGCTCAACTCTCTCGGGAAATCCTGCCACACACACAGCAGGGCTACCAGCAACTGAAAATCACTCTTGGGCACATTAAAATCTGTTGCATCACATAAGTAACTGAGAGTAAAAGGCAAGTCAACAGCACCATTGCTTGTCATCTAACTCATTTTGCCATCTTCCAATATAGCAACAAATCAGCTTCAAATTCTAGCTAATGTCAAAAATGTAAATTAGTTTTCCCCTCTCCTAAGCCCATGTTTATTCACCTCGCACTTGAGTTTGCTGTGCCTATAGCCTGTATTCTGCACAAGGCTGAAACACAGTTCAGGTCAAAAGTACTTTCAAAGCATCATGGTAAATCTTTCCCAACATCTGTCTGCACCACAGAGAACAGACCTATACAGCAGGACTCTCAGCCATAGCATATGTACCCATTGCTTAGCTCTACACATCATAGCTCTTAGCTCCACTGGCTGTGACCAGAGGATGAGCACAGAATATCCAATGGAGAGCTGCACTGCAGACAAGAAATCTCAGGTCCAAGAGGGTAAGTCTGCTCTAGATCACAATCAAGCTATAGTCTCTCAGCTTCGTAAGCGTTATATCGTTCACTATATCGTTCATTATATCGTGCACTATTAACAAACTCATGCTCAGAGTATTTGTCAGCTATTTTAATTCATGCTTTAATGCACATAAAATCAAGATTGCAAGTAAATCACAAATGAACACAGAAATGTGTTTGGAAACCTTAGTTCCCCTGCCATGATAATTGCTTAATATCTGGCATTAATGATGTTTTTTCTAACGTCAGATAACTGACATTTAAGCACATTTAAACATTAACGTGCAGGCATTCATGCAGGGACAGGGGCTTATTTAAACAGGAAGGAACACAGTTTTAGAGACAATCAAATAAAAAACATTTGCTGTCCCCCTGCAAAGGACAATCTGACTTAATCAAGGTTACTTAGGTAATACATTTTCATGCTAGGTTTTATTGCTATAATAAATGTAGGTATATTTATATGTACATTCAAAAGGTGTATAATTTCACATTTAATTCGCAAATTAAATCTGCCTATAACAGGCCACCTTTCACACTTTTCTGGAACATCTAATACAGTTAATTCTAAATCACATGTGTTTACTTTGCCTTCTTAGTTTGCTGCACGAGCTGGAAAACACGTATCTTTCGAGATACAACTGTGTAAAATTCTTGAAGATGAAGTACTGCATTTGCTTATATAAGGACATAACATCTTTTCTTAGCCACCCATCCTACTACACAAATATTAAGAAAAGCATCCTCTAAATTTCCTTGTAACTAATTGCCAATCTTTTCTATCCAAAAAAGAAGCCATTTGCTGATACACTGCTGGGCCAAGTTTGTCTGTCTGCTATGGGACAATCCATTGCTTCACATTAATGCTAATAGACTGAGGGGTTGTGTACAGGGAGTTTCAAAGGGCTCAGAAAAGAGTCAATCTTAGCTGGGGTTCCCTGACAAAGGAGGATTGTGACCTGTGCAATTAGTCTCACAAAACCCATACTCACAAGAACAATTTAATTTAATCTCATGTTCTATAGGGCCATTTATTACAGCAGATGCCATGGCTACATACTAGAGGTGCTACAGCTAATGAATGTAGGAGACAGCAGAAAAGAAAAAGATTTAATCAATGATATTAGATTTTATGTAAAAAGAAATAAACTTACAAGTAAGCCATTGTAATTCTTTTCTGACTGTACCCTCCTCTTCCAGGGAAACAGAAACTCTAATGAAAAAGCACGCAAAGAAGACATAATAGCTTAAGCACAGGGCATAGGGCAAAACTGCTACGGGACTTGCATCGGTCTCTGTGAGAGCAATGGAAAAATCCCTAAAGATTGAATTAAAATCATTAACAAGCATAAATGGAATCATCAGGAATTGTGACCTTTATTTATTTTAGACAAGGCCTTCACCTTCAAGTACACAATATTTCCAAGAAAAGTCACTAATGCTTCCGAAATAGTCTGGAGACTGTATTCACTACAGAGCTAAAAGAAATACCCCATCAGACCCAGGGACCTGACTAACAGATGTGGCGCAGGAGTGCTCTCAGGGGAGGAAGCCCCACTGACTTCTGTTTCTGAACAATAATAAGGAACTAGACAACAGATGCAATGCATATTGTTTTGAGCAAATTCCACTAGAAGATAAGCCACTCTCAAGATGCAAAGTGTTTTTTCATCCCACAATATGAACATTTAATATCTGAAACTCTTATTTCCTGTGGAACCATAATACCCAATTGTTACAGCTCTGTGACTCATTTAAATTTCTTCATTATTGCAAGCAACTTTGTCAATATTACAACATTTTCAAGAGATTAACGTGTTGGGGTTTCTTTTTAATAATAAAAGCTTTTGTGCCAGCCAGCAAACCCTTTAAGGTTTAATCTATTTTGCATTACTAAATGGCCAGAGCAACTCAATATTCAGAGACAAAAATAAAACGTTTAATCAAGGTACTAGTTGTGACACTGACCAAGGAAACGAGCGAAATTCTACGTTCACTTTCCAAACCACAATGCAAAGATTTGTGCATTATATGAAGATATCTGCTAGGGTTTTGTTCACTCACTGCAAGCACAAACTGCTCACTGAAAAACAAAAAAATTAAAATTATATTTGAAGTGTAGCAGTTTGTTTTGCACGCTGATACACAGATAAGCTATTAAACATAATGCTCCTCTGAAGTATTTTAATAGGAAATAAAAATGGGGAATGTAATGTCTTTACTATTGTCTCTTCCATCATATTTTCTAAATGTAGCTCTACAGATATTCAGCAAAGAACAATGCTTCGTGGTTAGTAGTGGAGACAGCTTTCATTTAATTAAAAAATATAAACTTCACATGGAAATTTTTTTTCAGAAAGTGGAATTAAGAGCATTTATGTTTCATCTCTTTCATCATTCCATCAGTTCTCCATGGAAGCAGGGTTTCTCAAAACGGGTGTGTGTGTACCCGCTTTCTTCTCTAAGCAGATACTCACCAGAGCTGAAAGAGTTGAACAGCACGTGGGACCTACACTTCGCAGCCCACCAGAGCTGGCCCAGCACAGCACAGGACAGCTTGCCAAGGGACATTTGCACCTCTGAAGACTCTGGGCTCAGCCACCAATTCTACATCCATTTGTGCCTTTCTTTACTAGGCAACTCATGACCTATCTTGGACTTGCTGAAACATCTTTCTTTCTGGATAGAATACATAAGCTACTTAATCTTTAATAGCAAAAAGGAGATTTTTGCACAGTACACATTTTGAAAATACACATATGTATTCACTAAGTGATTACAAGTATCAAAGTTTCTATTTATTTTTAAGAGAAAATCAGCAGATTTTGACTGTTCTTGAAAAAAAATCTCTGATGAGACAGTAATTTTCTATTCCTCTGTCACAAAAAATAGAAAACTTCATTCTTGGAAAGTTTAAAATACAGAGGGTAGACTTGACAGACTGTCATCAATTTGCTCCAGACATGAAGGAAGTATGCCATAACTATGTCATTCTGCTTCAGAGAGCACATCCCCAGAAGTACATGTAAAGAGAGGAAGAAGGAGACTTGTAGGGAGAAATTCCTGTTTTCCTTACTCTCACAGTAGGCTGAAACTGTAAGCCATGTGGTGGGTTGACCCTGGCTGGACGGCAGGTGCCCACCAAAGCTGTTTTGTCACTCCCCTTCCTCAGCTGGACAGGGGAGACAAAAAGTAACGAAAGGCTCGTAGGTCGAAATAAGTACAGGGAGATCACTCAGCAGTTACTGTCACAGGCAAAACAGATTCAACTTGGGGAGAATTAATTTATCCAATCAGAGTAGGCTAACAAAAAAAAAACCTCTAAATCTTAAAACACCTTCCCTCCACTCTTCCCTTCTTCCTGGGCTCAACTTCACTCCTGATTTTCTCTTCATCCTCCCCGTAAGGGGAACAAGGCGGGTGGGGAATGGGAGTTGCAGTCAGTTTATCACGTTGTTTCTGCCACTCCTTCGTCCTCAGCAGGAGGAGTCCTCCTCACTCTTCCCTGCTCCAGCCTGGGGGTCCCTCCTATGGGGGACAGTTCTGCATTAACTTCTCCAGCGTGAGTCCTTCTATGAGATGCAGTCCTTCACAAACAGGCTGCTCCAGAGTACGTCCCTTACTGGGTCACCAGTCTAGGCTAGCAAACCTGCTCCGGTGTGGACTCCTCTCTCCATGGGTACACAGGTCCTGCTGGGAGCCTGCTCTAATGTGGGCTTCCCATGGGGTCACAGCCTCCTTTGGGTGCATCCATCTGCTCTAGTAGAGGGATGTCCATGGGATATGGGTGGATGAATATCTGCTACACCATTAACCCTCCAAGGGCTGCAGGGGACAGCCTGCCTTACCATGGGCTTCACCATGGGCTGCAGGGGAATCTCTGCTCAAGCACCTGGAGCACTTACTCCCCCTCCTTCTTCACTAACCTTGGTGTCAGAAGAATTGTTGCTCTCTCATACTTTCATAAACCCTATACAGCAAAACAGGCACACTTACTGTAGGATAAAAGAAATGTAGATTCCTATATGGGTATTTAATTACATATGTATTAAATATTTGAGATGTATGCATAGCTAACATACATATACAAGAGATATTTATACACACACACATATATGTATAAATAGTGTAATCTCATAGAAATGAGATCAGACTTGATTTTAAAGGTTGTTTTTGAAGTGCAGAAATTCTAGGTTCCTATCAAAAGTCTTACAAAGAACTAGTTCATAGGATGTGAACGGAATTAAGACCATTGTCTAAGAATGTAAGTACCATGTTCCTTCACGATGATTTCAATACGTTCAGAAATCCTTAGCTCTACACCAGAAAATCTCAGGCAAGCAACTTAACAGCACCATATTACAACTTAAAAAAAATCCATTCTTAAAAGATGCCATTTGAACTGATTACAGCACTTTAACAAGTGTCATTAAATTTCTACTACAGTTCATCATTCAATGCCATTCCTGGTTACCTTGCTGTTTCCAAATACCTCAGTCTCATGCAACTAATTACACCTGATTACCATATGGACTGGTGCTGTATAACCACCTATTACCCAACCTAGAATGTAATCTAAATTGTAATGATATAAAACTACAGTATCCAAACTAACCCATTCCATAATCTCACAGATGCAAAAGTTAATGACTTTGTGCTCCTTTTGGGCAAAATGCAAATACCAATGAGCAGCAAGTCTGTGGGAAAAGAAACAACAAGTTCCTTCTCTCTTGCAAAATAAACATGGCCAAACAGTCACAGAAATAATATTTCAAGCTGCTGCTTGAAATGATGCCACTGTGACAGTTGCTCATTCTAATTCATCTTATGGGAGATAATGATCAATATTAAATACATCTACTTATCCGCCCATTCACACAGCAGCAAGTGCCCAACAAAATACTTCAGCACTACACAAGAGCTTGTGTCCATGCTGGTCTCCGTTCTGCTCTCTGTTTATTTCCAGAAATGGCACCACAGTTGGGTGAACGATTTGATCCCTAACAGAGGAATGATCCTGAGGGAGAAAAAAATTCCAACATAATTCTTTTTGCCAAAATACTAAAATCTACCAATGACTTAAATATAACACAGAAGACCCACTATGCTTAAAGACCTGTTTATTACGGTCATTTAGCGTTGAAAATTGCCACCAAAATCGTAGCTTGACTCACTGGTCTGGCAACCAGACTGCAAGGTCTTGGTTCAGGCCACGTTCATTCCGCAAGGAGAAGGTAAACACCAAATGATTAAACTTCTCATCTATTCATTGCCAGAGAAGGACAAGGAACAAAGGCCAAAGATACATTTTCCTATTGAAGTGATTTCCAAATATATCTATTCTCATGGACCTTTGTTTAAAAGCAACCTGTTCAGTTTCCTGTATTATGAACCTCACTTCAGCTGACTGGTATTTTATGAAAAAAAAACCTGTGAACATGCGGACAATTATATTATGTGATGATATTCACTAGGCTCTGACTCTCCTATTTGTGTAGGATTTACATCTGATAGACAAAAAGAACACAAGTCTAGCTTGCAGATGGTTAAATAACTGAATTTATAAAGCTGACTGAGCAAACTGGCTCTATTCAGAGGTTTCACTTTTAAATCTTGTTACTGCTCATTGGTGAGGATTTGCAAACACTGTGCCTGTCAAGCTTCCTGATCAGCGATAGCTTTGAAACTGAGCTACAGCAGCATGGAGAAAAAGCCAAAACTGGATTTAGTCTCATTTCAACAACCATTTTAAAGCTGTTCTCACTGAAAGAAGTAAAAGTTATGATATTTTCATGCTTTAAGTTTACTGCGTATCTTTACCAATAACCTTTGCCTGAAAAATAAAATTCAGCAAAGCAACTACAAAAGGGAAATGTCCTGATTTTTTTCCCTATTAATTTCTGGGGACTGTTTTTGGACCAGATTTTCACTGACAATCAAAAGAGCTGAATCAGGTACCTAAATTTGGGGAATCATTACATGCATGATTTTCTGTAGCATGGTGAGCCCTAAAATTTGCTGGTTTCACAGCAAACTGTTATGACAGGCGTTACGGGTTGATTTACCTCTCTCCCTCTCCTCACACTGCCAGAGTAACTGAACGTGTCCCTCACAAAATTGTTAATACCGAATGACTTCATAGAATTAAATCTAATATCACTGAATCCAAGATAAAAGAGTGTGGGAGGATATGAGTGAGCAAAAGTATGTGTTCAAATGTGTGTAATCAGCACATTTTGCAAAAGCAATAATTAGGATGAAGAATATGATTTTACCTCAGAGAACACTGCCTTAGATTTGAAAGATAAATAGAGGAAATAAAATTCTTGACTGAAGAGCAGAGTTTGAGGGGTACATAATTACTTGCATATCTTAATGAAACAAGAGGATTCTTGAGTGCAGGAAATGTCCTGTGATATAACCGTTACAGTGGAAGAAATACTAAAAAGCTTCTTTTTTCTGCGCAAAATTTTACTTATATTTTCCCTGTTCTCTCTGAAAGAAGTGATGGAGACTTATCCTCAACGATAGGCTCATCCTCCTTCGGGGGTACTGGCGGAAGGGTGAGCATTTTGCTTTGCTTTGAAGTGCAAGCACACATTGGAGATGAAAGCAACTGCATTATTGTCTTTGATGTTTTTGATACTGAATTTCTCGTTTGATTTTTCTTTGTAGACGTTCAAAAAGTAGATTTACTTCCTCAATCAACCTTACCCTAAATCCTCAATAGGTACTTATCCTCTTAAATATCTGAAATTGATATCACTATTTTTAAAAGTTTGAGTTTGGAATACTTCAATAAATGCAATAAATTCTAAGTCATGCCAAACTTCTTCATTTGTGCTCAGTCCTTAATCGCACTATGTGCTATAAAAAGAGACAAAAGAAATCCTTATAACTTATCTGAGACACCACAAAGACAACACGCTTGAAGAAAAAAGCCTTATTCACAGCAACTCTTTATGCACAACTCAATATTTGGAAAAAAAGTACTCATTACACAAACTGAGAAAAAAACCCACCCAAACAACCCCAAACCCTAAAAGCCGTTCTTTAAAAACTAAATCCTTCAAAAATATATTTATGGCTCCAAGTGGATTATTCAGCTGAGTAAGAACTACCTGAATGATGGGCTCTAGGACTCCTTGACAATAATAGCGAGAAACAAAGGACCGCTGTAAGGAAACAGCAGATGGATTGCCGATTCAGATGAAATGAGAATCACAGACATTGCCTTACACATGTATCTGGTTAGCACCTTTAAGAATCAAAATTTTACCATCTGGGAAGACAGGTATAAAAAACCACAGGGGGTATGTGGGTAGAATACCAGCTCCAAATTTGTGTCCCGTACATACATTCCTTTTGCATATGCTTGGAACGGTAGCTGACTCTTCAAACTGAGCAATTATTGTTTCTTTCAATAGGTATTTTATTTTCTTCTTGCACACAAATGTATCAAAATACGTGGTTGAAATTTTCCATATGGTTTAGCACCTCCTACATCAGTTTAATATTGGCTGGATACATTCTTCCAGAAAGTAGAGAAAATTTAAATCCACATGTAATCACACCTGGCTGAGAAAAGCCTGCCAAGAGAGTTGGCATCATTGCTTTTGCTCTCTGCTCAGAACAGAGTATAGCCAGCAAGCATAGCGGGAGCAGGTGAACATTTAAAACTAGTGTGCTTTACCTTACTGACTTCAATTTGAAGGTGCAACCGAGAAGTACATTACTTACAGACCAGTGGGAGAAAGAAAAAAAAAATTAAAAAAGGTAAAAATATGAACAGCTGTGGCAGGACCTGGCAAACAGATAATTTTTGTTATTAAGTACCCTACAGAACTGTTTAGTTACCTTACCATATTTCTAAGTAGCAATGTGAGTGCTGTATGATTTTTACAAGCTCCTAATGTAATTGAGAAATAACATGAAAGTTGTAGTTGTGGATGTTTTCATCTTTATGAACGGGTGTCTCCAATTTACAGATTTCTCATATCACACTCAGTCTCTAATGTGATGTATAAGAGCTTCACTACTGATGAAGAAGACAGGATTTAATCTTTAGAACAAAAAACATTATAACAGAGAACTGCCAAAAAAGTCGATCTGGAATGTTGTTGAAAATCGTGGTCCCTCCTTTCAGAACTATGGACCTTCTCATGAGTGCTTGTAACAGTATATTAGCTGCTTACACAGAAAGTTTCTTATATGTGAAAGTATTTGCAGGCAGTTCCAACATCTGTATTGTGCTTCATTCACTTATGCTACATAAAGCTGAGAGAAACTCTCCTCCTCTGTGTACACCTTGCTCCTATCAAATACATGTAAATCAAGGTGCATGCTAAAAGAGTGACTCACCACTAAAATCTGTCTACAGTCATTCTCTCCAACCGGTTCTATAGTTTTAAGTCAGCAATGTCCTTGGTCTAACTGGATCAGACATTTGAAGCCCACCACCAGTAAGGAAGCCAGTCACCATCACCTCAAGAGCCCTCATCACCTCTGACAGTTGACTCACCCCAAGTCCAGAACTCACTTCCCTGACAGGGCAGTCGGGAATAAACAGCCTCCCTAAGGGAGCTGCAGCCTCCTTCTGTAGCAGTACAGCCTCCCTCAATCAACTGTAGGACACTGGATTAATTGGGCATAATTTTGCTCATAGTGCAGAAATCGTTGGTAATCCCAGAGTACCTGCATACAGGAAACAGTTTCTTCTTCCACAGCGTGGAACCCTGTGCCAGAGCACACATGAGGAACTGGCAGCAATTTCTCTGTACCAAACAGCAGCTTATCTGCTGAGTTAATAGTTTGTCATCCTGGCCTAAATGGAGATAAAGTAGTAACTAGTTCTAAAACATGGCTAGATAGATGTGTAGAGAGTGAAATACTGCCAAAGGAAATGAGACAAGAATAGCAGTCTAGTACGATTTATCAAGTGGCTCCCAGTAAAAATACAAATACTGAATATTCTTTTCTGTAGCATCAGTACAAGCATGCAAATCCAAAGTGCATATGCTGCTCCACAACATGAACACTCAAAAGCAGACTCTGGTTATGCAACAGTCCATTCAACACTCAGTAACACACTTGTGGTGATACACTATTCAGCTTAACATGCCACAACACTTTCTTTGACCAGTTTGAAGTTCTCACCCATCCTAAGTTTGGATGAGCCAAAAGGAAGGTTAAATACATCTACCGTTGCCACCTATAGCCTTCCTAGCTCTTCTGGCACACAAACTAATTATCCAGCCTGCACTACATTTCTATTATCATTCAGCAAGCAAGAGCTAAGGAGAAACTAGTTTCCTGTAAATTCTCTTTCCTGGATCACTCCGAAAGAGAAAAAAAAAATACACTAAGCAAAATGCCATAATTCACTATCTTTTCAGGGTCAGATATAAAATGATGTGGTTTTACTGACCAAAGAGCTGCCCCTTGAATGTTCCTTTAACTCCATATTTTACAAACCAGAAAGGTTCTCAGAAAGAACAGGGAAAAGTCTATACTTAACAGGATGACGATTTTTGTTTATTTACAGAAGTGCAGTTCATTTTCTTTTTCTTCTTTTATTCTTAAGAGCTGCAGCATTTCAGATGGCAGTTGTGCACACATATAGGTAAGACAACAGATATGCAATTATTGGCCCTTTTAAGAACCAAAATGCCATAAATTATTTAAGACATCCTTTTTCAGACACAAGCAAAACTTACTCTTATCTTTAATCTGCCCTATATATAGATCTGCCATTTCTGGATTTATTTCTAAACCACCATGTTATAAACACACAGTAATACACAAATATATTTACAGCTTTCACTGCATATAGAAATTATAAGGCTAGTTCCTACCATTTTCTCATTATACATCAGTAAGCAAAATATTTTAATAACTTGCAATATTTCACCCTGCCTTCTCCTCTGTATTAAGTAACTCTGGTGAATTCCTTGCTCTTTGAACTCTGTAATTAAAATTGCTTATATTTGTTAAGAAAAGCCAATTATTTGACCTCTCACTGTGAGCCACAATAACGTTAGTTAAGTCTGTAACTTTATATAAAGTCTGCACCTTTTAAAGTGAAAGGGTGTAGAATAAAACTCAAAAGCTACAGAACATAGGCATTTAAGGGTGTGTCTCCTTGTTTCCTACCTGAAAAAAGCCTGACGTTAACCTTTAATATTTTCAATGGTGATGAGAGAGGACTTAGTTGATATTGAGTCTGTAAACTATATTTAGCACATTTCTTCTCTCCGATAATTTGTACTCTCAAATTGGCATCAGACCAAAGACATCATCTTTCAATACAAGTAACACTGGCTAACTGGTGCACAGCAAGGAAATACTCCATTTCTAATGTCAGGAGAGGCTGAAGGTGTTGTAGCACTCAATGTGATTGCCACCTCGCTTTTGCCAAACATTACTGCTGCTATCCATCAGGAACAACTGAAGATGTGCCTGCATCGCCTCTTCATCAAATGACAGATGCCAGCTTCAAACGGCAGGGAAAACTTTTGACACTACCTTGGCTGACAGTGGACTGGAAATGGCTGGAGAACATCTCTATCACCCTAGCAGTCAATGGATTACTGGGCAGGTTTACTTATGCTGGTGTGAAGTAACATATTTAATGGCTGCAGAAGATCATGGCTTCTTTGCCAACAACAGTTTCCATTCTTTTCTAAGAGAATGAGCTGTCAACTCCCACTTTTCAAATTAATATGAACCACAATGGGAAGGTATCAAATGCCTGCAATGAATGAAAATAGTAGCCATCGTGTTTAAAAACAAAACAACAAGAAAGGAACATGAGACAAAACAGTACGGTGTAAAAATCACTTCACAACACACTAATCTTTATTCTGCATTAGAGCTGTGCTATGCTTTCGAGGCTGAGCAGTAATTAATTGAGAAAACTGCAGCCTAAGCCTCTAAGACATATGACCACTCCAATATTCAGCTACAGCCTTCCCAACAAGGCCTGCACACGTACCCATTTCAGTTACTATTTTCTGACAGCTATTGAAGAAAACAGACCTGCATGACAATTTTTTTCCTAAGACATGAAATAGTAAACAAAGTGTGTTACACAACATAGTAGATTAATGTTACTAGTGACAGCAAATCTGCCAAAATCTGGCATAGAAAGCCCACAAAGTAGATACCTGCTAAGAAATAACAGAGGTTTTCCTATTGCCTAGTCAATTTTTTTTACCAACTTCGGAAGCTGCTCAAATAGTCTTCCTGAAATAACTGCACGTCCAGTGAGTCTAGGAAAACTTTCAAGCCCTTGCAATTAGACCTAAAAGAAGATTGATGTGAAAGTCATGGTGATAAAAAAAAAAACAAACCAAAAGCTAAGCACATACTGCCAAAAACCAGTCCATATACTCTTGCTAGGAAACAAAATGAATCAAAGTAAATTATTAAAAAGAGGAAACAAGAGCAAGATAAAAGAGGAGAAATGTAAAAAGGTAAAAAATAGATAAAAAGCAGAAAAAAATAAACTGACAACGAAGAGATAGGTAAAACTGTCGTAGGTGGAAAGAGAAATACAATGAAGGCAGTGCAGAAATTGAAAAAGGGAACACACATGTAAAAACAGAGCTGAATAAACAGGTAGTAAAAGAATTAGAGAATCAACCAAAGGGGTAAAAAAATTCCGTTCATTTTACTCAAAATTTTGATGAGAAAATATTTTTCATACAGAAACATCTAATGCCCTGGAAAACAGTCTATGTATGCTCTCTGACAAATGGATTTCCCTAGCGGACAAACCCCCTGCGTTGTACGGATCTGACTAGTTCCCCTGTCTTCCCTTCCCTTCTCTCCCCGCTCTCTTTAAATCCTCACAAGTCATCCCAAGATCTTGATTCTTCATAGACCAATTACAGGTCTTGGCTGAGTGCAGACTTGGAAATAATAGTCTGGCTCTGAAGCAGATCTTCCTAGTTAAAATCTGTGTTTACAAAAAAAAGGGTTTTGCTACTTTATTTGTTACTATACTCAGGCCAAATTGCTTTGCTCTGCAGCTTCTAGAGAGTTAAATTTCTTTAGGAAGTTTCTATTATATTTATAAAAAAGGAAAATGCAACCAGGAGGCAAGAGAATTGTATATTTCACTTTTTTTTCTTCTCCACATTTGACCTTAAGAGAACACAAGAACTTCCTTGGTTTCTGAAACTTTTGGTCCCTCCTCCTGGGGAACTGTATCCACGTTATTGTTAATTATTTTTTTTCTTTGGCAAACATAAATGTATTTTCCACAATAAAGGGGCAAGAACAAACTTACAAAAACTTCTTAGAGCAACAAGCAAATCTGAGGTGGTGAAACCATCTGAATCAGTCATTTTACTAAAAGAAAAAAAACCCAAATAATTAAAACGTTCTTTGAAAACTGCATGGCTTCAGCTGTGTTAAGCTCAGTAAGTTTTGTTTCTAAACTTCTGGACAGACAAAATTGTTTCTGATTACGGTCCTAATTTTCCAGCTTATCCCAGGAAAAAAAAAGGGAGTTATTTCTTGTCTTTTAAAAGCTCTATGGACTGGAACTAGAAGCTACTGCTCATGACAGGAGCCTGGAATACTCCCTAGACCCAGTAGAGGTAGGACCTCTAAGAGTCTGAATGATAGAAAGATAAAACAAGAGAGCTACATCTGGGAAAAAGGTAAGAGATAATACAAGAAACTCCTATGACAGCACAGATAAATGAAGCTCCATGTTTCTATGCACAGATCAATGGAGCTGGATTTCCCATCATTCCACCCACCTCTTGAAGAAACACCAAAACACTGAAGGATACTCATACCAACCGGACATGAGTTTAGGAAAGATACTACTACTACCTACTGTTAGGACTTCCACAATCCCCTTTCTTGCAGAGGCTTAAGAGGTTGACAGAAGCTACTCCCAGTAACTCAATAATTTACTTAAAAATAATTACCCACCACCATTCACAATGTTCTCTCCCAACTCTTAGGCCTTCAAGTCCTAACAAGCTCTCCGACAGGTGACAAACACACACAATTCTCATTTTAAGAAAAGGGGGGGCTCTATTTCTCTTCTCACAACAGTTACACTTCAGCATTTTACTGTTTAGGACTAAACTCTTAGTATCACAGTGGAATTTAGAGATCTGGATGGAACGATGTCCACATGTAAAAGAATAGAAATAAACATTCTTGTTCAAACATACATCATTTGTGCTTAACAGAAAACAATAAAAGATAGCAGAATAAGTATTCTAAATAGGTAACAACTAATTCATACCAGCCTTTAGGAAGTTCATATTAAACACTGTTATTATTATAACTGGAATGGAATAGAAGTAATTACTTGATAGAATTGCTTTGTTTCTTTCTTTGTTCTCTTTTTTTAAGAGACCTAAAAATGAGAAGCAAACAGAATTGTTCATTATAAACAAATCACAAACTTTCCTGCAATAATATATTACAGCTATTCTGAAATAAACTGAACTATGAAACTCAGTATTTAAGGATTATCTCTATGGTGAGGCATTTATTTTTGATCCATTAGAATAGGCTATTTCTTTTTAACATTTGATTGCCTTACCAAAATTTACATTTGTATTCTGCACAAACTCTCTTTATAACTTATCTACCTACACTTAATTGCTCCAGCTGCTGGACAGTTATACCTAACATCCGTTTTCATAACACTCTCTCCGCTTTCTAAATAACCAAACAGTCTCTTCTCCCAGTAACTACTGGATAATTGCCAGCAGAGGTGTTAACAGATGAGCAGCCACGCAAGCAGCTTTTCCAGTGGGACAGACACTTGCCTTGCCACTCCAGATCTGAGTAACACCCCCTCATCTTTGCCAGAGAACTGCTTGTCTGTGTCTTCCATAACCTCTTTTAATCCGTAACACACAGGTTATTTTAAGCAGTTTAAAAAGAGCTCGCCTTCACTAAACCAGATCTTTGTACTCAAATAGATTAAGGCGAACAAACATAAAAAGCTCTGCTGTCAACTGTCAGAGAGTGATAAGGTGTGGCATGTGGGAAAGGTTGCTTCAACCTATTCTGGTAAAGGAGGCCTGTCCACAGTTTGAAGTGTTCAGAAAGGAATCCAATTCTGCAAGGAAACAGAAGTTTTCGTTTTATGGAAAAAATCACGGGTGTGTTGGAAGACGCTTGAAGAGTTAATCCAAATAGCCTTAACTGCACCTGGCAGTTGCTGAGCATGAGGAGCTAGTAACCTGTTTGTTTGGGTTTTTAAATTCATGTATATTTACCTTTTCCAAAAATTAAATAGAGTTTTATCTGAAGAAAGTATTTTCTTTTTAAAAAAAACCAAACATTTCTGCCTCAACTGTTGCTAAAATATTTTCTGCCTTTGCAGGCTCCCTGCTCCTACGTTGCAGTGTGGCTGTATTGGAAGTAGCTTAATCTCAGCCCCATGGAGGGGAAGCAAAGCAGAGGTGGAAGTTAATGAAATTTCTAGCTGTGCTAAAGGAGGGCTGGCCTGCTTATGTTTATCATACAAATAAAACTTTGCGTGGACTGAAAGACAGAAAGGAAAGAAAAAAGCAGGCAGAGACAGAAAAATTTTACTCCATTAAGAGGAATGTGCCGAGATACTGGTCTTGGAGCCAAACCCAACGTTATCCTGCAGCACGGAAGCTCAGCTCACCTAGGAACGGTGGAAAAAGAATAATCTCTACTAAAGCAGTGACTGGAAAAACAACAAACTTTTTTTGTAAAGAAATTCTGTCTTCAAGGCAAGAAAAGCATTGGGGTAAAACACCAAAAATACAGGTCGTCTGAAATAGCACTTTCCAAGAATACTAACAGGCCGACTTTCCATGCATCTTACAACAGCTCGACTTGTACTGAAGTATCATCACCAAACATTGTTTTGGTTGCAGTTTCATACTATTCTGAAAATAGTATTATACAACCTTTGCAGAAGCTCTGAGACATCACAAATGTTAGAGTTAAAATCATAGGTTAGATGTTGAGCTCCTTTATTCTGCCTGACTCACAGTGGAGAGGAGTGTGAGCAAGGTGGGTGTCCCCCTTCAAACCAGCTCCCTCTGACCACTGGGATGCTTGTGGCCAGAGTAGATGACTTTAACTCAGAGCAGAGGAACAGGTACTCTGAATCACGTACTATGTCTGCTTCCCTACTGCAGCCAGAGAGACATGTAACGAAGTATTAAGCTGTCCTTATACAATCCCACCCTATTAGCGCTTGAGCACCTCACCATTTCTGCACATTCAAGTTTAAACCAAAGCCATCTGATATGAAAATACTATTATGAGCATCAGGTACTTCAACACAGAGAGACTAAGTCCTGGATTTTAGTCTCAAAGAAGGAACTCAGCCTAATAGTCACAGTACCCAGCTTCTACATGACTCTTTCAATGGTTTAATACATCGTCCTTCCCGTGTATGAGGTGGGAGTACACCTTTTTTTCCTTCACGTCACTGATTTAGTTGCTGGAAGGCCATTTCCTAGTAATATGACATTTACGTGATTCATTAAACCTTTCTACAATCTTATTCCAGGAATCTCTTTTCAAGTGATTTAAAAGTAAGCAAACTTTATTTTGGTAGAGTTTGTTTCAGTAAGTCCAAAGTGCTAAAAAAAAAAAAATAAATTAAAAAATTGCAAGACCTTAAAAGGAGTTTCCCAACTGTGAAGCCTAGTATTGTTGATTAAAATGGTATCTGGAGCAAAGTTAAGTAATACTTCTGGGCTTAAATGCTGCAGTTACTAAGGAGAGAGACCAGGAAGAAAGCCAAGTTTGGCTGATTTCCCCAAATGCATCACTCTGACCATCTGTGAGAGAGGTAATGCTCTCTTAAGAGAAGAAACAATTATCGAAAAATGGGTTTTGGGATTGTCTCGATACGTATTTTGTTGTTGTTCAATTAATTCTTCATTTATAGTCTTCCCAAAGCACCAAAAAACCGATGAACCTAAACAGTGTTGACTCTGCTAACGTGTGAAGGTTTTTTTAGATGTGGGTACTCACACAGTGCAACAGAGGAACCTCCCATGACTCTCCGCTGCTACCTGTGGCAAAGCTTTGCAGTCTGCAATGTTTTATTGGCTCTTTGAACAGGACACTGGGGAACAGATTTTTTCACAAGCAGAGAATAAGTCCACACCTATCAACATGAGCTATGTATTCGTGCATACCTTGTGCACGTGCATGCTGCCTAACTTACACAAATTGAAAAAGGAAATTCTACTTTAGAAAACCAAATTCAAAACCTGAGAGGTCGATGACTGTCCATCTGTAAAGCTGGTCTTAGATCTCCTGCAATGTGTTGGATATCAGAAGCACACCTGCTGACATTAAGCAAAGTGTCCATTGTACTATCACTATAATATCTACCAAGGCAAGATTTCACTTATCCTTTACATTATTTGTAGTGTCATAAATCATTGACCCTGAATGGTAGAGGGTCATTGCTTCCTGACTGCTCTCATCTGCTGTGCTGGCCACTGGGACATGTCACATCCCTAAAGCAGTCCTAATGTGCAGGGGTTGCTGAATGGATTGCTAGCTGCCCTTGGTATACAGCACAGAGCTGGAGAAACATGCTATTGAGGCTCCTTTCTCTAAAAATTCATTCAACCATCAGCACAAAAAAGATGTTAAAATGATCTTGAGTGAATCATACCATCTTTTTGTTTTCAAACTCAGATTTGAGTTTCCTGCTGCACTAACACAGTATTTTCAAGGGCAGGATGAAAGTAATATTTTCTAATATAACTAAAGGCCCAAACCATGGTGGCTTTAAAACCCCTCAGAGCTGCATAAGCTTATTTGTCTCCACTCACACACATTTGTGTTGCCCTTTAGAACCAAACACAACGTTCTGATTAATTTCTCTCTCCCCGCATACTAAGGTATAGTTTATCTACACTAAACTTAGAATAAATGCAAAATAAAACATTTTAATATATTTTTCTATGATGTAGAATGTAACAAAGAGATCAAGGACTATACAATTAAGCCACATGAATCTAAGTGTTATTTCTAACGCAGACAGCAGAAGATATGACTACCCAGCCTGAGGCTCAAATATTACTATCCACTGAGAGATACAGACCTTAGAAGTAATCACCAGAAAAAAAATATTCTTCAACAATTACATAAAATACATGGGACACTCCTTGCTATTTCTTCTTGGGAAGGGCCAGAAGGAAAAGTATTGTTAAAGGAAAGGTATTTTTCAAGTATCTTTCTGTTTCCCATTCTTGTTCAGTGTTTGGTTTTTGGATACGCATTTGTAAAACACAATATGAACGCTAACAATTTGTTACATTATTTTGAAATACGTTCTTTATTTTTCTATATATTTCTATATATTATATATATTAGATCATATATATGACATATAATTATATTATACATATTAATCATTAAGAATATATAAACGATTATATCTTTCTATATATTCTATATGAATTGTCAGAAGGAAATTAATCTATTCATTGTTTAGATGTAAAAATAAAACTGAAAAGATAGTCCATAATTGCAACAAATTACTATTTTGATATCCACTGGATTTGAAGCATACGGAGAGAATTCTGAGCCATGAAGTCCCCAAATTTACATAATAATGCATGGAAAGCTGTGTCACCTATGATGTAGTTATGGCTATGCACACAAACCATTCATAAAAGTTGGTCATAACAAGTGCAAGGAAATTAGATTAACTTGTTTGGGCTATATTCTGTATCATATACTCCCCATGTGAAATGGGAAGAGATATAAGTCCCATTATCATTACCCACTGCAATCTTTTCCTTTTATTACCAATTATTTACACATACCCTTAACTGCCAAGAAATCTTAGAAAATCATTGGGACATTTTGAATCAATACATAATTCTGGAATAACAAATAACTTCCAACTGTGGAAAGGTCAATTTGTTTTGAGAAAAAAAAATCCCACAGAAACTTGAAACTGAATCACGTAATATCCTGGATTTAAAGTTTATATTAAGTTAAGCAAAAAGGGAAAAAAAAAAGAAAAAAAGAAAAAAGAAAGGCTTTCACTCATATTAAAAAGAGCCATTTTTTTCCTTCTTTGGGCACACTTGAACTGTAGTCTCCCGAGATGCTTGCCTGACCCAAAGCAGAACAACTGCCAAGATAATGTCACAGAAGAGTGTGGATAAAAGGGATAGAACATAAAAAGAGTGACTCAAAACAACGATGAAATGGAAGCATTTTTGCTTTTCCTGTCATGAAATATCTCTTATTCCATAAAGTACCTCAAGATATGGTGACAGGAAAGGGTAGCAGGGCAGCAGGCTTACATGCCTTTCTGCCCCACCTCCCCAGCAGTGAAGGCATGGATAGAGATTGTGGCAGTGCCCAATACAGGAGTGACTTTACGGGTTATACATGACAGAACCCAAGATTTTAAGCAAAACTGGTATGAAACCAATTGAGTGAAACTTCCAATTGAGTGAAACTTCCAAGGAAAAAAACAAGACCCTGAAGAATTAAGGAAAGGGTTGGGATTTTTTTTCTACCTTCTTTCTCCCCCCCCGCCTTTTGTCATTCAGAATAGTTTGCAGATACAAAGTTAATATTCATTATACTTTTAAATTACCATGATGTAAAATTACAGGAAGCCATTAGAAAAAGCATCTTCTCTGTAACTTAAAATACATTGCCCCACAAGCTCTGCTCACATGTACAGATGCATTTATTATTTCCAGTTTACACCACCTCTGATTTTCCTTACTGCAACTAAATTTCTTTCCCTTTCACCTAGAATATATTGTCTTCCATATATTACACATATAATGACTCTATGTAGGATAATGCTATCTTTTGATGAGGACTGGTTTGTCAGTTATATGATAGACTGTTTGACCTTCTTAAAACTTCAACCCATTTCTTTCTTTGCATTTTTTTTACACATTAAGCTTCAGCTATTATCAACAATTTTACTATGAACTTAGTCTAAAAAATATGTTAGCTTGCATGCATACATTTTGTAATATTTTCTTCTTGTATTTATTCTACAAATTCATAAGCTCTGTGTTTCCCTCTGCAACAGCATGAAGCTGGCATTTTTAACCAAAGTAGGATTAAATTTTCTGTGTGATCATTAGGCATTAAAGCTTTACTGCACAAGACAGTCCCCTCAGACCTCAACTAGAGAAACAGAGGAAGCATGCTTTTACCAGGAATACTTGGCCCCTGCTTCCCTTCAGGTCTCTGCTCTGTTACTTTTATTAATACTGCCAACTACTTGATATCTAGCTGGATTGTTATTTGGTTCTCTAGATGTTTATGATGATGCAAACATAACCAAAGATATCAAACCTCTAGAAAACCAGCAATTTGACTTGAACCACTATAGGCATAACAAGAACAGCTTCACAGTCAGATCACAGATATGGGCAGTTTCTTTAAAAACTGAGCAACAATAACCTTTTATTATTTCTTGCAGCACTCCATTAACTCATATATGAAGTATGCAAAAAGTCTAAGCATTGTCCTATTTACATTTTTATCACTATTTCTCCATATCTAGTATTTCAGTTTATATTTCAAATGAGAGGTGCTAACACACTTGCCATCCTCTGAATCTAAGATGTAGAATTTATGCCCCAACTTTCCATTTAATTTCATCTATTACAAGGTAAACTAACTGTAGTCCAGATGCTCTTTCAACATCTGCTACTCTCCAGACCATCCAGTTCTCCTAGAACTCTCTCCCCTAATTATTTCCCTCCCATGATGCTGGGGAAATGTAAAACCCTGTTGTTTCTCAAACTGTACTATGACAATCTCCAGATAGTGTTTACAGCCTAGAATTAGAGGAGAATCACCGGGGGGAGGGGGAAGTAGATAATAAGAGGCAGACTCTTTTTGCAAAACCTTGGAATTCCAGTCATTGTTAAATAAGTAATTAGTTAATTCTAGTTCATTTGTGAGGGAGAAAATTACAAGCAGCACTCTCTCCTCGTGGATCTGCAGGCTCCACCAGTTTGAAAAGGTATAGAATATCAGGCTGTTATATGGGCATAAACACATGACTACGCGATGGCAAATTCATGCCTTTCCCACGGCCACTGTCCTGTTCCAAAATCAGCCATTTCTCATTCTCTTCACTAAACTCCTATACCGGTCTACTCTTCATGAAATAGATGCACACTACAATTCTGATACATCGTACTTACCCACAGGCATTAATTCTACCAAAAACACAGTTGAGCAGCACGGAGGGCAATTTCTCTTTTGTGAAACACTAACAATGTTAAGATCTTACAAGTGAAGTGAGGGACGAGCAGTGTAATTGCATATTTCTGTGGTTCTTCACCAACACTTAACGACTTTCCATGGAATCTTGCATAAGCATTAACAATAACACAACATATGAAATATTCTCAAGACAGCACATTTTGGTTATATGCCAAACTTGGAGGAAAATGCGTAACCACTCCAAAACATGCTTCCTTCCCTGCGGAGTGTGTGATGATGAGATGCAGTTTGTGTGGGCTCTGGGCTTATTTTTGCTTCCTATTTCCTCTGTGTGCTATATAAGGTGAGAAAGGGCCATCTGAAATTATTATCTGCATTTATAAAGTGCATCTAAAATTTAACTCTCCGAGGAAAAAAAGTCTGACCAAGATATAAAGAAACCAGCACGGAAATCTTGGTGAGGATCTAACCAAGTGATCTACCAATCCAACCAAATAGCAAGTTTCAGCAGTGCTAACTAACTAGCACATGACTGCAATAATGTGGCATTTCTAGTGTCCAAAGCGTGGTCTCCTACATACATGCAGAACATCCTAGCAGTGTTCTTCTGCAGGCAGCACAGTCCTACTGATCCAGACACAATGTCAGCTGATGCATCTGTACTGCTCCTTGGACCTGAGCTAACATCTGCCATGGCGCTGTGGTGGGACATACGACCCCTGGTCTCCAGCACGAAGCTGCATTAGGGTCAAAAGGAACATGGACTAAAGCACCTCCCACATGATAAATAAAACCAAGCACACAAACCAAAGGAAGTCAATCCGTTACAGTGTATTTGCATCTACAGAAATAATTTCTAATCACATTTTTCAATTGAGATTAAGCCCAATTTTAGGCATCATTAACTTGTATGACCTATGTTTCAAGACTTGGAAATGTTTTCTGGTTTTGAAGAGTTTCAGTCCCACTTACTATAAAAATGATTAATTAAGCTGTGAAGACAGCACTAAGAAATAGGTGAGAAGTTCCACATTACAATTGAGCAATCAGGCACAAAGTTACAAACAAGCACAAGAAAAGCAGAATGAGAAAGAGCTATTGAATATAGACATCTGATAATTATTTTATTGTCTCTATCCTATCAGAACACATTGGGTTTTGATTTATCTATAAAGCAGCCTTCTGCCCTCTGACCAGCTATATAGTAAGACATTGGTAACTGAACTACATTTTTACACATTATATATATAGTACCAGAACAGACAATGGAGTGTTACTAAACCTTTCTTAAAAATGAATACAGAACAATTACTAAAATTTTTTAAAGAACAGATATAAGTGGTGGTAAACTCAAAGGCTTTAAGAAACTTGTTTACCAGAGTCAAAAGGAGATCTCACAGAAACAAGTTCAACATCGCTATAACAGAATGACAACAGATAAGAACACGTGGTCTGGATACTTTTTTTTGTTGTTAATTGTCACTTTAATGCAAATACACCACAAATCAAGTAATGTGCTGGATTATCTGTGCGATAATATATTCAAATATTTGACATTTACATTAATTGGAGGTAATGAAGAAAATATTTTTGTTTTTCACTGGATGAGACTAAATGGGCTGGAAATTCGAATGAATAAAACATCGTTACAACATACACTGTATGTACACCTGTTCCTAGCTCTGTTGGCAGCTTGATACTTTTATTAGGTGCACGCACAGCAATACGAGACCAAATGACCATTTTCCCACTCACAGGACAGAAGTAAGTCACCAGAGCTCAGTGTGTGAGGTCGCTTAAACCACGAAACTATGACAAGCGTTTAACTAGCCCCAAAGTGCCTCCACTTAGTCATGACTTCTAATTTTATAAATTATTTACAGTTTAGTAGGTGCAAAGCTGGTGGAAAATGCCTTTTCTGGCAGCTTGATTGACAGTATAATTATACTGCATTTTTGTTTTTAGCACTGTTATGCAGAATCATAACGCCACAAAACCAAAATATGAATGTTATGAGCTTTTAACTTTGACAAGGTCATTCTGAAGCCTACCAAAGAGATGTCATGAAAAGCCATAGCTGTCATTAGCTGTGCCCTATAAGTACAGCTGTACCTCTTGGATTTCAGTAAGACTAAGTACTTATTTCCATATAAATTTTCAGACTTTTTTTTTTTTTTTTAATCAAGACAATCAGAAGAAACAATTCAGGTATTTCTCAACTTCAATTTCTAATATGCCTTTTACGGAAGTGCCTAGAACCACTAGTGGTTAGTTGGGATTCCTCTGTATAAGGCTCTATAATTGAGTTAGGTATTGCCTTGCAGAAATTGCTATAGCATTTCAGCTGCAAAACAGTACAATTCAATAGACATGAGGCAGCCCTACAGAATTTACCTTTTAAAGTACTTTTGATCTATGGTTTATAACGATTCACGATTATTATGAATTTCAGTGACAGTACTCAGATCTTCCAAAAAGAAGAAGATACAGAATACTCCAATTCCTTTGAATTTTTCAGAATGTGAAAATAACATCATTTCAAAATACAAAAGAATTACAGCCTTTACAATCTAAAGATTGGCTTTAAATTAGATAGAAAGCTCACATATATCGTGTTAGGATATACAGGACTTGCCATGAAGAAACAATTTTACAACTTGCAAGAACATCCTTCATCCTGTAAACTGTTAGTATTGAGCTGACCAGATTTCCCCTGCTGGCTTTGGTCTTCTTCCGACACAGGAAATCTCACTCCAAGCTGTACTGAGAAGGTGCCAATCTCATCATTGGAGTTAAAAGTTTCAATTCTGCTTGGATTTATCCCACATGATGGATTTTAATCAAAGGCAAAGCCATCAGGCTGCTTCTTCAAACTCAAAGCAACTAATATTGCTATGACAAAGGGACACATACAAAATTCCATGAAAGAATAAACAAAAATCCTGAAGAGGCACACTTCATTGCAGGCCCATCTTTCTACTTATTATGAACTATTCTAAGGGGCTCCAGTTCTCATCATTCAGTTCTTAAAGAAACAGAGCTTCATCTTGTCTCAAATTCCTTTTGTCTGCAGCTTTTAGTACTACCCGCTATTGGAATTTTCCATTTCCCAAGGAGAAAGAAAAGCAGCCTGGACAAAGTCAGCTTACCAATAATAAAACTATTTGCCAGATTGCTACAGAACTACATGATATGTCTTACTGCAATAAGATGGCAAGGAAGGGCTTGGCTTCAATTTCACATATGCTATTGTCTGAAATAGTTGCAATCGTACGCATTCCGTTGCACAGACGATATTGAGAAAGACTTATATACGCAGCATTTCACTTGCAGGGTCTGTAACTGATGGCATACATCAACTCTAACAAGAATATTACTTCATGAGGGGAAAGAAAAAAAGGCTACAAGACACATTAACCTCTAGCTGGTATGCCACCTTCAGTGGATGGTCATCATCAGCCCCTTCACTCATCTTTAGCCTTACACACAGCAGTGAGATTATTGACATCTGTTACAGCATTAGCCCTTCTATCCATACAGCTATACGGTCACATAATATCAGCATGGAGATTAGAAAATTGGTGTTATCACACTGAACTGATCTCCCACCCCTACCTTAGGTGGGGGCAGGCCACTGAATGATAACCCACCCTGGAAGGCAGACCACACTGCAATGTGTACATACATATATAACATGTATATATAACGTGTGTGTATATATATGTGTGTACATATATATGTACTAGTCACGATACATAGGCCCTCTGAACACCGGTTAGGGTTGCACAGAGCAACCTTCTAATGCCTTTCTAATGCTAAGGGCCAGCCATTTGAAATCTCTCTATCACGCCTGTGCTGACAGCTCTTAAAGTTTGTACCTTGCTTCTGTGTTTTTTCCAAAGTCCGCATTACAGTTTTGTGCTTGTTTTTCTCACATCATTGTTTTCATGCTGTTATTCTTATAGCCTTGCACTTGCAAACCCCAGTATTGTTGGGGATGTTTTTCTATGTTGTTTTATTGTTCCGTTGGGAAGCAGCAACCATGGCGTGAGAACAATGGTGATGCCTAACAAAGTTGATAACATTGTAAGAATACTAAGTGCAATTCATCTGATCAGAGTAGCCAATACTATATATGCACAGAAGCTTGAAACCAGTCAGCACACAACATTGCTCCATTAAGCAAACTTCCATCAACACTAATATCATCATAAACAGACACTAACAATGGGGGTGGTGCAGGTCCCTATGAAAAGTATACAGTAGTAGGGATAACACATGCCATCAGCTACAGAAGCTACTAATACAGCCTTTCTCAACATCCTTTGTGCAGCAATCACGACAAAGTAAAGAAATTTGTTTAAATTTCCTGAAAATTGTATTCATTGCACAAGACACAAACGTGTTTTCTCACAGTAACACAGCATTTTTTCTTTACTTTTTACTCATAAAAAGCATGTGTTTAGACTTCAGGTTATCAACTTTTTTTTTAATTTTCAGCATTTTTGTTGAAGAAAACATGAAATTTGGAAACAACATATGCTAGCAATACCTCTAATGCTACTTTAAGTAAACACATAATGCCTTCCTACTCCTATTCATATGTGTTCTTATGCACGTGTTCTATTCACGCATCACCCATGGCTCAGACTCATTCTTACAGGTGTTATTACAGCATATTTACATTCAGTAGGTATCTTTTTTTGTGCATTTGTGTTCTACGGACCCACATACAGCATCAACAAATATTCCAGTCCATCATTAATTTGTTTCCCTTGCTATCTGTTGATTTCTGCACATATTTTCACTCAACCAGTTCCACGACATGCCCTTACTCAGTAATTCCTTTTCTTTTTGGCTGGGTTAACTAAGTCACAACACAGGTTTTTGTCCCTGTCTTTATTCACCCCTGTTGCTAATCTCTCCTGCCAACTGCAAACTTGATTAGTAATTAAAAGATTCAAATCATTGTTAAACATTCTAAGTTGTAACAAATCTGGCAGAAATTAGTAACCCCTGAGGCCCAAACTACCCCAAACTGTAAAACAACGCATATATATAACACTCCAGGAGCCAATCAATCTCCTGAAGAACAAGTCGTCTTCATCTTTTATTTCAAAGGCTACTAAGAAGTGAATAGATTTCACTGGCATGTCTACAAGGACAGAACATTCCAATAATGGCATCAAGTTGTTATAAAAGCCTAACAAACAAGCACATGGTACAGAAAAATGGACGCAGTTATTAGGTGGCCAATAATTTTCTGCCTAATGCACTTTCCTGTCAGCTTATTCAATATTGCAACTTCTACTCATGCTGGCGATCCAGGAGAAGACAACCAAGAAGTCAATACGCTGTTGCCCTTTAGCATGATTCTGGATCTACACCCAGAAGCATAAATGCAATAACATCTCAGTAAAACCAAATACTCTGCATGGAAACTTACTGTTCTCAAGAATGACTGAAAGAGCGGGAGACTTGCAAAGACACAACACCCAACCCTATGGAGGAACGAGGGTCACTCTTTATCTGCCCGTGAGCACTCTTATTCACCTCTTTCTCCTTCTTAGGAAAGGTTCTCATTTCCTGTCCTGTTGGATGCCTTCACAGAAGCTCGCTATCTGCTCTGTGGCTGTTAGTTTCACTCTCTTCTTTTATTCTCTCCCTTCCGTTGCTCCTTTACATGCCCACATGCACCATACATAGAACGCTGGTCGTAATAAAGCCTCTAGAAGAATACTATGTCAGAAGTGCCAGTGAAAAAGACAAACAAATCGATTCTACTTTAAGATATCTTACTGCTTATTATTTCCAAATGGTTACAAAAATGTTCTTCCTATCCACTCCTTCTCATCAACCTAAGCACCGTTTTATCTCTCAAAATCACTGCAGGCAAAGTACATGAAGAAAGGAATACACAAGTGATATCAGTAGGACTCAGCTATCAATTTGGGCTTCCCTGTTGTCTTTTTATAGCCAAAGAACTGTCTATAACAGGTTTGAATGAATGATGACTCACCAGTGCTTCTCTTCAACAATTTACTATAAGGTAAGCTGTTTGTAAAAAGTGACCTTTTCTATTATCAGGTACCCACAAAAGCACTATTTCAACTTTGCTGGGACAGGAGATTTCAGACTGGTACTGCAGTCTGTTGAAGGTAAATTTGATGGTTCATATGGAAGCTTTCACAACTGGTCCACAGCTCTTGGCCTCACTCATTTTGATAGTTCTGCAGAGAAGCCAACTGCAGCAGCAAACACAAAAGAAATCTTACAGGCAGCAACTACACTACACCTGTGCGTAATATTTTCAGGTAGAACCAAAGTTTTATAAATAGTTATGACAGATTACGAAGGAGTAATACCTAGTACTGGCAAAATTTTATTCTTCATGTTAAACGAAGATATGGAATACTAATGTGCATAATACCAATATCTTTAAAAAATTATACTTGCTGCAATAATACTAATAATATCCATGAAGAAAGGTGCCTATAATGTTTGTTGCTGTTATTAAATATTTTATTTAAGACTAGAAAAAAATATGGTAGGCACTTTGTCTTCTGTAATTCTCATAAGCAGATCAAGCTCAGACAGTCACCTTTTCTTATGAAAGTATAAACCTTCCCTCATTAAAAATACACAGTTTAATAATTAATTTAGTATGGCAATGGAGGGAAAGGTCTTCTCCCAACACACTGCATTCTTTAGAATTCTGTCAAGCAAATGCCAGAGTGGCAAAACTGGCATTATTTTAGTACTGACCCTGAGTTTTGCCTCAAATACAAGCTACATGAGCTGTTGTAACCTTCATGGTACAGTACTATGCTGCGAGTAGGGTACCCATGGACTAAATCTGAATACAAAGGATCCTTCTGCTCATTTGTGTATGCAGATGATACATTACAGAAAGAATGGGTGGCCTACAGGCATTACAAAGGAAAATTTAGATTCATATGATTCAGCTTAGTAGCTTAGTGGTCTGTATAGTGCAGTCTAAGACATCATGCCATCTGCAAAATAAGAGGTGGAGCTGATTATGGATCCCCTTAAGCTCTGCGCCAGTTCCTACTGGCATAAGCTGTATCCCAAATGCCGTCTCTTGCTAAAACCAGGGAAGCATATAGTCACAACTTATCTCTTGGGAGTACCAGTCCTAGTAACTTAAACAACAGCAATTACAATGATAAACTGATCACTTCATAGATGAATATATCCTCATTTATGTCTATTCCCTTCCCGCTCCTACTAACAGTGATGGTTATTATGGACGTTTTTTCAGAGTGATGAGATCACATGTCATCTCAAACCACTGAGCTGCTCTGCCCAGGTGACCTCAATCTAACATAAACTAGTCTGAGGCTGAAAGAACTTTTACTAAGTAGCTTTAACCAATGTAACAACATGCCAGATCCAATACAAGACAAGCTTTGCACTAAGATGCTAGAATCGTACTAATGGATAGCAAAAAAACCCCTATCTATCATTGCCATTGTAACTGTTGGACTTAAACTGTTTACTGTTATTTAAATTTGAAAGAATAAATTGGGGGTAAATTTTCATAATAATACATGTTACTCTAGCTGCCCTTATGTAGACCACAATATTTTGATACACGTTTTAAAAGGAATAGGGATATTGCAATTATGTATGCAGAAAATTTTCAATTCTTGAATTTTTATTTTTCCTTCATTCCTCCTCATACAGCAATCTAAAGTTAATTTCTGTGCATCATGTACATAAATGTAAGGATACCAACAAAATAATCTTTTACATTTGCTCTATTTTATACAGTAGAAAAAGATGTAACACTTCAGCCTGTCTGTTTCCTGGTGCAATGTCTTGAATCTTGTCTAAAACCGAGAAGCAGGCCTTGTTTTCCCGTCAGTGTAAGTTGGTTTTAGCTCAGAAAAAATGAAACCTGTGTATCACAATAGAACTGAAGGTCAGGAGGTTATTCAGCTTGCTGTGGCAAGCAGCGTTGATCTAAATCACAACTGCCTTATCACTGCTACTCACACAACAGGAAGAAGTGGAAGGGAGGTTGCACAAAGCCAGTATCATTCGACTTCTAGTTCAGTCTTTGAAATAATTTTCTTACCCTACAAGCCTTGTTTCCTTTTTAATGTTCATAAACTGAACTGCCAAGGGAAAAAAAAAAAAGAAAAAAAAAAAGAAAAAAAAGAGAGAGAATGCCAAGAAACAGCATAGGTGTAGGCATATGGAGGCATGGCATCTCTCTGTAGGTATATGGAGGACATCATCTCAGTCCAAATATTAATCTAATTGAAAACAGCTTCCTAAGACATCCAAATTCTCCAGCTGATGTAACATCTTAGTCCATAATCATTTTAGTTTGGCAAGCTCCATTAGGGAGAGGAGTCACTCTGCTCTCCTCAACAAGAGACACTTGGTTCCATTTCTTCCTTGTGGTGGAAGTGCTCTTGCAGTCACAGGGTGAGGTGGGAAATGTATCTAGCTCGAAATCACAGCAGCAGAGAAGTTAAATTTGGGCTATATCATATATTCACAGGTTCCTAGATAAGAGTTGTCATGTGGCTGCGTGTGAATTCCTGTCGCACAAACACAGGGTACGAACAATGTCACTGGTTCCCAAGGAATTGAACTACCATTATGGTGTAAAGTACCTTCATCAAGACAAGCCATAGGTTAGAAACCAGGCATCTTTTCACTAGCCTGGAGGAAAGGGAAGGGCAACAAAATCACTCTTCTGTTAACTCATTTAAAAACAAAGATCCCCACCTGCTCCCCGAAGCTTCAAATAAGTATGTTAAATAAATAAGGGTCAGTAAGACTGTTCTTGCTGAAAAGGTGAAAAACCCTCTGGGCAAGCCTGCCTGGAGAGACAGCAGTGTGTCCTAGTGCGGGTAGAGGTCAACAGCTTTGGCACAACATGGCCATCAACTAGGTACAACTCGGGATTTTCACAGCGCATTTGCTATCAACTGTTTTCCTGAAGCTTCACCTCAGAGGTAAGACAGTATAATTTACGTATGTAGTAGCAGACAGAACCAGAGATATCTATTTGCAATATTTTACAGAGCAATAGTAGAACAATTTTGAATGAACTGTGGCCTAAATTGAGGAAAGAAGGAAAAGGTCAATAAACAGAATGAAAATCTACTAATTTGATCCATTTGCTGACAACAAACACAGATTGGGCAAACTACCAGGCAACTCCAACAGAACTAGCAAGGTTAATGGAGCTGCTGCTATAACATATTGTAGATCTAGTAGTGTCAGTGGCGATAGTGATAATGCTGTAAACACAGTTTGTTTTCCATCTGGTGCGTGGTATATGCCCTTGATGAAAGGCTGCTGCATTATGCATTTCTTTTTCCTAAATTTATTTACTTCTGAAATGTATAATGATTGTAATAGCCATATACAGAGACAGAACTTCTGCTTGTAAAGAAACCTTGTAAAATATTTTCCTAATGACATCGAGATTAAATCAAAAATTTTCTCATAATAAGCATGGGATTCCACTACTCAAAAAAAACCCAAGCCCAAACCAGTTCAACTACTTCTGCAGTTGAGCACATTAACAGTAGTTGATATAATGCTGCTTAAGTCTGGAATGCAAAATAATATTTTACATTTATATCATCCTAAGCACTTTACAAGTTACATAAAACACCTTTTTAAAGCTATAAATTAAAACTATAAAAGATATATGTTCCAAGGCAAATTGAAATCAATGGAAAGTCTTACCTTCATTGCAACTAACTTTAGATGAGGCTTTGAAAGATCACTAATATAATGTACCTTTCAGTAGCACTTTGGGCTAACGTGCACTAGTTGTGAGTCTCAGATTCAACTTCATCCTGTAGTCTTAAGGATACACACTGCTGAACTTGTAGTTTTAAATCTCTTAATCAGTGTTTTTAACTAATAACTCTGTTGAAGCCTTGATCTGAAACATAATCGTTCTTTTCATCAAAATATTTACAAGCGAATATGTGAAGCCTTGAAGATTCATGTTTGAATTGTGCAGGGTATCTATGGTTACAATGTATTAGAGATGGTAAGAAACGGTAACACACTGAGTGAAATAGAAAGAGCTGCAACCAGAAAGAATGTAAGGCAGCCTAAAGGAGATGTACATTGCCTAGAGAAATCGGAGCAAGCTGGTTAGAGGGAACAAAGCAAAGGGCTGGGGAGGGAACAGGGGGTAGGACATGATGACACGTGACTGCATACAAATAGCCATCTGCTGGCATTAAAAAAATATGAAACAGAACTTCTGGGGTTGTGAAATGGCCACAGGGACAGGACTAGTTTAAGGGACGAGCTATCTGGAAAAGCAGGGCAAGGTGGCTTGCTGTTCTCTCACTGCTGCTACCTTGTGTGTCTGAAATGACCTGTGTCATCTCCCTTCGCTTCCAGTGCTAGCACATGGATCAGTACGCTGCTGGGGAGGGTAACAGTACTGGGTTGGATGCTCTTGGCCAGGAAACATTCTCTTTGTCACTGACAGAACATGTTAGGAAGCCAGTCTTGTCTGCTATAAATCTTGTTAGCAAGACTGAAATCACCAACAGCAATGACTAACCAGTATGTCAGAAATCTGCTGTAAAAGTATTTGCTCGATGGCTACTCTCTATTGGAAGCAGTGCAAAACTGCACATAAACATCTGATAAGTCACTAAGGTCTAAATATTAGTTTGGTTTGAACTTTTCTGAGCAACCACTTATGTTTGCTGAGAACCATTCTGAACAAGCTATGCTGACTGACAGTTCAGTGAGAATCTGCATTTTAGAGATAACATCCAACAGTGTGAGTACCTGTGCAGGAGGGCAACGAATCTGTGGACTGTTCACAGGCAAGAAACTAAGACTTTTTATAAGAAACTACTATAAAATAATAAATTCTGTTAATTTACATGATAGGGGAGTGCTGTACTCCAGCGAAGCAGCAGAAGTTCTACAATGCATTCTGTTTCAACAATGAATCCTTATGGAAGATAACCAAAAGCTTCCTTCAACAGTCTAGGGCCTGTAACGGGCAAGCAGGAGACCTGCACGTATTTGCTGCTGACACTGGTCCCTGTTCTTACCCTCAAACAGCTGCACAAAGATGGCTTAGGTCTACCTTCCTCCTATCTGGAATGGAAATCAAAATCCCTGCTGTCTACTTTGCCCAAAAACACCAGAGAAGTGATACAAAGAACTGGGGAAAAGTCAAAAGCTAACATGAACGGGCATGGGTAGTAGGAACAAGGAGGAATTTTCCCAGTTACTGCTTCTACTGTTTTTGCACAGAAGGTGATCCTTAGGTTGCACAGGATGTCCAGTAGGTTCTTTTCTGATTAAACTAGGGAAGGCTTAGAGTATAGGGCAAAGGATATCACAACAGGTCTTTTACTTTATATTTTTACCCATTAATCTGAAAACCTATTTATCCTTGGACTTGAAATTCCAGTAAAATAATTTCTTGCCAACAGTAATAAATTTATGGACATGCTAATTATTTGGAGAATCCTGGTTTAAGTTTTAGCATTTATAATTGTAACAGAAAAATTAACATAATAAAGGTAAAAAGACATTAACAGTGCAAAGACTAATACCATCCAATACAAACTACTAGCTGTGGCTAGTACCTCAAAGGTTGCATTGCAGAATTATAATGGACTTGCTTTAAATGCAAAAGTATAAATTGAAGAGCTGAGTTTTCATTCCAAACCTATCAAAAACACAAGTCCAGCCACTTCTTACACACTGGGATCACTGAGACAAACAGCTATTCTTACTTAATGTTCTCTGCTATCACATAAATTATTTCCTTCTGAAATAGAGATGTGGTGACAATTATTTTTTTCCCAGAAAAATGGAATCTGGATTTTTCCACACCCCACCCCTACCAATCATTTTGTTGAAATCCTAAGATTTCCAGTTCTGCGTTCTACATTTACCTTTTTTTACCCCTTTTTAGGGAACAGGAGCTGAAAGAAAAGCAAGTTTCAGAAAGCAAGTATCAGTCTTACTAGCCTATTTTTCCCACAGGAGAAGATGAATAATATGAATGTGAAATGCTACATTTAAAATGGATGAACACAGTTGGAAAGAAAGGAAGGGTTAAAAAAGAGAGGAGAGCAGAGTTAAAAAATTCTTGGATATCCATACTGAATTGGCAAAAAAGTGAAAACAGATTCAATGAGACTACAAATGAAACATGTTTGTGTTCTCTCAAACACTCTGAGCATGCAATAGCAGAAGAAAAACCTTTAAGAAATTCTGTTCCATTTGACTATACTTCCTTTGTTTTGTTCAGGTTTGTAGAAGAAAAAAATCAAACATGGCTTGGTTGTTCATTATATTTCTTGCCAGATAGAAAGTATTCAAACTGTTCCGAAGAAGCTTTTGAGAAAAGAATTCTTTTGAAATAAACCACTTCCTTAACTGGAGAATCTGGATCATGTGCTCAGACTCCAAATTCTTAAGTGATCTTTAAATTTTCAAGGAATACACTACGTAGTTTTGTTTAGCTGATGGGTTGAGTTATCCAGTATTTCATCCACATTAAGAGAATTTTTGAAAATCCTTTGTTTTCACTGTTAGACCTACTGTTAACAGTTATTTTCTACTGAGAGGTTGGAATAGGAAGGTAACTTCTCAACTATGCTATTCAGTGTTACTGACAAAACACCCACAAAAAGAAGTTTTTAGATTACAGCAAAATAATATGCATGCAAATGCAATGTTCAAATGATAGCTTATTTTCAGCAAAACTATTTACAGGGAAAGTGCACTATTCATCTCAGACAGTTATCAGATATCCAGAAGACCTATGTATTTAGGTTACGTCTACATCAAATTCTGTGGCTGTTATTATGTAGTGGTTAACACTGCAAGTGCCAAAAGTCACCACCAATGATTACGAGTATATGGCACTGGAGCTATTTCAGCAACCAAGATAAATACACTCGTTGTAATAGGTTGCTGTTCACACACACAATACGCATTAGCTTTTGACCTGATGAGCATGTAGTTTAAAACAGTTAAGACAGAAAGCATAAAGAAGAAGATGCATTATTATGAGTATTACACAGCAAAATGACGCCTAGTCAGTTACAGGACCCTGACCAGCACTGGAAGCAAACACACATTACCTACATTCATTAGGCCTTTTACTTATTTTGTTGCTCTAAACATAGGATTACACCTAATTACTACACTTATGTCTTACTCCTTGTCATGATACACTTTCATGCCCTTGTCACACATGATGCATTTCACTAGGTTACCATCCTTTTTCCTTGAAATCAATTTTCCTTTCTCTCTGCCATTCCCCACTCCTGCTTTTACAAAGAAAAGCAACTTCTAATAATGACTACTTTGTGCAAAAATTACTATTGGAAAACAATTCCTTATATAGCAGAACTTACTTTTTTTTAAATCAAGAAGGAACAGGCGAACAGTAAGTTGTTTCAATTACCTTAGCAATATAAAATATTCCTGTGTATTTAAAGCTTCTAAATGTGAAATATATAAGCTTACTTGTTACTTAAATACCGAGAATCCAAAAGAGAAAAACAATTTAATGACGTATCCAAAAAATAACATGGTAACACATGGTAATAGTTAAATCTATTGTCTGTCTACAGATCAAATTATTTCATATTTTGTAATCAGGTTTATAAAAAAATAGTAATTTCTACTGCTGCAGAAATAAAAATTTTCTCCATGCTTAAATCCAAAGAGTGATTACAGCAAGTGATTAATTAGGTTATATTTCTCACTTCTTACTTAACAGTGGATATTTCACACATACATAAAAAAAATTCAAGGTTCGTAATACTAAAAAGTAACCACTTGTTTAATGACTGAAGTGTAGAAATGGAACCAAAATCTAGGGATATTCAGGAAATCAAGACTTTCATCCTGCAATATATTCACAGAACTCACTGTCGAGATTTTTCATCCAAAATCTGCCTATTCAAGTGCATCTGAAATATTATTTCCAACATTGCTAGTTATAATGTCAGAGTGTAGTACCTGCACTATCAAACATGCCCAAACTACAGCTGCCTATAACTGTTGGATTGTTATATGGTTCCAACACTGCTAACTATAATTTGTAAGATACATATTACTGCACAGGACTGTGACAGTCGATTACACCTTTGCATTTCAACAACCTTTTCACTTTGTGTGGAAGAATCACACAGAAGAAAGCCCCGGGATACTTGCAGGAAGCCAATACAAAGAGTGGACTGCATGACGTAACTAGGGTTGCGTAGCTTCAGGCAGCAAGCAGCAGTCCCTGCGCCGCTGCTAACACAGTGCCATTGCAACAATAACAATTCTTCACTCACAGTTTAGCTTACAATTTTCCCCACATTATTTCCAAGAGCAAGGGCTGAAAACCAAACCTGAAATAGTCTCATGTTTTCATTCTGTTTTTACCAATATATTATTTGTTGTTTGGTACATACCTATTTCCTTTCCATCTGCATTTTTACTTGCCTTCCAACAGCTGCCCAACTTGAACTCAAGAACTCTCCAAACTGTGTTTACGGATATCTAAATTACTGCACCTCACACAAATACACACCACACTTCATCTTCCCCGTAAAATTGTAAATCAGTTTCCTATTCCACAGAAACTTCTTCAGCAGAAGGACACTGCAACATTTTTGTTGGATATTTCATGTTCTATAACTCTACTGTAACTAATAGAAATCCTCTTCTCGGAAAACTGAATGGGAGAGACATTCCTGTACAGTATGTGATTTCCAGACAATGTTCTGTTAATTTTTTAATGCATCTCTTAATTTGATTTATAATTGTAGTGAAAGATATTTTATTAATCACTTTTCACTTATGCCCTCTGCTATGAGCAAAATTAGTTGTAGCTCTTTAAAAAGACTATTTTCCATGCGTTTTTTACTGCGATGCATAACATTCCACAATAAAATTCTTCCACCTACATTGATCACAAGTGTTACCTGTGATGTGGAAAGCATTTATTTTGCATCTTGTTTATGCTAGACCAATACAATCTTTAAGCTGAAATAATCGTCTTTTCTTTCACTCTAAAATTTCATCACCAACATTTTATTGAAACTTGATTGATAAACATCGTGAATGAATAAGCTGGAAACAACTGTGATTCTTGTATTTAAAAACTCTTGACAACAGAACTTCTCGAAAGTTTGATGGATCCTACCAACTAACTCTTAAAATGAATAAATTGTAGATTAGCAATATGTGCATTTTTCCATTTACTATCCAGGAAAAAGAAGACTACAGTAAGAGATACGTTTTCACGAGATAAGGTGTTTGTTTTAAAAGTACTACATTCCTTTACTCTTCCTTGAATTTTGGATGAAGTCTTTAACTACCCCTTTAGACTACAGTCATTTGTAAAGCACGTAGTTCCTGGAGTGTTTTCTTTTGCAATTCCAGAACTGCTACTTTTTTGGATTTCCAAGTTTCATGGAATCAAGTAATAGCAAATATTCTGTAATATACATGTGTATATACATTTCTTTCTCAGTTGATCTTTGATTCATGGATCAACAGAAGAGTTATTTAATGAAAAGCTATCTTAAATAAGAACTGTCATAAACCTGTCTAGGCTCATATTTAACCATATTTTATTCCTTATGTAGATAATGTCAGCGCTTGATTTTCCAACAGTCCTAATCATCTTAAAGATAACTCTGAAATTTACTCGCTATCTTTACTGTGATGACCTTGAATAATATAAATAGTTATGCACATTTGCTGTACCACAAACTTCTCCCTGTTAGAAACCAAGATATGAACACTGTCTGTGTAGTTCGTAATCGTCACCTTGCTTGTTGATTTTTACATATGCAGTTCTCGGAGATTTGTGCTGCTTCTGAACTGTTTCAGAAAAAGCACTTGTATTGACATCAAAATGACAATACTCAATTTCCTTACATGCAAATGTATTTAAACATCAGTATCAGTCAAAAAAATGCCCAAATTGCAAGTCAAATTTGAAATGTTAATAAAGTATCTCAAGTATACCTTTTTTATTCTGTTTGCAAAATACTAAATGTGAGGATTACAGAAAACTCAAACTACCTTCATGACACTAACGTACCTTGCCAGGTAATTGATGGGGTGAAATTGCACCTAATAATATCTGCAGTACAGAGCCACTCATCAAAGAAAGATCACCATTTATACCAGTTACATCTACTGCTGGGCTACAATTAAAAATAAGACCAAGATTGTATTTTACAGGAAGCTGAATGGCTTATTTACACCATAATTCAAAGTTCACTCTAATTCATGGAGAAGCAGTTCAGTAGAGACAACAGTCTCAAGGCCATCTAAGAGTACCCAAAGCTGCTCATGATCTGCTACTCCATACCTCTCTCTCTTACCCTTGCACTGGCAATAACGACTGCTCAATTGTACAGTAATGTCAAACTCAAACCTATTTCGAAAGAAAAAAATTGTTCTTAGGATTTCAGAATGACAAAGTTGTCTGGGGCCCAGGGAGAAGCAATTTGGTTTTTCTGGTAGTGGTTTTTTTTTTTTACTTTCTCTGTTTGGGCTACTGTGCTCTTGCAATTGCCAGTATAAGTAGGGAGAAGGAGATGAAGAAATCAAAGCTGCCATTCTGACTACAGCACAGGATCACTATGTTCTATGCAATCTTAAAACTTCACCTTAAGATACCTCTGCCAAGATATTCATGCATTCATTTCTATATGCCATTTGTGTTGCTTTTACTTAGGTCTTGGATGTGAAAGATATGCTTCCAACAGCTAGCACACTAACATATTACATTTTAGAACCCATAGAAAAAGAAAAAAACAAACTGAACAAAAATGTCTTTCAAAGGTAAGGCATGGAATAATAAATTCAGGAAATGATACTCCCGCTTTCTTGGTGTTTCAAACCTCTGTTTTCCAAAGACAAACATGAGAAAGAAAGGTCACGATGTTCTGACCTCAACGGTTTTTCATCTATTTTATCACATTCCAGAAGTTTGTGTCCTAACTACCCAAGTGTAGAGCGTCACATTCATTTATTTTCTTACTATGACCAAATACTAAGTATTTTCTACAAATAGCAACCCATTCAGGGTTGCACTCATCTCACCTTGTAACAGCATAGGTGAAAAAGCCACTTCTAGGTGATCAGGAATGAATTTTTAAGCTTCTCTCTGCCTATCTGGAAGTAAGGGTTTAAAGCCAAATCTATCATTAGTCTTTAACCATTCCAGACAGCTCCTTAGTCATCTATTGTGGGAATTCTGAGGGGCTGTATCTGCTCTACTTTGTACAAAGCACTTCCTTTGGAACAAGAACGAGCATTACTCCTCAAATCTGTGCACCGACTCTAGAGCAATTAGATCGCACCCAAAGGGAGGTGTGGATTTGCCTGCAATCTCAGGTCTCCCCTGTCAAGTCCTATTACTAGGGAAATTCTCTTAATGGGTGACATCTACAAACAAGAAGCTACTGGATTCCTTGGCTGGCAAGGATGTGTTGTGTGCCAGAATAATATCAGTCATAGTATCAGTCAATAAATTTAAAATGACAAATGCCTTTAAGTTCTGTTTTCTTTCTTAATTATGTTTCACCCAATAGTTCGGAAAAAATCAAGTGTTCCATCTTTATACTTGTTGATCCCATCATAAAACAATGCAGCAAAGACTGCCATTACCAAGCCTAAGTGCCTCTTTTCTGCAATGGCTGAATTTCATAATGCATTTTGCATCTAAAAATCAATCTCCACGCAAAAAATTTCACCAACATAACACATCAAGAATCCTCATGTATGTGCCCCGAGTGCATCACAAAGGCACTAAGCTACACAGCAGAAATAATATTTTGCTGAACTGTTTAAACCGTCAAATCAAACAAGCACACTTCCAAACTCTTCTTTCTTAACAAGATATATTCTGCCCTCTAAATTAAAAAAAAAGTGTCATAATACTTACCCGTTTTTTCCTCTGCTGTCTTCAAGACTGTTGCCAATTCCCTCATTGAGTAATTCTAAAAAAAAAAACAAAAAAAAAAGAAGAAAGCAGGAAAGCTCATTTCAGGTATCAAGGTCAAGTCTAATTTCATATAAACATCCCCCATTCAGCACTTTTCACATACTTTTGAAGATAAGTTAAAAGAAAAAAAGTTCTTCAACTGCCTAGAAGCTTTCCCATAACCAAAATCCCTGCAGCACATTTGAACCTCTCTATGCAAGAAAACATCTGTTTCTCCAATCCTCTTTAGTAAAACTCTCCAGTCCTTAAGTACAGACTCATCTACGTGCCTTTTCCTTACAGTCTCAGTGCAGGTATACCTCACAAATCACTATTATCTAGAGTACTCTATTTCCAAAACTCCTAATACCGGAAACAAGACTTTAGAGAATTCAAAAACCAAAGGATCATGACTGCACATATTCAGAATACTCTTAGGCCAGTTATGTTTCTCTGTTTCTCTGGTGCTTTCTTCAGGAATGTAGAAGATGCATCTCCTGTCTAACTCAAAGTGTCACTGACAGTTACAGCCCAAAGAAGTACATTTGAAGAGTAAATAAAACCATAACCAACTGGGAACACAACCCACAGGAAAAAACCCAACATTGTCTACATAGATTTACATAAGAGTTCAAAATATTCTTTTTACCATTTGTGCAAAAATGTCAAATATATCTATACAGAAAGATACATAAACACTGTCCTAATACATTTCTTTTATAACTCAAAACTTACGGGTTTTTTTTCCTATTTTCCTTCATCATACAATTTCATTACAGGACTTCCAGCATAAGTTCATTAACAAAAGCTTCATACCCAGCTTAATTAGCTTGACTTTAGACTGTACTGAGAACTATCTATGCTAGCTATGGTGAGGGCTTAGGGGAGTGTTTTGGATTGCTCAGTGCTCCCCACAAATGGAGAGCTGACTGGAATTGCTTTCCGTGACAAGAAGGCTGGCAAAGCTACCTATTTCCTACAAATATGTAAAATAGCAACAACAAAGAACAGCACTTAAGGAGTAAAATGAATTTGTATACAATACTGTTCTGAGGCAATTAAGAGTTTCATTTACAGCAGCTTGTAACCAAAGTAGTGCCAGCAGTGTTTATTAATTAAAGGTGTTTTTTCATCCTTAGCTCCTTTGTGAAGAAAGTGAGAATTAGCCTACTGTTTCTGGGGAATTACAGTTTTCTAATCATTTAAAAAATGAGGGTGACTAGTTCTGCCACCTTTTTGCCCTGCAAACATTCAGCCTCTTATACATGCCAGAAATTCTGACAGCTCTCTTTCAGACTGTCTATACATTGCTCTAAATATTTCTGTACAGATTTTGAATTATTTTGTACATCAACTAAAATCAGTTCTGGTGTTCTTTTAAAGCAACTCTGCTCTTTGCTTTCAAAAGAACATGTTGTTTCATTCCCCTAAAGAAGCTCAGAACATCAAGGAAAATAACATCAAGTGATAGTGGGTTCAAATGTATTTCTAATCTTTACAACCCTTCAGTACTTACATTAAAAAAGTGAGGCATAATTTATTTCTGATGAAACAGAGTTGCTCAGCTTTCTGCTAATAGGATCCTCAGGGCAAAAGGGGTAGGGAAAGCACTGATAAAAGGAGAGAGCTTCATTTTAATGTTTTTTTCCTAGTCTGGAAACAATAAATTAATAATAGTGTTTACTCTGATTATCGTTGATTTAGGATAAATTGTTCTCATTTAGCAAATGGGGAAATGAAATTCAGTGCCCAAGGGACTGAGAATATAAATCTATGCCAAAGGCTACAATTGAAGACACATTTACAGACCTATTCTGAATTCCTGGATTAGTTCCAATCATTACTGATAGTAGGGAGGCTGATATTCTAGTACCATTTACTAGTTTAATGATGCAAGTTTGCACTCCATTCCTCCCCTCTCCTCTCTCTTTTCTTCCCCTTCTGCTTTCCTCATGCAACTGGTTTTTTTTGGTTTTTTTTTTTTTTTTTTTTNNNNATCTTTGAAGGGTCACCAGCTTTTAAGTTTCTCCTCCTTCTTCTGGGAAAATACAGTACAATTCTTTCTGAGCAGTACACACCTATGTTTTGACTTTGTTCTTCCAAAATTATTCTTCCACTAGCCAATCCTTATTCAGTTAGTTACAAGGAACATGTAAGAACCTTAAAAAGAACAAGAAGAACTCCTCAGAAAAAGCATCATGAATGCAACAGGAACACTATTACTCAGCCAAGAAGATAGCTTGGACTATGTATACTGTGGCAAGTGATTCCATTTCTTTAAACTGCTGCATTATCATATCATACTTCCTATTCTTAAAAGTAATGGAAAAGAATACATAACATGGTACTGAAGCTGATGGCATATGGCAAAAGCTTCAGGCTAGTATTACATTTCCTGCTATGGAAGTATCACCATTTATTACCACTCATTAAAATTTAATTTTATAGAGCATCTTTTAAAGGTCATTTTCAAATGGGAGTATTGTAGCCAATATTACTGACTAGTTAACCACTTTGAGAACACAAATCTTCACAGATATGTGGCTTTGAATTATTAAAGATAAAGCATAACTCTGATTAACTCAGCTTTTTCTTCTTTTTTTATTTTTTTCCTATTTAACTAGCACAGCCATTTGTTTTGGTTTATTTTCTACTGATGAATACCTTAATCTTTAAAGACAGTTTGTTACCATGATGATATTTGACTACATATTCATTAGCTCACATTACATTTAATGTATTCTGAGATGACATGTACCTTAATGTTTTCGTCACTGTTTTCAGAGCTACTACATTTATCATTTAAACACAAGTTTTAGAAGTGATATAGAACTATACATGTAGAAGTGATGAACTACATCTGCAACCATCAAACCAAATCCTAGTTTAGAAAACAAAAAATGGATACGTGGCTTAACCTCCACAGTGCCCAACAGGCATGTGCCAATAGCATAGTAACTATCTGAGTCTTAATATTCACTACAATTTGATGGTGCTTAGAAATCCTTCTGACAAGTGTTGGTACCAAAACGGGCCTAGCAAAATGCTGTTTAGAAGTTTACAGGGTATCGCCACTTCCTACCATAAGCCATCAATGCAACCTGGACATACATCTGATCCATATTTTCCAAAGTAAATTGAATTGCAAGTGCATAGAGGATCAGTTTTAACCCTTAAAAACATTAATTTAAACCTAAAATTCCATTTCTTTAATGCTAGTTTACAGACATACTTGTGAGCTCCAGCTTGTTCTCACAGGTTCTCCCTGTTGGTATGAAGACTGTCCTGGCTGTCTGAATGTCGTCAATGGGTTTTGGCACCCTCATTTATGGTTTTTAAATGATTAAATAATGACACAATGGGATAAGGTTGATAAACTTCTCAGTGGCTATGTTTTTACTTAGAAAATTGCTGAGGTACTCTTTTGAAGGATCTTCCTTTTCAAACTTTGATGCTTAACAAAGCAATGCAACTGTATGCAAAAACAACATCCTTCTCATCCACACCATTCACTTCACCACAAGAATGGAATGCACAGTTATTCTCTAGATGAAGTACTAGCCATGACCTAAACTAAACACTATTTGTACCATGCTGTCAGACTGGATAGCAGTAGCCAGGAAACACTTTGTTTCCACAGTGGGAAAAAGGAAAAAAGCCAGACTAAGAGAGATGTATCAGCGTCACAGAACAAACTCATGGCAAGAAGGTGTGTAAAACCTAACCTCTGACTCCTTCTTTCTCGTCCTCTCCTCCCTCCAATGACACACCGTACCACAGGAATGGTTTCTTAAATATTTAGAAATCAGTTTCTTAAAATTTCAGGATAAATTTGCAGATACGTAAACAAAAGTTCACTCTTTGGCTACAAAGCCTTTTTAGAGTCTTAGTAAGCACTAGCTTCTATCAGGTAGATTGAAGATAACTGAGTAAATTGCTTAAGATGTACCTTCATCACCTTCTTAGCCTCACCCCAATTTGCATTTGAGAGGGAAAGGGTAATACTATCAATATTACAAGGAAAAATAAATAGAACTGTAAACAGACAAGTCCTACTATCAAATGGAGGCTTTTTTCTAGGATACTCAATTCAGACACTTAGAATAGAATGTAGTAATGAAAAATGATCGCACATGTAAACTAAAGAACATCCAGACTGCAAGCTGTAGATAACATCTTTTTTCTTTAATATGATTAACATATTTAGAACACGCTGTTCAAAGACCAGAGAGACATCTGTAACAGATGTATGTTCCTAACTTTCATCTACTAGTCTTGAAACACCTGCTTAGCTCAAAACTCCACATCTTTTATTTTAAAGTTTTCCCAAGGCTTTAAGCACATACTTCTGGTGCCACTAATTGCTTGGGTTTGTGCAGGACCATAGAATTTAGAATCTTGTACAGGTCTAAACCAAGCAGAAATTAAGGTTTCCTCTATCCAAGTCTTCTCAGAAGATCAATCCAATAGTTACATTGAGCACAGGCTTCAGTCAGAACTCCATATAAAATGTTTTTAGCAGTAAACACTGTTTTTCTTAATGCACAGCCACAGAATAACCCCAGAACAGTACAGCCTGGTTAGAAGTTGGAACACACACAGAGGCCATGGGATGCTTGGATCAAACTATTTGTTTAGTCTGACCAGACAATCTCCAGATATCAAACTGCTCCCAGCAGAATAAACTAATAGGTGCATGAGCTATTCTGATGGTGAATAACTTCAGTCCTTGAAACTGAAGGTATTCCAGACTGCCGCAAGCAATGCCAGATTCCACAGAATGCGATTAGATTCCTACTCCTCAAACTTCATCTACATTTGGTACTGAAATTACAATGCAATCGTTATGATAGATCTATTTGACTCTAAACTTACATCCTCCATAATGCTTCCAAACGTCTTTCAAGGTACTTGCTTTCTACTGGTAGTAGCG
This sequence comes from Nycticryphes semicollaris, assembly GCA_013400055.1. Classification (NCBI taxonomy): domain Eukaryota; kingdom Metazoa; phylum Chordata; class Aves; order Charadriiformes; family Rostratulidae; genus Nycticryphes; species Nycticryphes semicollaris. The sequence continues at coordinate 595,410 of VXBJ01002367.1, forward strand.
CCCTGATAGTATGAAACTCATGGTAAGACATGTGCTTCAAGGGCTCTGAAAAAACAATTTCCACTATTTCTACACAGAAAGTAGCAAGGCTTCCCGAACACCGACGTCCCAAGCATTTCTGCTCACACCACTGTCTGATGACCTTACCTATTACTCTCATAAGCTCTTTTACATATGTATTTCAGAAGGTGCTTTTTAACTAGGGCAGGTGGTTATGGAGAGCATAGGAATAGGAAGCAATAATTTACATGAGGAAGCAAAACATCCTTTCAGATGCAGTTTGCAAACTCACCCTTGTTTGCTATCTACTGCCTATTTTTTAAATAATGCACAAATCACCTCCAGTACTATGGAAATAATCAACAGAGAATCAAAACCTGGAGCTTCTACTAGAGCACAAATCAAAAGCTGTTGGAATCCAACAGCTGGAGCCTGTCTCATTATTTCACCATGCTTTGATGTGCTTTTCAGCCAAGTATCTTAAAGAATTACTTGCAGATATGTCTATCTATGAATTCTACAATGCTTACGCGTTATAGTTTCCAACAGAGATAAATACTGTAACCAAGTTCTCATTTTCAAAAAAAAACCCCTTCTTTTTCTTATCTTCTATTAAGCACAAAATCCTGTAAATACAGGAATTTAAAATCAGCTGCATCTAATAAAAGAATCAAGTTTGTTATTGACTTTGAGCTGGTAGTTTCCATTAGATTATCCATCATACTTTTATTATGTGATCAACTGCCTAATTAATTTTGTACTTTTGCATTTAGGCAGAATACTGTATGTTTCAATGGGGTTTACTATAATCCTGCACCTGCGGCCTCAGAGATTTAGACAGCTCTCTGTCATAAGTTTATACTGTGCCTATAATCACGTCAGCTGGGGTATGGTTCCAGCTATTCAGTCTGTTGAAATGTAACTATCTAATTTCTGAGGCACTAGAAAATTTGCATCTGTGGTTATGTGTCTTTGGACTTTAATCAGATCAAAGTCACTGAGAGATATTAAGAGAGTTAGATACAATATTTTGCTCAGACAGTTTTAGTGGATAAATCAGACACTGTTTTGATTTTCCCTGCTTATCTAGTAATATGAACAGATGCAATCATGCTATTGTATAATGAATCTTGATTGCCAACAGTATTTGATTTTGCAACCATTCTCTAGTGATAATTAAAGATAACTTGATATCCTATACAGTCATAGTTAAAGACTGCTTTGTGTGTATTATTGTACAAATAAATGGCATAGAGAATGAATGTACTCTTTATAATTTTTTATCTGGAATATATTTCAGGGGTACAAAAAATTCATGAGTCTTTATAACAAAAATATTCAGATGCAAATGAAAGACTTCATTCCAAAATTTGAGTTATTTATCCTTCACTTTCTTCTGGTTTGTGGCATTTACATTAAGGGAAAGTTTAGTACTTTATGCTGCATCATCTGTAACTTCCATAGAAGGACAAGAAATTAAGCAACATGGAAGCTATACTCTTATCCACTGATCACACCAGCCCTGCTCTCAACAGCTCTGTAGCAAATGGGAGTCTCATCTGTGATTTCTATTAGCTTCAGATAAGGCCCACGTGTGGCAGACACACATATCTTTATTATAGCATTCAGAAACATTAGGAAGGAAACATCTAAACGTACTTTTTCCACTAACAAACTTTTCCAAAATTCAGGATTTCATACCATTATAATTTTGCCCAAAACCTTATGTTCAAATTATACCATAAATAAAATATGAGAAAGGAGCTGAGTTGGAGTTGTCCTCTTCTCAGCAGTAACCCAGGGAAAGCATGGATAGGCTCTGATTATAGAAATTTAATACTTTTTTTTTTTCTTTTAAGGCATAATGACTCTGCCATTCTCCTGCACAGTGGAGGAAATCTGCCACAACCTGTTGCTTTCCTCATATCTACCACATTCACTGCGTATATGTGAGATGACACAGAAATGCATCTTTATTCATTCAGACATGTAAAGCACTGGCACCATATCCTCTCCACTCCCTGCACACTCAGGAAGGCAGAAAAGCAGAAATGCCTCCCTTTGTACTCCCACCATCAAGTCCTTTTCTGACTACTCTGAATATGAACAGAAGCAGACAGGGCCTTAGCCCAATAGCCATCAACATTATGCCCCCCAACCTTGCAAACTGCTATATGCCAATTTGACTAAGTTTCCTTGGGAACAATGAAAGTGATCTGCATATGCATTAGCACAATCAGGATCGTGGTAGAGTACATCACATAGTTAATGACTTCCACTTAACAGCTATTTCAGTCTCCAGACATCTAAATATTTTCCTTACTCCTTTAGTAACTGCTTCAGGCTGCACTGTTTGAGTGTCTGGTTGCTATAAACAGCGCTAGGTAACTGCCACGCACCTCCAGTGCCACTACTATATGTTGCTTACCTCTAGAGTTTTATGTTTCACTTTTAATCATAATTCAATGGACAACACAGCAAGCTTATTAGTTCACTGGTCAATACAGTTAGCAAGTGAACTCCCTATAAATGACAGAAGCACTTTCACTGCAGCAGTTCCTCCTGTTTTAGAAAGGATGTGTGTCAGGTGTTGAATCTTGCCAATTAAATTATCTTCATTCTTGATGTATTAGCCACTGAGTATATTGTGAGCTATATTCCCTTGCCACCTCTCCACACAGGCCCCTCCCCGCAACACAACAACCGGAGGACTAACTCCTATACAGTCCCTTCTGTAAAAGTGCTAATTTGAAACTGATTTTCACTAAGAAACAGAGACCTCAGCCTCTGATGTATTTGCAATGTGTGTCATTGTGTATGTCAGAACGATAACAGCTTCCTGCGATCTAAGAAAGCATTTCTGCTGACATTCTTCTTATGACTTTTCATTCCAATTTATAAAGTTACCTGTTGAGGAATTTTTATGATACCATCTACTTCCTATAGAGGCTACCACCTAAGCCTTGATTAGTTCACAGGAGATCAAACTCCCTAACAAGTTACTGTCAGTAGCATTTTTAAGACTAGAACTAGGTCAGGTTTATTACCCACATATATCCTTTCATGTAGCAAAGCAAAGACAAAAAATGGATTTTACAAAAAAATAAAGGAAAACAGGACTGAAAGTCTAACTAACAGATGTAAAAAAGCTTCTCATCTCAAAAGTGAAATACCACAAATTATTTTTAAATTACCAAACCCCCAAGGCTGAAGCCATATCGTCTCCAGCTTTGTCTAAGAGAGCTTACAGTATTACAGCAGGTTTTTGTTACAGAGACAGAATATGAGCAGAGTCATTTGTAATATGGAATCCCTTAGATATTCATTCAGCAAAGGCTGTGGAAATGATCTGCGTTCTGTTGAGAACAGAAATAGCTTCTGCCCTATATTGATCTTCTCCAAGTATTGGGATTGTTCTGGGTAGTTATGGAGGAGCTCCACTACAACAGAAAGAGCAGTAAAAAACTTTATGAAGTTGTTTTGTATCATATTTAGTCACTTCTTTTTATTTTGACACCTCATGATAATACATCACTGTACAGAATCCTTGATGCCTTTCTACAACTAAAGTCTGTTCAGTATTATCCTTTTATTGCAGTGTTTTGTTATTTTACCTTCTGTTAATCTTCAGATCCGGTAAATGCAAACACATTGCAAGACAAGAAAGTCTCTTTTTTAGAAGAAAGTACGCTTTAAAAGTTAAGGTTTATGATTAAGTTCCAAGGGTTTTCTTTTATTTGGACAGAACTGCCAATCTGTATGTGACCGCTATGTGCGTGGCTAAGAACAGAAGCAATCCTAAGTACAGAGAACAATACATTCGGGGTTTTTCTTTAGGTGCAGCATCAATGATGCTCACATTGTTCAGGCCATCAGCTATTCACAGCTTAAGCAGATTAGAGAAAACATGCTTTTCCAAAAGTGCTGAGGGAAAGGAAATCAGGGGCACGGCTGCAGCCTTCATAGTTGTAAGGAGGAACTACAATGGACCAAAAAGGTACTAACACAATAAGTTTAGAAGAATGAGGACAGGAATGTAAGGTACAAACTGTTATGTAACCAGAAATTCCTACTGTAGTGGTGAAATAATCATTATTAATCCTTCTGATTGAGCCCACTGAGTTTTGGGATAAGCCTTGGCTTTAGGGAAAAAGAACTGAAAGAGCCTCTTAAAAGTCCAATAGTGTTTCTAATCTACAGACCTTTGCTATCAGAACGCTTTCTTGCTTGTGAAATGTATCTCTGCTATACTTCATGTATACTGCATCTGTATTTACAGTGATGCATTGCTGCACACAAATCATTCTCAGATCCCTCCTCCTACTGTTTTTCACTGAAAGCACAGAATCCAGCCTCACAGGAGCCTGCAGCACTCCAGATGGGTCAGACAGCCTTGCCAACAGCCTTGCTCAATACCACAAGATGATTTTACGGTCCTTTGTTTAAACATTGTGCAGTGAATGTGACTTCCGATTCAAAATAATAATGACATACGGCACCGCCTTAATAGCACTGCCATTTTGTGTGGAGTGCAAGGGTTGGAGTTTTTAGCCAATTTTATTATAACCCAATAGCTGTATTCACTACTGCAAATGGTCAGCAAAGAGTAATGAGGATCAACTGTTCAAAATGGAAGTTTGGTGGTAACACATTCTGAGTAAGTTGGTTACATGATGTAATACCTAGCCCAGGAACTCTGGCAAAGGTCTGATGAGATGGCAAAACATTAACTCAGTATCCCTTTAAATGTAAGAAGTATGGCCACAAGGGTTCTCTGATTCCCCTCCTTTCTCTTTTTTGGGGGGCTATCAAAATACTTAATTGGGAATTAATTAAGAATTGGGAATCTTTACCAACCTTTTAAACCATTAAAACCGTTCTGATAAAATTGAAGTACAAAAGGGTTGCCAGCTAAGTATCATTTACAGCTGCACATAAATGGAAAAAAAAAAAGAACCTTTGAGGAGTGTCAAACAATAAATAGAGTCCAATAATTTCCCAGTTATATTTAAATTACCAAATAAAAATTAAAAAACTGAAATTTTCTTGTTTATTTATGGGAAGAAAGAGAATGACCAGCCTGTCATCTTCAAATCTTTCTTCAATTCTTGGAAGAATACGGGACAAATCTGTCATTAAGGAGAAGTCACACATTTAACAAATACTCAGTAGTAACTGGCGAAGCAGAAATACAGAAAATATGAGCACAGAGAATCTACCAGCAGTACTAAGTATATGACAGACCTACAACCTCTTACTTATGAATCACTTCGGCCACAGATTGGTGGAAGCTGCTACAATCGCCTGAAAAATTACCTCTGTGTACATTTTTAATACTCTTTCTTTCAGCATCCTGTATAAATTACTGTTCAAGACAGAATATGGTATCAAATGAATGTTTGAGATTACTGAAAATGGCCAGTCTTTTAATCTATACATTTCCATATGTAGAATTTTTATTAGTAGTATTTTTTATTTATTGTATCACTAAAAATAATTTCTCTGTCAGTATATTGGCCTAATTTATTCTATTTGCTTTGGTGCTTTCCCTTCCTAACTAATGCTCTATTTAGTTCTAGCACTAAAGTGTCCTTGATGTTCGTCGCTCTTCTTTTATTTTTTATTCTTAGGTTATAAGGTTCTGATATATGAATTGGGCCTATTAGTAACAACTATCAATTAATAAAAACTACCATTATAAGATTACTCAATATTTTTACAACACCTATTCTGTGTAACATTTGGGTTAGCTACCTCTATTTAATACTTGCATGACCTGAAATTATCTGTTTACCACAGGTAATATCGTCTAAGAGAGACATGTTATGCAAACTTCTTGTCTAAGTCTTTATGATAACTGATTTAAATGTAATAATCAATTAGAAGCTGACAGAGCACTTAAGTCAATAAGATACAGTAAAATATAAAGGGTTTCTGAATGCTGAGGATGACTTTCAAGCATCATATCCATATCAATGTAGATTTTAAATAAGTTTATATCTTATATTCTATCTCACTTCACTCAGAAGTAGATCCAGACAAAATAATAAAGAATTAAAAATGCGCTGTTGTACTCACAGTGGTTTTGGTCCCTATCTTCTCTTACTTTTCAGGCTATTTTTCCTTCACCCTCTCAAATATAGTTATACTTTGGGCGGCAGGTGTCCTACATTTTAACTCCCCTTCTATTAATTCGATTACAGCACACCTCTTTTTATCATTTAAACAAGAAAAGGAATTCAAGCGCTTGAAAGTGTTCTAAGACTGCAGATCAACACACTGGCAGTAAAAAACAACTTAAAATCTTCAATCCCACAGGTGAAATTATATGACAACTATTTTTCAAATAGCGTAACTGTATAATACAGTAATATCACTTCACTCCTCAATTGACTCCCTGGGCTGTGAGTGCACATCCACCAACACCCCCAACAAGTCCTTCTCCTCAGGGATACTCTGTATTTGTGCTTGGGATTACCCCAACCCATGCGCAGGACCTTGCACTTGGCCGTGTAGAACTTCATGATGTTTGCATAGCCCACCCCTCAAGCCTGTATTGGCCCTTCCCTTCCAGCGTGACTGCAGAGCTTGGTGCTGTTGGCAGTGATCATCAGGAAGGACCCTATCCTCCAAAATTCCCTTTTTGTTTGCAAATATTTGAACCAAGAATAACGATCCCCTTACTTATGCTTGTCCAGGATAAAAGTTGCCCCTTCTCCCTACTTTGTGCTTTTCCACTATACTACATGTGTCTACCAGAGAAAAGTACTCAGCAATTCTCCTACTTGATCTGAACCTGGCACCACAAACACTATGTATCATCAAGGCTTCCACAGATCCTGGATGAATGAAGCCTTGCACTCTTAGGAGACAATGGTTGATGGTAAACTGTGACAAAACACCATAAATTCAGAACTCCACCTTTTTCAAGCCCAACCTTCCCATTAGAAACAGAACCTGGGGGAAAAAAAAAAAAAAACAAAAAAACAAAAAAACTAAAAAAAGCTAAAAACTATACTCTGCATAAACCTGTATTATCTGAAAGGCTTCCTTAATACTAAGTTTCTTGGATTTAAACTTCCTACTGCATCTATATGTCTGTCCTCCCTACCTCTTCAAAAGCATCTTTCTGAGATCAATCTTTTAAAAATCTGTGGGCTCTCTCCCATCTTGATTCTCTCTCTCCAACTCTGAACAGTTGTAGAAAAGCAGCTTCTCATAAATACTGTTTTCTTTACTGTCCAACACTGCATCAGTAACCTTTACAACGCAGCTTACCAAATAGCATCCACTAAATGTGCGAGAATTTTCAGTTCTTGAACAGTGCTATGAATGATCATAAAGTAAGAAGAGATGGTGACCTATGAAGTAGAAACCTTTCAGAAATGGTGTTTTCCCGTTTTCCTTCCCTGCAGCTTACGCTTGAATTGAATGCTCATCTAGCAGCATAATTATAGCATAAACTTTAATATTTTAAAACCTTGTTCTTGAGAACTGACTTAATACATATTCTGGAAAATAGCTACTGCTCTTGTGACTACTGTGTGCAGAGTACTGTCCACTGAGAAATGTTTAACTAAAAAGGCAAACCCTCAGAAACTATTTTGCTTTGTTTCCAGCCTGTAGCATGCCTTGCTTCTGAATTCTACAGGGGGTTGAGAGTAAAGCTATATAATCTAGTGTTATTCTTCAGAAGTATTAAAGCATAAAATCACCATTTATTGTGAGTTGTAAGACAAACTAAATAAGAGATAAAATAGACCTTAATCTAAATAAAACTTATTTTTTTACTTTTACTATAACTTTATCTCTTTGAAGAGGCTATAATCAGATTGGTGATGATTAGGAAAAGAATTAAACAGAACACACAGGACAGTTTGTATCTACTCAAACAGCTATCACCAAAAGGGACAAGAAGAGTGTTACAACATACATTTTAAGTGTATCATACATTTCCTGGAATCACTCCAATGTCAGGGTGAGAGCTTAAACTGGATGTGCAGAAATTAATCAACTTTTCTTTTTGGATTGAAAGTAGCCTTTTGCTCTGTTTACTTTAAAGATAAAACGGGAGAATATACAAGCCAGAAAGAAAGGAGAGTTTCTACAGGGAAAGACTGGTGTTCCTCTGCACTTCACCTGGCACAGAAACTGTGTTTGGAATGCAAAGACAATGTCAGTAAGAAAGAATACATTACACTAGTCACCGTTAATACATATTGATGAATGGAAACTGAAAGCCAGGCTTATATTTGTAATGCATCTTTAACAGTGCCTAACAGAATGATTATAGAAACAGAAATCTCCATTTTCTCCAGGAAATGACCTAATTTTCATAAAAAGGCAATTTTCTGTCACCTTTCTGTGAAAACCTCAAGTTCCACACTGTTCAACCACATAACTGTTCTGTAAAACAAGCCTAATGTTCTGCTCATCCTCTAACATCTTTCATCTTTCCCACGTTGAGAAGCACTTAATGAACAGGCTCAGCTCTCCTTGTAATGACCAAGACAATCTAAATGCCACCAGGTAAAGTGCATCTGCACTCCCTGGATTTGACACTCTCACATATCACGGGGACTAGGAAAAAAAGGGAGATGGTTTAAAGATGCAAAAACTAAAATCAAGCAGCAAAAGGCGTTCAAAGATGTCTCTACAATATTAATCTGGCAATACTGGAAAAATAAATTAGAAATACAGCCTCTCCACTTCGTCCAGTGAAAGAGGATAAGGGCAAAAAAAGGTTAAGGAAGAACTGCTTTGTACTGCATAGTTATATAGATGAATCCTCTGGATATCTGTCACTGGAATCTTCATGATCTGTATGTTCCTTTAAATCAGTCTTCTTTAATTTCTACCCCACCCTGGGATTTAATACAAGCACATCTCCAAACAAGAATAATTCTATGCATAATGGTATCTATGCATGATGGTTCATCAGCAGAGATTGAACAAACCAGCCTGAGAAACAAAAATTCAACCATCTGCTTTCTTCCCTCTTCTTCTGAAATACAGGTGACAATGCAATATAGAAATGCACTGCTCAGCTGAAACCAAGGGTTTTGGAAATACAAAAACATTCCTAATAAATGAGCTGGTCTTGTAAGAAATGAAAAGCCTGTAAAGCAAGTCAGCCTGTGCTTTTCTATGTATATTCCCCTTTCTGATTTCTCCTTATTCCTCTTCTCTGAACTCTTTGTCTCTGCTCCTTCAACACACACTCCATTCAATCTCCTGCTCCTCTCAGCTACCATCCTTGTCTGCATCTGAATTAAAGTGTTTCACCAGTTTTCTCTTCTGCTGACATACCAGATAGACGAAATAAAAGCTGAAGATGACATTTTTTTCATTAGCTCTAATGCCCAGAACACAGAAGTCTTGAATAGCCAAGTAGAGCAAAACCAGTCACAATCATTACAGTTTCATTTACAAAACAAAATTAACAAACACCATTCAAAGACACACACAATCCCCCACTTACTCAGTAAATTTAGCCTCTCTGAATTCTCAAATTCAGGTTGCTAAATTGTGTCTTAAAGATAATTAGAATCTGTAATGCCCATGATCATACAGTAACACCATATAGTTATAAATCATAGTAAATATTTACAGGTTTTCTATATAATTGGAGACAAACCAACATGTGAAAAATGTTCTTAGTACTATAGTCCTAGATTAATAAAACAACATGATTCACAGGGTTTGCACGCATCTTCAAAGCGGCAAAGAGGTAGTTCCCTCACAAGACAAACTGGTTCCATAAACAGTTCAATTCATACGGTACAGTAGCTGCTATGTCTACTCACTCCCACTTTTCAACTTCTTAACTAACAACTCCATGTAAAACACAGAATAAAGATAATCTTCCATTCCAAAGGTTCATGCATGTATTTCAAGAACACTGCCTCTACAGTAAAATTTCTCTATGTAAGCAGAAAGCTTTGGGAAAGTCTCCTACATTCTCTTTCTAAAATAAAATAACTCAAATTAAACCCCTTCATCTTCCGTTTTTACCTACTGGATAGAAAAGCTGAACACTTGAAAATCCTTGTGTTTTATTGGCCACCTAAGAGGTTAGTGGCACTTTTGGCATCATCGTACTTATTTCTAAAGGTCAGTAAAGTCTTTACTACACTTACAGTACTTCACATACTCGGGTTCTGGCAAGTCACATCATTATGGAGAGCAGCAGAACATGAAAACTGTGCTTCCCTCCCAGCCATTACAAGACATTTATTTCTACTGAAAAGAATGAAATCTGCACAAAATGCATACCATGCACTACAGATTCAACCAGCAGTAAATACGATGTCATATCAAGTCACTTTTGATAAAGAACATCCTTACAAGAAACTGTGTATAGATTACTTCAAACAATGATATGTCCAGTGGCTGAGTTTTAGACTTCGAACATCGTCAGAACTGCTTGAAAGTTATCATGATAGTACGTTTCTACTGGAAAACATCTGGTTCGGGTAGTGTGCAATTTTACAGGATCTAACGTTTCTACAGACTTCTAAAAACTCTTCATTTTCAAATGCTTCATTTTAAACAATGTGTCCTGTATGTATACAGAGACGGTATAGAAGGTCTGACAGCATTTTGAGTTCAATACTATATAATTCTGATACATTTTACTACAGTTGCGACCAGGTGTGACACTGAACTTCACATCTTGGCACAACACAAATCTCACTGACATCACTGTTCATCTTGCTACTGTACGCCTCAGAAACATACTTTTGTAAACTTCTGTAAACTCAAGTTTTTCAGCTGAAACTCTTGACTTACACACTGTTGAACTAAGGTTCAATGAATGAAATTCTATGAATCATTCATGTATTTCATGAATTATTATCTACCACTGTGATTTCCTGTCTGAATTACTAGCTTGTGTAATTGTAAGATCAGTGATTGGTTTTCCTACTAGACTTAGTTTATCGTACTAAAAGCACTTGCATTCTGGACCAGCAACCCTGAAGTAAACAAAAGGCTATTAGTTTCCACCAGCATTCATTTCACCTAGCAGTTACCTTGTTTCTTTGGGAAGAATTATGATCTCAAAGTTAACATACTAGTAAAATGTCACAAAGTCCCAAATCCAGTTTCCCAATTCCGACAGAGCCCAGACAAATCAGAAATCAAAATTTTGATTCTGGAGGATTTATCTTCTCAAAAAAAATGAAGGCACGTCACACCAATGTCTGATACAAAACCCAAATGTACTCAAATTACTTCTCTGCACAGAAAGAATCCAGACTTCTGGTCTTTATTGGTACTACCTACAGTGATGAAGAATGAGAATCTCTTTGATTACAACCAACAAACTGCACGAGACCGAGGACTCTGGTCTTTGCCCAGTACTCCACAACTGTCAAATAAGACTTTGCATGCAGCAGCATCCGATAAACGAAAATAAAGACACCACTCATTAGATCACTATATAAAAAGAAAATTTAAAATAAAATCCAAGCCTACAGTATACGTCCTGTTCTCTTATAAAAGCCCCTATGCTTTTGATATATGGAACATTTCCCATTACTGAATTTTCATTCTATCAGCCCGTAACTAAATCCCTGCTAAGGCATATGTGCATTCAGAAATTCTTCTTTAAGATACTATATAACACATTTACATGTTTTCTCTGAACCTAATTATAGATATCAGTATCTGTGTATTCACAAGATAAACATTTAAATATATTGGCCTGAGGAGAAATAGGAGAGGGAAAACTAGGGAGAAAGAAAAAGGAAAGTCAGGAATACAAAATTATATCTGTAAGTTGAGCAATATGTCCCACTACACTACTAAATTTCAATTAGCTCTGTGCAATTGGTAACAGTAAAAAGTGAGACAGTAATGTCCCAAAGCTGTATTTATATATTACAGATTAGACTGATAGTATGTCAGGGACTGAACTGTCAGCGTCACCTGTTCAGAGAGTTAAACAAAAGAAGTTGTACTACATACAAAACCCACACAAAACAGTAACAATTGTGTATTTCAGCCTATGAAAGATATCAGAAAGAGGTAAACTTAAGCACAGTGACTTTGCTTCCTCTCCGATCTTGTTCCCTCAGTATATCACATCACATCACGCAGCATCTGTTGCCTTTAGCATAAATCAAATTATTTGGTTTTAATGGAACTTAAAAGTTCATCCTTCTCAAGTTTATTTCCAACTTAAATGCTATTCTTTTTCCAGTTTCTCACACTGCACCTACTTACTTACAATATTTTATTTAATCCACCTATTGGGAGGCAACACACTTGTTTTAGACTGGACTAGACTATTTCAGTTGGAAGGGGCCTACAACAACCACCCAGTCCAACTGCCAGAGCAATAACGGGCTGATCAAAAGCTGAAGCGTGTTGTTAAGGGCATTTTCAAATGCCTCATAAACCATTGCTGGGCTTGGGGCACCCACCACCTCTCTGGGCAGCCTCTTCCAGTGTTTGACACTCTCTCAATAAAGAAATTATTCCCAATATCTGGTCTAAACCTCTCCTGGTGCAACTTTGAGCCATTCCCATGCATCCTATCACAGCATACCCAGGAAAAGTGTTCAGCACTTCCCTCTCCACGTCCCCTCCTCAGGATGTTGTAGAGAGCCATGAGATCGCCCCTCAGCAGCCTCCTCTCCAAACTAGACAAACTCAAATTCCTCAGCTGCTCCTCACAGGACATTCCTTCCAGCCCTTTCCCCAGCTTTGCTGCCCGCCCTGTTGTATTCAAGGATGTTCGCATCATTCTTAAATTGTGGGGTTCAGAACTGCACACAGTATTCAAGAAGAGGCTGCAACCAAGCTGAATATAGCAGGATGATCACCTGCTGTAATCACCTAACAATTACTGGAGGAGGACTGTGCCTGATGATTGCCTTGTTCTTTAAACGCCTTTCAACAACACCCAGTATCATCTTCTCCACAATTTAGGAGGCACTGAGGTTAGACTAACAGGTCTGTAGTTCCCTGGGTGTTCCCTTGACCCTTCCTCTTTCTTAACCTTGATTAAAGTTTCCAGCCTTTGGTCTCAGTGAAAGGTTATATATTAAGCAAGATGAGAGATAAGGAGACAGACCGCTAAGCAGATAAATAGCTACTTGAATCAGCAAGTCAGATGAATAGCCATATATTTGTACAAAGCACAGAAATAAAGAAAATTAACCCTGCATCTGATACGCTAGTTATTTCAAATGACCTCTTAGCATTGCAAACTGCCAAATTCATCAGATTCAAACTCATGATGGCAAAATGAGCAAAATGAACTTTAGTCTGTGTCAAGCTGTTGGAGACTGAGGTAAAACAGGCTTTAAAAAAAAAAAAAAAAGAAAAAAAATTTACCACATCCAGTCATTCTAATTTACAACCATAATTCACATTAGCATGCCATCAGTACTCAATCAGCCCAATGAAGAGATTTGTCAAGTATTTTTATTGTGTACGAGTGCCCCAGTCAGGAAGGAAAGGTACAAAAAGAAAATAAAAGGGAAAACATCAAGGAGAGAGGAAGTGTGCAGAGGAAGAGAGCGAGCAAAAGCTCCTATGAAAGTAAAACAATCAAAAGTGGACAGGATTTCAAGGGGGCAAAGACAACTCTGCTTAGAAGCAATACAGGAAGAACTCATTTCCACTCATGCAATGTCAGTTAAGTATCACAAGTAGCAAGAGTAGGAATTGAGGTAGAAAGGGAGCCTCAAAAAGTGAGTAAGCTAGATACTGAACTGAATGAATAAGCATCAGCATCTAGAAAGAAAAGGTATAGAAAAAAATAGGCCATTAATAGAGAAGAAAGGGAGAACAGGTAAGAGATGGCTGTATGAAACAAAAACTAAGTGTAAACCAAACATTTTATTATTATTTTCATTAGAGAAGAACACAAAGCCAGACATGAAATCAAGTTCAGTTTAACTTGCAAAAGTGAAACTTTCACCTGTAGAGCTGAAAGCAAGAGTTGATTCCTCACTGAATACTTCTGTCAAATTTACCGTAATAAGAACACCTTACAATATTCACTTTTGAATTTCTCAGTTTGTGAAAGCTATATTCTGAATGATCACTGGATATTCAGCCCATCAGCTACTTCACAATTACTGTTTCAGCTTACAAGCTCCGTTGTTTAATTGACTTCCAAATTACAAAATAAAGTCTCACATCAACATTCACCCACCAGACAAGCATCAGGTTGTTCATGGCAAAGCAGGAAAAAAGTGCATTCTAACTCAAAGAACCCCACATTTTTCATGAGTCAAAGCGTTACCCCAGCTTTTTACTTTAACTATTAAAACTCACTCATTTTGGAAATACCCATAAAATTTCAAAATATATTCAAACATTCCAGAAGACCTAGACCTTCCCCAAGCTCAACACATTTTCTAGTCTGTATCAGCAGTTCCATTATTTCATTACAGATACTCTGTATGAGTGCTCGCTGACATGCCACCAGGCGTCTCTTCCTGTTGACGATTCTGACCTTTATTAATTCAAGTCTGTGCAGTCTTCACCACTGATCTGTCAAAACTGACACCTTGTCACACTAAGATTTTGCAGGAAGCATTCTGAAATAGTTCACAGGGCATTACACTGAATCTACCTGATACCCAGAGTGGAAATTTACGGTGTTTAGCTTCTTCTTTTATATTTCTCTGGTACAATGGCCATACATGTTATAATAACCAAAGTAGCTCAACACTCCAAAAGATTAAGACAAATCCTATTAAGTGTACAGTTGTTTTTTTTTTCATTTGCTTTTATGAAATAGTTTTCAAATCTATTTTTTTCAAATCCTATTCAAAATGTTTTCTTAGTGGCAGTAATAACAAACAAAACCTTATGTTTCTTAAAACTATCTGGAAGTCAAAATGAGTACAGTTTGAGGCCCTTATTCATAGGTTCAGAATCTAAATATGCAAAAGCAGTATAACCTAACACTGGCAAGTACTTCTGTTAGTAGCTTCGTCACTTGGAAAAGAACCAAAATATGAAGAAACTATTGTCTCAAATGTTCCATCACCTGAGCTATTTTACAGGCAACAGTAAAAACAGTCACTTCTGAATACATTAGTGAGCTTCAAGAAATTTCCCTGTGCAGACTTAGAAAATGTAGAGCTTGGGGAAGGTCTAAGTCTTCTGGAATGTTTAAATACATTTTGAAATTTCATAGAGTCTTTGCACTAACTCCACTACTATACCAGACAGTCACCATTAAAATTCTTGTGCAGTTATAATGTACAAGCCACATAAAACCAAAAGCCAATTCCCAAGAAGATGTCTTCTGTGAATTACTGGCTTCAGTTTAGTGGCCAGACCAGCTCAAACCATGACAAATCTGTTATATGGGTGTAACTAAAAAGAGTCTTGTCTGGAAGCTACTGAAACTTTTTATTTCATTGGTGGTGGTGGGGATTTCATGTATCCTGTCTCCTATGTCAAAGCAGTCACATGTTTTTTGGGACTTTTAAATTGCCTGGGGATAAAAATAGGAAAAAA